>JAZGLO010001208.1:0-600000 GCA_036873155.1 Biomphalaria sudanica | reverse complement strand
ATTACCACTCAAAGTTAAGATTTTATTTTAAAATAAATTGGGTCACTTCATTCTCCTATGCTAAACACAGTTTTTGTGCTTTCCCTTTCATTGGGCACTGATGCTGAACACCACTATGTAACTACTAATAATTAATTTAATACTGTGTTAATTAAAATTATTTAGATTGTATTAAAAGAAGTAGATTCACTTCTGCAATATAATGTATTTATAATCTATTGCCTCATATTCTCTCTCTCTCTCTATATATATAATATATATAGAGAGAGACATATATATAACATATATATATATATATATATATATAATATATATATATATAATAAAATATATATTTATTTATTTATATATATATATATATATATATTTATTTATTTATATATATATATATATATTTATTTATTTATATATATATATATATATATATATATATATATATATATATATCTCATGGGCATAGCCCGGGGAGGGGGGTGCCCACAATGAAATGAGAGTAGCCAAAGGGGTTTTGAGTTTTAAAAAAAAAAACAACTTCAGCGGGGTTTAAAGATTTTTAAAAGTTTTAAAAAATACCTCTTCAGATAAAAAAAAAGCAAATTACACACTCAAAATTCTATGAGTGTAGCCAAAGGGGTTTTTGAGTTTAAACCCCCTTCCAGTGGGGTTTGAAGCTAAAAAAAAACCTCCAGATAATTTTGAGTTTAAAATCCCCCTACAGAGTTTGGAGGTTGAAAACCCCCTCTTCAATATTAGTCTAAATCAAACTACTCTCACCAAATTGTATAAGCGTAGCTAAATGGGGTTTTGAATTTGTTTAAAAAAAAACTCAAGAGATTTTTTAGTTTAAAACCCCCCAACAGATGATTTTGACGATAAAACTTCCCTTTTCGATATAAAATCTTAAGCAAACTACAGTCACCTAATTCCAAGAGATGTTACTAATTTCCACCAGTGGCTGGGCCCCATTAATAAAGTGCAATGAATAGTCATCTGCCAAAATAGAAAAAGACTAAATGTGGCTCAACAAAGATGGCTAAGACGGATTTTAGGAGTCAGTTATAGAGATCCAGTCTCAATCAAGGAAATCCTATGCTGAACTTAGTAAGGTTGTGACAGAGCTTCGCATGAGGTTTGCTGGACATGTTCTCCGACAAAATGAATTATGCATAATAAGAGTGGCGATGACGGAGGCCACTACGAGGAAAGCACAAACAGGGACATCCTAGTACAACTTCATGCCACACTTTCATGGAGGTCCTCAGAGCAACTGGGAAGAGGCTTCAGATATTGCCAATGACAGATTTTTGTGAAGCAGCTTGACGCCCAATGTTCCGAACGACGCAGGAGGATTTAAGTCAGTAAGAATAGCAGATTAGGTTTTGAAATAAAACTTTTTAATAGCAGGATAATGCACTGTAGATACCGCAGAATATGCATTTTGTTGGCTTTCAATACTGGAAATAGTGCTTGGTGGCGAGCCCCGCGTTGGGGGAGCTCTCAGCGCTCCCCCAAACCTCCTTTGCTTGCAATGGCAGGGAGTGTAAAATTTTTGCACTAACTCCAAGAAGAACTTATTCTAGAGTACAATAAGTGAGATTCATAATAAAGGAATATTCACATTTGACTAGAGTAACACCTTTAGTTAAATCACTAAATTTAGAAAGCCTTCAGGACAGAAGATGCAAAAGTAAAGTAGCAATTATACATAAAACACTGAACCATAATCTTCAAATACAAAAACAAAATTTAATAAAATACTCTGAAAGACACAAAAATAAAGGCACATTCCTCGTCCCATATGCTAGGACAAATTTATACAAATACTCCTTCTTCCCTAGTGCTATTAGAGCATGGAATGGGTTGCCTGAGCTAGCCAGGAAAACCAGTGAATTGGCAGAATTTAAGTCATTGGTTAATATGCATGACTGAATGCATGACGCGTAGGACGTAATCATCTTCTTTTTTAAAGTAACGTCTGTATTATATAAGATAAGATAAAATTCTAATTTCTATTAGAAATGTAAAAAAAAAAATTAAAATATTTTTTTTTTGTTATAGTTAAAGAAGAATGCTGCAACCTAGACTGAAGACTCTGTTTTTTGTATGTCGAAATGTGTCAACTACCTTAAAAGATGCAAAAACCAAAGCATTACTTGATAAAGTAATACGTGTAGATCATGCAGGTGAATTTGGTGCTGACTGTATTTATGCTGGGCAACATGCTGTGCTGGGAAAATCTGCAGTTGGACCATTAATCAAGGTATTTTCTAGTTATTGTATATTATCTATGTATGTATGGCCTCCTTCAGTTGTGAAGCAACTATGAATCATCTTCTTGAAATGAATAGAATGCCTTGGCATTAGCTATGGTTGGAACAATGTTGCCCACACAGCATTTCCCATCTCTGATGTGACCAAAGGGAAGCAAGTGCTGATACAGTTTGACCTGGGATCAGTGGTATCACAGGCTCTGCATGGGTGTAGAACAGTGGCCTGCAAGCTGCATAATTGTCACCATCTTGTGATTGTTTCTCTAGGTTGACTTCCAAAGCCGTTTCTTTCTGTTTAGCTGCCAGGCAGCAGAGATTTGAATGGCTTTCCTTCTCCTGGGTGAGTATCCAGCCAGAGTTAATGAGCCCCTCCTGCCCGAAGCTTACTGGCTACTCACCTTTGCACCTTCTCCTGTTCACTAGCAGATCCAGAACTTTGGAGTGGGGGGGGGGGGCGATTTTTTTCCAAACCCTAACCCTAGCACCCAGGAAACCCTAACCCTATGCATAAAAAAAAAAAAAAAAAAAAGTAATGTTGAGACCTTTCTCTTGCAAGCTTGGGGGTAGGGGGAACGCTGTATGCTTCTCCAGTGAGATTCAGGGCAAAGCCCCGCCGCCAAAATCGTTTTTTTAGCATTCTTCACTGAAGAAACATATTCTCCTGACATCTACAGCTCATTATTAATCAGTGGGATTCGGGGCGAAGTACCGATGCCAAAAGCGTTTTCTTGCATTCTTCACTGCAGAAACGCATTCTCCACTGCAGAAACGCATTCTCCTGACAAGTACAGCTCATTATTCATCAGTCGAGTTTGGGGCGAAGCCCCGAAGATAAAAGTGTTTTCTTGCATTCTTCACTGAAGAAACGCATTCTCCTGACAAGTACAGCTCATTATTCATCAGTCGAGTTTGGGGCGAAGCCCCGACGACAAAAGTGTTTTCTTGCATTCTTCACTGAAGAAACGCATTCTCCTGACAAGTACAGCTCATTATTCATCAGTCGAGTTTGGGGCGAAGCCCCGACGACAAAAGTGTTTTCTTGCATTCTTCACTGAAGAAACGCATTCTCCTGACAAGTACAGCTCATTATTCATCAGTCGAGTTTGGGGCGAAGCCCCGAAGATAAAAGTGTTTTCTTGCATTCTTCACTGAAGAAGCGCATTCTCCTGACAAGTACAGCTCATTATTCATCAGTCGAGTTTGGGGCGAAGCCCCGACGACAAAAGTGTTTTCTTGCATTCTTCACTGAAGAAACGCATTCTCCTGACAAGTACAGCTCATTATTCATCAGTCGAGTTTGGGGCGAAGCCCCGACGACAAAAGTGTTTTCTTGCATTCTTCACTAAAGAAGCGCATTCTTCTGATCTAAAGCTCATTATTCATCCTATTAAAAAAGGACCTTTTAAATAATGTTGTAAACTATTCTAATATGAATTTATAGGCCCTTAATACACTGCAAATAAAACTTATTTGTTCCTTTAAAAGATAAGATACCCCACATATTTAGATTAAGGCTTTGAGGATCGACGACGAAAAAAAATTATTTGATAAATAATATTCAATAAAATTCAAGCATAAATTGTGAGTTATAGTCCAAAACTTATTTAACTAGAAAAATATCAGATTGAGTAAAGGTTGGAAAAAGGCGACTAGAAAAAGATTATCTGGATTTAGAGCTAATCTCAATCGGGACTCTTATACTGAAAAATTTTGTTTGAATTATAACTTTTCCAAAGCAAAGTCTTTCTTAAAATAATTATGATAAATTCATGTGAAATTACATAAACTCTGTCTGGAAAGGGGAGGGGCTGTAGAGTGAAAAGGATTAATCCTCGCTCGTTTTTATAATTTTGATTGCATTTGGCATTAAAGAATAGGGGTGGGTCTACTCGATATAAGAATTTAATTTATAGCATATGAGCGTTTCTCCAGTATTGATGACAAATAGGTATTGGATCACTAAAAAGTCTATAACTCAATAACTTCTTATTAAAATGTCACAATTTTCTTTTCATTTCACTTAGAAATGGTTTACCTATAAATTGTGATATTTTGAGCTTGAAAGGTGCATTGTGGAATTTTAAAATTGTAGAAAATGTGTGAAATACTGCACAAAATGGCAACTTTTGATGTAACATGGAATACCAGGCTTAGGTTGAAGTAATATTCTACTAAAAGCAAAGATTATTGAACAGACATTTTTGTTGAAATAGGTTAACAATATAATGTTATTGCATTATCTATTTCTTTTTATTTTATAGTTATATTACTTAGATGTCGCCGTAAAAAATGTGTCACAGATGCATCACATGGTGTCCCAGTTAACTTGAAATTTTAAACCTTTATCAATTGTAAACAAAGTAAGGGATTCTGCTCCCTAGTATGTTTTTGTTACTAAAAGCTTCTATGATTAATTTACACAGTGTAATTTTTCTTTGAAACTGTAAAAATTTACATAATTTTAGTAAAATAGGTCTTGGTGTCCCAGGTGAAGCACCTCAAACGCGCTTGACAAAAAGAACAATATTTTTTTTAACAAAGTTATTAATGTGATGGGAATTAATTAATGGTATCTCTGATACTGCTTAGTACACAATAAGCTCCATTTTCTTGGGAAAAGGCTACATAGTAATTAACAGGAGACATTAATAGACATGGTGTCCCACATTTTTTCATTGTAGCACCCGAAATGCCTCATGTTAAATGATACCAGAAAATCTCAGTAGTTCTCTCACCAAAGTTTTGAATTATAATGAGAATTAAGCTTATTATTCTCAAGTTTGATCTAAAATACATAGAATACTATTTTTTAATCTAAGTTAATGTAAACCTTATTGTTTTATCATTGTCTGTGGTGCTTCATGGGACACTAAACAAGTCTTGATCTAGATAAAGTTCTTGTGTAGATTTAAATCTACTCTATATTTCAATTTATATGTAAATCTAGTTTTGGATCTTGTTCTTGGTACATTGAAAGTCATAGAGCTGTTTTAGTCTATGATTAGGTCATGTTTGAGGCAGTTATGTGTAATATATTTTAAAATGATTATTGAACACACACACACAAAGGTCTAGTACATTCATTTGTGGTTATAGAAAACTATTTTGTGATTCATTGATAAAAGAAAAATTGGTAATGTATTTACAGACTTTAAAAAAATTGTATTTCAGCATGTATTAACAAAAAAAACTATATATTTCATATTGGTGTCCCGTTATAGCACCCGCAACATCTTGTGATATAATAGTTATGTTATAATAAATGCTTGAATTATTGTTGAGATATTGCAGCAAATAAAAGCCTATATATTTAGTTACAATGCAAGTATAGCATAAATTCTATTTTCTTATAAAAAATCTTATTAAAAAAACTTTTACCAGTAGTGTTACAGGTGCTACGGTGTCCCATTTTTTAAATTGAGCGCAAACATTATGTAAGTGCTCAAAAACTTCAATTTCTCTATCTAGCTGCTTAATACAATAGAAACATTCAAATTATGCTAAGAAAGCAAACAAATTAACAGTTAGTTGTACTTTAATCATCAATGGTGTCCCGGTGATGCACCTGAAATACAATAGTGGGTACCCCTTTTGCCATCACTGCTGAGGAAATGTATGTATTCCAATTCATTTTCTATTGATAAATTCTTAAAGTACAATGGGTGAAGAAATGAATACACTTAAAATGAAACCAAAAACTTCCATTTTAATTTTTGACCTAATGTGACACTTTTTGATACCAGTACTGGAGAAACACTCATATATAAATTATATCAGTGACAATTTTTTTTAAATTTTGTAATTTCTTAACTATAATACACAAAGAAAAATTATTTGTTTGTCCCATGGGGGGAAGGTGATTGCATGTATCGCCCTCCCACCTGGTACAACCCGTTTTATATTTATTTTTTTATATTTAATGATCATAAAATTTGAGATTAGAGTGTGGTGCGACATAATATACAATGGGTTCACATATCAATACGTAATTTATATTATATAGATATTCAACTAATTGTATTCACAAACTATGATTTCTCCATAAAAATAGGAACGCCCCCCCCCCCCCCCCACTCAGAGGGCTAGAGTGGGGAGGGCAGTACAGGCAATCGCCCCCCCCCCTTCCCCCCCACCAAATCGGTCAAAATACCAGAAGGGGAGCGACATAATATAAAATTTATATATTAATTCAATTAATTTTGTTCACAAACTATGATTTCTCCATAAAAAAAGGACCGCCCCCCCCCCCCCAAAGGGTTTAGGTCAGGGGAACGACATATTATAAAGATCGGTTCAAATATCAATAACAAGTTTTAATCATATAGATATTTAATTGATTCTGTTAGCAAGCTGTGATTTCTACAAATAAATTGTTACCGCCTCCCCCACTCAAAAGTTTATTTGGGGGGGGGGGGGGATTGATGCCATTACCCCCTCCCGACCCCACCAAATTATCCAACATACTAGAGGGGGGGGGGAGAGATAATCTAAAAATATGTTAAAAATATAAATAATTAGTATATATTATTAACATAATTATTAACATATACAAATTGTGTGAATTCTAATCTAAAATTTCCCCCCCCCCCCTCTAGATCTGCCAGTGCTCCTGTTAGTGATAACAGTTCCACCTGACCCAATATCTGAGCCTCAAGTAAAGGCCATGAGTTGGACTGGTTGTCTGAGGCTATTTAAATGCATGCCGTTGGAAGCATTTTATAGGTAGTGGAGTCTTTATATCCTTTACCACTTTCTGTAATATGTTAAGGCTTCCGCGCGGCGTTGAGTCATGTCAAAGCTGTAGAACAGATTCGTCATAATTTGAGGAGTCCAGCCATCTTAAATTCATTCCGTGATGATTTTTATTTCTGGCAGAAAGATTATTTCTGACACTTGTTGAAGAAAGTGAAAGAGATGATAGTTCTGCTGGTCACATGACACATTGATGTTTTTACATAATAGAAGTTTTTACATAATAACCTGTCCTTGAACTTGTTTTAGGAAATGTGGGAAGAAGAAAAGGAACACAGGGCAAAGTTTGAACAATTAATGGCAGATAACAGAGTTCGTCCTACAGCATTGCTGCCCTTATGGAATATTGCTGGCTTTGCGTTAGGTTTGTCAATTATTATCATTACCAGTATCTTCCTTTTAAAAAGTAGGATCACTCTCTTGAAGTGTCCATATAAATCATAAGATTTTTTGCTGTTAATTTCTAGAATTCTTTGTTACTATCTTTTTAGAGCTATTTCACAAAATACTTATGAAAACTATGACAGCATAATTTTATTTACCACTCCAGGGGCTGCAACAGCTCTCATGGGTAAGGAAGCTGCAATGGCATGCACAGTGGCTGTTGAAGATGTTATTGGCGACCACTACAACAGTCAGATTCGAGAAATAGTTGAAGATGATCCCGAAAAACATAAGGACCTTTTAGAGGTAAAGATCTGGATGAATTATACCATTTCTATATCAGATATACTTGTGACTACCAATATCATTAATATTAACCTTTTCATTACCTTAGGGAGGTTTCCTAAAAAAATTAATTTTATGTGACTGTTATAAGCACTCAATTTATAAACTGCATTTTTCCATTTATAATGATCAATTCAACCATTTTTCTGTTTGCACCAATTATTGAGTATTTATTGCTAGCACAAGAGTTTGGAGCTTGAGGGTTCAGTATTTCTCACAACTCATTTATACAGCTCCAAAACCTGGCTGTTATATTGAAATCATACATAATTGATAAACAATTCCAACAAACGACTTCCTGCAGGAGATTTCGTGTAGGATGTAGTTATCTTCATTTCTGAAGCAAGATTTAAATGTGGAAGTCAAAAGTGCTTTATTATAGGTAAGATTATACAACAAATGATGTTGTTGCTACATCTGCACAGCTTGAAGACAAGCCAAAGAAAAGCTTTTTAAATGTAAGAAGGAATGTTCAAGAGACACTGCAAGAAAATACTATCAAGATATGCTGAAACCTCAGCTTACTTTTATTTTATGGGAATAGAGAACATTTAGTTTCAAAAGGAACAGCAGGTTATTTTTTTTCGAAGACTGCAGCACAGACTTGTATCTCTTCCACCTTTTTTCCCCCAAAAAATAGCTAACCTCAAAGGCACTGAAGAGAAAGATAACTGAAACTGACCCTCATGATTCCTGCTCATTTGTTAAAAAAGTTATTGCAAATTGTGTTGGTACCATTTCATAGTTTATTTGGTTTTCAGACTGTGAAAAAATTTAGAGATGAAGAACTTCACCACCATGATATTGGACTTGAACATGATGCAGAGAAAGTAAGAGACAGAACACACATAAAGATTTAGTTAGTTACATTTATTGAATCACTTTGAAATAAGAAAGTAAGAAACAAAACACTTCACTGTTTATTTTGTTAGTTTAAATTTATTAAAATCTGAATTATTTTGAAATAATAATTTTTTACTCCTAAATATATTTTAGTTCTTTGTGATTTGTATGTAACAACAACAAAAATATAGAGAAATAATTCTTTTTCAAGTAAAACATGTTTGTTACAGGCTCCATTTTACAATGTCCTTTCACAAGCTATCAAAATTGGATGTAAAGGAGCAATATGGGTCTCAGAAAGAATTTGATCTAGCAGGACATAAGTTTTGTATTGAATTAAATTTCTATAAATAAACCTTTTTATTTGTAAACAGATGACATCAGAGTGTTTATTGGTTACAAATTCTTTTTAAAAATTGTTGCTCTTTTGCATTACTAGATGCTCTAACAACTGTGATGAGATATCAATAACAAAGAAGATCTTGACAAAGGCATAAATGTTGGGGAGCATTGCTCACTTTTCAAGTTTTCCAAAAAAAATACTCTTGTGGTTTGAATTCATAAACAAAAATGCCCCTTCTGTGTTAAACTTAATCTTAAATAAATATATATATATAAACATGTTTAAGTTTACTCAATAATTTCCCAAGTGATAAAAACTGTAATGACTAAGAACCAGATAAATACTGAGTTATGCAGAATAAATAAGTACTGTACTTCCAAGTTTCTTGATTGAATTGGATGTGAAACAAGAACATTGTCTAAGTTTCTTGATTGAGTAAAATATACAACTCTATATTATATATTACCTTACTGATTTCAAACAAGAACACAAGTTGAACAGTTGCATGCCCAGCTCATGAACAAGCTAAGACATGTCAATAATCTTGATATCACATGGACAATAATAAATACAATTGTAAACAAAAAAAAATAAGCATATGAATATAAACTGAAATGAACAAGTTAGAGGGGGAAAGAAAGATGTAATGTAGTCACAGCTGCACAATCATTGAGGGGCTAATGCAAATGAAATGAATTAATCTGAAATCAAGACATTATCCTAGTTGGTGCTACATTTATTTTAGGGACCATTGGTATTAAGATAAAGTACAAATGATTTCTTATGCTTAGGAATGAAATGTAATTGAAAAGATTAGCTATCAATAAAGAATTTAAAATTATATCTTTTAAGACAAGTGGCAATGCATCTTTAAAAAATGGCTTCATCATATTAATAGATTTACAATTAATTCATTACATTGTATAACTACGGTTTAATGAAATATGACATAGGCAGAATGTAAAATACTGAAACTGAATTTTTTTTTAATTGCTTCATGAACACTATAATAAATTATTAAATAATTGTCATTTAACATGTCCACCCATCAGTGTAATAACCAAAACAATAATGTTAAACATGAAGGCAAGAGCACAATCATCAAGTGATAATAAAAAAAATCTTTAAAAAAATTATTTACATTTCAAACACAAATTTCTAGCTAAAAAAAAAAAAGAATGAGCTTCTTAATGAATAGGTCTAACTACTAAGACTAAGACTGCTTTATTGATCCTGTTGTGATTACAAGGACTCGTTTCTCATATAAAGACAACACAACAGAAAAATACAATTCTCAGTCATAATGAATAGGTCTAAACATTACAATTCTCAGTCATAATGAGCTCACAGTCAGCCATGGTGTTTATACAACTAAACACAGTTGATTTCAAATGTAGGATTAACAAATACATTTAGATAGCATCACTCATGCAGTGTACTGGACTATTAGGACTTTAAAAAGAAGAAACTGAAATAGTATCAGGTGCAGAAGTTGTACAACTTTTATTAGACTCCATTTCACCATCAATAATTTCTTGAACAAAATGCAATAAAAGGTCAGTGAAAATCAATGTGCATGATGAAAAAACATTTGGACTAAGAAGTGCTATGGGATGACACAAGAACTGAGCAGATGATTTCCAAGAAATAGTTTTTCTCCCACAATAAAAATAAACAAAATTATATTCAAACTCATTTTGAAAAACAACAGGACATATTATTGCCCTTGTCATAAAATAACAATTCAGTTCAAGCTCTTACAAATAATATATTACCTGCAATCTACACATTGCTTAGGAAGCTGAATAAATTTGGAAAGAAATTATTAATGTAACAAGGAAAACAATAGAAGTGTATTGCATGTACACGTGTACAAAGAAAGTCACTTAGCCTGTCTTGATTTGGGCTGTATTTTTCATGTGCTCTAAGATCTTTTTTTCTTTTTCTTCCTTCTTTCTGTTGCGTTCCTCATATTCCAGTCTATTAAACAAAAGAATACAATCTCAACAGATATTTGAGGCACGTTTTAAGTACTAGACAAATAGTGTACAATTTTTAAATAAATAAATATTAAATTTGTTTATATATAAAATACCATCAAGCAACAAGAAAGGTAGCTTTGTCGGATATCCTTAAAAAAAAAAAGGTCCCCTTTCAGACCTTGTGATCTATGGGGCAGATGATGTAAAGGTCATCTGTTTCTGTGGCCCAGGTTTACGAGGGTGTCATATGGCCAGCACAACGACCAATCGCCTTTACTTATCCCTAACTAATGTCAGATACCCTTTGGAGCTGGGTGGACTCAGAGGCACCCTAAAGATCCTGAAAGTATCCCAGTCTCCAACAGGATTCGAACCCAGGACCTCCGGTTCTGAAGTCGAGCGCCTTACCGCTTAGCCACCGCACCAGTCGATATCCGTATTATTCAGCTATTTACCTTGTTGATTCATAATTCAAATTCTTTTGATTCAAAGTCACTCCCATTTTAAAGTATAGATTCCACTTTAATTGATCAGAGTTAGCAACACAATATACTAAACAAGACCAGCATTCAAACACATCTCATTTATCTAGTTTTGTAGCCTAAGCAGCTGAGTCTTTATATTTTAAAAAAATATAAACTGCTAAAATTATTACCTATGTTGAATGATTCTGTCAATGATCATTTGTGTTGTCAAATTGTTTTTACTATCAATACTTTTGAACTTCCCCAAACGTTTAGGCTCCTAAAGAAATGATGGACTTTATATTCATTTTTTAAAGACAAATATGAAGTGAAGTAATGAAACAATGAACGATGTATAAATGTTACTTATATAAATGGCAGCATATAGTATGCAATACAATTGTTGAAATGAGAGAAATAGATGAATTGAATAGGCCAAATTAAAAGTAAGTCAAGAAAAAGGCAATAACCCTGACTGGGCAACAATGCCTAGCAGCAATATCAGAACAAAGTGAATATAAAAAGAATCTTCTTGCTAGTTTAAATTAGACATTCTGTATTTGCCTCCCAGAGTTCACATAAAAGCCCAAACTCTACGCACACATGCATCGCTATCTGTATAACTAATAAGACATGATCTTTTTTAAGAGAAGTTGATAGGAAGACTTTAAAGACTTTTTTTTTTGGATGGGGGGGGGGGGGGGGGGGAGACTAATACATATTTAAATCAGGCAATTTAAGAAAATAAAATACTCACAGCATAAGGATCAGACCCATCTATATCAGGCATCACAGGTGTTTGACCATGACACACTACATCCACTTTAAAATGCTCCATCAAATCTGGTGTTACTGCATATGGAGCACCTATCACGACTTCTGAGACATACTAAATAGGATTTTAAAAAATCATCTCTACTGCTTGTCACATACACTTGTTGTCTTATAGTGTGTATTTAGAATCAATAATCTGGGGAATATGAGCCGCCCAAATCTTAATAATATTAATTAAGGTATTACTTTTGTAAAAAGATGTGAAATTCTGTGGTTTATCTTTGGTTGAACAACAAAGTTCAAGGACTAAGGCTAAGCCTAGTCAAAGACCTGAGAGTGAAATCAAATGTTAACATTGTACTAGAGAAGATTCTTGAAATCAAAAAGCTCTAACTTATGTACAATTGGTACATTTTCTTTTCTAGAGACCAATTTTGTTTTGAAATTATATTTTGTTGTTGTCTAGTTCAATTTTGTTTGCATTACAATCAGTAAAAAAAAAATTACAAGTTTCACTTACCCTGCATGCAAGCACACTTAAGGTTCTCTCATGCATATTCATTATGGGGTAATTGGATCCCTTGTACCTGTTCACTACCTGTTAACAAAACTTCACTTAGAACAAAAATGGCATAATGTATAACACAGACCATTTTAGAGACTTAACAGAGTTCAAGCTTCTCAACTAACTGAATCAAGATGCTACTTACAGGGTCTGTGTGAATACCAACAATCAAGAAGTCTCCTAGTGAAGCAGCTTTCTCCAGGAAGTCAACATGACCAACATCTAATATTATTAAGGCCTCATCATATACACAAGAGAGTTATCAAATACATTATAGGGCCATTCAAAAAAAAAAATGTTAGTATTTACTTTTAAAAAATCTCTAAACTTTATAACTAAGGACCATTTATTTCATTACCAATTCAAACAAGGAGCATTTATCCCATCAGACAAAGTGTAATCATTATTGAAAATTGACATTATAAACTATTTTAAAATAAAATAATTAAAATAATGTTTCTATCATTGTTTATTTATATAGTTAACATTAGCTACTGATATTAATGTAAAAAGAAAATAGCACTCACAATGCTAACATATTTGAAAGTAAATCTTACTAAATTTTCTTGGCTACAATATGATTAGTTCTATCAGCATAACATTTGGTTTGCTTTTTTTTTTATTCAAAGGATATGAAACAGATCAAAAGCCCCAGCAACATAAACAATTCTGTCTCCAGGCTTTGGTTCTCTACCTTCAGAAAATTGTATGATCTTTTTTGTAGTCGTCAAAAACTGAGAGACACCAGTCCATGGGCTGTGTGAGCTGCCACCCTGGAGTGGGACGTGAAGATTGAGATTTAAACCAATAAAACTGCTTGAATTTTTTGAAAATGGTCATAAGATTTCTGTTTTAATTTTATTTCTGTAATAATAAACTAATAGTGAAAACTATTTTAAGCCTTTTTTGTCTTACAAGATAAATTGCATCTATGTTTTATTAGGTATACACAATAGCTTTCATTGTCATCATCTGATGAAACAACAAAAGTGTTTATAATGAAATACCTGTTTACATTAGGCAAACAATTACTGATAATCCATATAGTGCACCAATAGAGTATTTCAGAGACATAAAAAAAAAAAATATTATATGATAGATCTATATACAATGTGAAGTCGTCCTAAAACATAAGAAACAATAACACAAATTGTACTTATAACTCATACTTTATACTAAAAATAAAATTGGACCCATGGAAGATTATTTATAAAAAAAAATGACAAGTCACAAATTGTTTTTTTTAATAAGCTTAAAAACAAAAAGGTTTAGGAGTGGACTATTTCAAGGAAAACAGAAGGTTTACTAATGAAACATACATCTTGTAATAAAGTGAATAAAAAAAGATTGAAATAATTTGGACAGAATAATAATTTGTCTTGAAGGCTCAAAACAATCCTGTATTTATGGTATAAAATTCTAAAATTGTAGTATACCAGATAAATAAGTAAAAAATGTTGTAGATAATATAATTTATACACTATTTTTGGGTAAATAATTAGGGTGAAAAGTTAGCTTAAAGAAAAACGTATGGGAAAAAAATCACACTTTAAAAAAAAGGTCTATCTAGGTCAAAAAGTGACAGGCATATCTAGCTATATTTAACATTGCTAAGATAAAAAAATATATTTTGGGCAAAGAAGAGTTCAATTGCAAAAAGTGTTTCTTTAAAAAATCTGATAAAATAAAATTAAAAAACAAAAATAAAATTATAAGGAGCAATGGCTCCCAGAATATTTGATGACTAGAAAGTTTTGAGCCTAAATATAACTAAAGAAGGCTCTTCTCTAGGGGCCAAATATGTACACTATTGACTCTCGAACATAAGTTATTTTATTTTGGGTTTAAATGCACATAAAATGTGTTTTTAAAATCTCTATATTGAGTCAGTAACAATTTTACTCTTATTCGTGTGACTAGATGTCAAAGCTGAATATTTATTTGTGTTGAGAATATCTGACATTTATTTAGTTCAGAAATAAAAAATTGTCCAATTTTAAAATCAATTTTTTAATAGCACTTTTGTCTTCTAGATATGTGTGTATATTATTTAAGTTCATTATTACTTTATAAAAAATAAAACAGAAATCATTAATGCTGGATGGTTTATAATGTAGGAGCCTCAATGATGTTAGTGCTATCATTTCAACCTGGGCCCAACAATTGGTGTCCCCTTATGCCAATAATCAGACACATTAAGTTTAGCCAAAGTTTATCACCAGTCATATTACAAAGTATAGCCACAGAATAGATCAATATTCATTGTACAACTCTGCACTTAAATCAAATGGCAACTATAAAGATATTGAGTTATATATTGAAACCAAATGATAAACACTTCAGAATCCCTCAATTAACTTTGTATGCAGACCACAAATAAGCAGTATATGTTAAAATCAAATGACATGTAGTGTCAAAACATAATTTATTTAAAATATGATTACATTTGTTTATAAAATATATGTGGTTTTAAGTGATAAAACTAATTTATCATTTATACCTGCCATATACTATATACTACCTTTTTCATTCAATAAATATTCAACAAATTATTTAGCTTAATTATTAAAATCTTTTGGTATTTAACAATAAACTTGTATTCAAAGTAAAATTAAACATGATTTGTTACAATTTAAATTTAAAATAAAAACAAAGTTTTTCCTAAGAATTTTGTGAAAGCTTTTTTTGTTCTGGAAAAAATAAAAGATTAAAAAATTAAATCTTTTCACACACTGACATTTTTTGATTGAAATACAAAAAAAAAAAAAAATAAAGCCTTATAAGAGTAAAATCAAAGTCAAAAAAAAAAAAAGGTTTTCCTGTAACTCACATCTCCTTTTAAAATCATCTGTGAAGTGCAAAACACGGAAGGGGAAAAGAGACAACCATTTATAGAAAATCTTGACTAGAGATTAGGATAGCAACACTAGACAATATGAAATGAAGCAATATAATAAATATGGTTTCCTTCTTCTGTTAGAAAGGCAAAAAGACCATCACATTTGTTACTGTCAGTGATTACTTCTTAGTTTAATGCAATTTTTAGACTATGGCAAGCTGAGATAATTCAATGATTAAAGAAACTATCTTCACTATGATTTGCTCAGAAATGTCTACTATTTAAGATACTATTAAGGATATAGCATACATACTCATTACTATTAAATTTTAAAAAAGAGATTTTGAGATCAAAATATCTGATAAATCTCATGGAATGCCCTCATCAATATAGAAGAAAGTGTAGAAAACAAAAAGAACACATTTTATAAATGCATATTAAAAAGAACTATTTCTAACAAATATTGAGGGGAAAAAAAAAAAGACATTTTAAGCTAGTAATACATCTTTTTTTTTTTTCTCATATTTACATTGCATGTACAATCCAATAAAGAAAAAAATAAAACACTATTAATACTATTATGAATTTTACTATTAAAATTATTTTTAGGAGGGAGGGGAGGTTGTAAATGGTTTTAATCTGACTTTTGAGCTCTACTGACCTTGCTAATAGCCCCCACGTGGTGCTCATCAATACTGTCTTCATCTCTTTCATGGTGACTTTTGGTCACCAGCAACATTCTGATTAGAACAAAAAATGTTTACATAGGCTGTCAGAAATAAAAGATATTTCATCATAATTTTAATCAACATGGTAACATATCATATACAGATTATAAATATTGGCTCATGTACAGCAATATCATTGGCTCACGTAGAGCAATCTACAAGTGTTATTTAACCTCTAAAAATCCCTCTCACAAGTTAAATAATGCCTTTAACATGTTTAAAAAAGGTTATTAAATTTATTCACCTTCCAACCAGATCAGTTGTTGACACACCTGCTGTCCTCTTGCACTCTCTGATACAAAAAAATATAAGCAAACTTTACGCTAGTATTGCAATTGATTATTTTTGAAGACTAAGAAATTGAACACAAACTTTGCAGTTTGGTGGAAACTTAAAAAGTAAATGAAGAAACAGTTTTTCCCAATACAATGATAGAATTCTTTGTCTTACTGATATTTTCCAGCAGCTTTGACCAGATGATAAGTGTCTACCCCATCTGCAGTTGTTGTAATGTCATCTATTGTAAACAAATACAAGATTTAGAATTCAGACAAGTACCAATTTAAATACAAATCCACTATGTACTCAATTTTTTTATAAAAACTCCTTATAGTTGTCAATTTACCGCCATGTACACAAAAATCACAATCATATTGGTCCAATGTTTCCAGTGTAGTCACATAGGGTGCATCCTCAATAACCTACACCAACACAAAGAAACAATTAAGTTATACATTTGTTTTTCCGCTTAATCTGGAATGTATTTTAAATATATGTACAAATGTGTATAGAAAGTAAAATTTAAAATTTGGGATCAGAAATTTTTTTTTGGTACATGAGTGACTTTAATTTGCTTTGTGTTGAACGGTACCAAAAAAGTTTGATATGGCCAACGCAAGAACCAACCCTTTTCACTTTCATTTGTTTAAGTTATGTGCCTAATTAAACACATACTTTGAGCCCAGGCCTAAATCTTCATCTCGGGATATCAGCAGCAGAAGGTAGGTAACCCTTTTCATACCTTGTGATTTATTGTGTAAAGCTCATCTGTTTCAATGGCCTACAAGGGTGTCATGCACAATGACCAACCCCTTTACTTCCCATAGAGTTAAGTGGAAACAATGGAGAGCTAAAAATCCTGAAGTTCAATACTTGAGCAGACAGTCACAAAGATTGAACATTTCAATTGGTTTTTGTTGTACAACTTACTTGATCCACCCATTTGATGGCTCTAACCATTTTGTATCTCTCTTCTTCTGTGTACACTGGAGGACCTTTATGTCTGGTGACTTCAGCTGGAGCACAAAAATACACATGCCAATCTTAACATTATAATTATACATTGAATTAGTGCATTTACTATCAAGAAAATGATGCAGTAAATAAATGATACAATGCTAACTAAACAAAGCCAAATGTTTCACTCACCATCAGAATGAACACCAACTAAAAGAACATCTCCAAATTCCTTAGCCTTAGCAAAAAAAAAAAAAAAAAGTTTTGTAAAAAACATATAGCTAATTTGATACAAATTTATTTTAAAATTCTTTAAAATTTTATAAAATTATAAATAATAGGTCATTTGTCAAAATTATTAGGCCATTACAATAACTTTTCTTCTTCTTCAAGCCAGCTTTCTGCTGCTAAGCTGTGAGCTCTTTTGCAGACTTTGCCAAGGAAAAATAGTGTGCTGTTCCCATTACAATAACAAGATATGTACAATCAAACTTTATACTGAAAAGTTAATATATAGACTTCTTTTATTTTATATAGCTGTTAAAACATGAAGAGTAAATATTTCATGAATTTAAAGACCCATAAAAAATGTGGTTTTGATCAAATCCATTGAATTTGAAGTTAACAATTCAAATTTAACAATATTGCACTGTTAGTCTTGTTTATGGTTTTATCAAGAAAAAAAGGTATGATATTTAGCTGCTACTATTTCTATAATAAATATCCAGAAATTTAGTCAAAACAAAAACGTTTATCAAAAGCTCTTTAAATCTGTAATTTATGCAGTTTCAAAAACATCTGTTTTCTTACACATAATTACCTTTGGTAATGTTTACTTGTTGTTTTTTTTTTTGGGGGGGGGGGGGGGGGGGGGTTGTATTCTTCTATTTGGCAAAATGTTTGTTTTTTTAAGGGAACTTGGCAGGTTTTGCCAAATGAGATTTTTTACAAGTCCATGCAAACAAAAACAAACAGGTTATAAAATGCACAAACAAACATGAATCTGCTGTTAAATTGCCACATTAACATGATGATTTCAGAATTGTTGTACTTGTTTTAGTTACTATGCTACAGTTATCTCATTGCAAAATTATATGTAATGTTTCTTTAAAGTATGTGATTACAAAGCTGTCAGTATTAGAGAACAAATTCAATAACTGTTACTGAGTTGTACAATTATATTTTAAAATGTTCAGTTTCCCTTTACTTCACCACCAATCTGTTGTGTTTTTCTGTTTAATTAAAATCAACTCTTGATGATGGTCATTTTATTTCTATTCATGAACATGATAAAGAATGAAGATACAAATATCTTAAAGCACAGGCCAGACATGAAATCTATAGCAGCTGTTACCATGTAGCAGACCATTATTCATGTTAAAAGCAATACAGTTTAGACATTAGAAATACCACTAGTTAGTGTTATCTGATTAGCCTAGTAATCAATACATGTTGACTCTAAAATTCTCCTGAACTAGCAATAATCACTGAACTTGAAGCTGTTTATTTTTTTAACTTAAAACCAAACAAGTTAATTAAAATAAAATAGTGTTAATTAAAACATTGATATAAATAATTACAATTACCTGTCTTATTGCGTTGGCATGCCCAAAGTGCACCATGTCAAAGCTGAAAGTCAATTATGAAAAATGTTAAAAATTTAAATTTATTAATTCATGTACCCTAAAAAAAATATTTATTGATTGTCTATCCTTGTCACAGGACTAAAGACTGGTTAGTAAAAGCAAACAATGCAAAACATATATACACTACAATGTTTACTGCTTAATAATTATTGTTTTAAGCCTTAATATCTATATGCAGTATAAGTTCCATTGCACACATGCATAGTGATAAATTATTATTGTATGAAATGAGATTATATTCTTTTCAGCACATGTTTCTGCAGAAAATATGTTATAAAAAAAAAAAAATCAAATTTCTAAATTTATCAAATGATTCATACAAATGAATTATTATAAACCAATACTGCAAAACTTTGTCATTGTAGTCGTTTGAAACTTAAAAACGAAGCTTGGCCTACTTCTTTGAATGGTGTGATAAATCAGAGAAATTGAAAGAATGACATTGACTGGTTTGCAAAATAAGTAAATTTCATATTCATGCACCTAATAAAATTCTATCACAGGACTGTCAACAATCATTCATGTTTTGCCAAGCTGTGAGTCTGATGATGTACATCATATCTCACTCAAAGTACTTTAAAAAAACAAAGTGAGGGGGAAAGTAGCATGTGCCTGTGAATACAAATAAAAATATTTTGTTCATCATTTTAACATTAATTAGTACTAGAACTAGCTAGATCTAAAATAGCCAGTTTGATATCAGCCTGTGAGATATGCGAAAAATAGAATAATTTTATTTGAGTCTCAGCTGTTACAGTTCTATCATGTCACTTGAGCTGCTGCACAGCATAAAGACCAGCAGAGAGTTACAGCATTTTGTGTTTGATAATCAAATCAGTGAGAATATTCAGCTTGCAGCTAAAGTGGGAAGCATAAGAGGGATGTACAAAGGAATCAACAAGGCTCTCGGACCCTCAAAAAACAAGACCTCTTAAATCAACCACTGGAGAAATTATCACAAACAAGTGCCCACAAATGCACAGATGGGTTGAACATTACTCTGAGCTCTAAGCCACAACAAGCTCAGTCTCTGACTCAGCCCTTAAGGCTATCATACAATTACCCACAATGAACGAGCTAGACGAAACACCCACCCTGTCAGAGCTCAATAAAGCCATAGACAACATTGCTGCCCGAAAAGCACCCGGATGCGATGGTATCCCCCCCCAGATCTTCTAAAACAATGCAAAATTACTCTAGTCCAACCTCTACAGGAACTGCTTTGCAAATGTTGGCAAGAAGGTGCTGTGCCACAAGACCTGCGGGATGCTAAAATAGTTACACTGTATAAGAACAAAGGTGACAGAAGTGACTGCAACAATTACAGGGGAATCTCCCTCCTAAGTATTGTAGGTGTTACGTGCGCATCTTAGTGTAAATGTGAAAACGTGCGCATCTTAGTGTAAATGTGAAATGGTGCGAATGCGTGTTAAAAAATAGGAAGAAACCAAAATGGAGGAATATGAACAAGAAAGTGTTTTCAGTGTTAATAAAGATTAAAGTATTTATAAACGGTGATTTGTCGTTTTCCCTGTCTAAAGAGTTTCATCTAATATGAAGACGTAACAAGTGGCGCCCAACGTAAAAGGTAAAACCCACATATCCCTCTATACACAGTGGATCTCCTGTCAACAGACAGTAGAGATAGTAAAGTCTAGATCTAGAGACAGGAGAACATTCGAGTCGATATTATTAGAAATAGACTATGGCGGACAAGGCTGAGGTAGCAGCGTTGAAGGAAGAGGGAAGGTTGTTGGAGCTGGAAGGGGCAGAACTAAGAAAATACGTACAAGAAAGGTTAATGGAGAGGGAGAGATTAGCGATGGAAAGAGAAAAAGAAAAGGAGAGATTAGCGATGGAAAGAGACAAAGAAAAGGAGAGATTAGCGATGGAAAGAGAAAAAGAAAAGGAGAGATTAGATAAGGAGGACAAAAGAGAAAGAGAAAAAGAAAAGGAGAGATTAGCGATGGAAAGAGACAAAGAAAAGGAGAGATTAGCGATGGAAAGAGAAAAAGAAAAGGAGAGATTAGATAAGGAGGACAAAAGAGAAAGAGAAAAAGAAAAGGAGAGATTAGATAAGGAGGACAAAAGAGAAAGAGAAAAGGATAAGGAGATAGTAGCAATTAAAAGGGAAAAGAAAAATGAATTAGTTGCCATTGAAAGAGAAAGATTAGCGTTTGAAAAAGAGACAGCAGAGAAAAAGTTAAAAACAAACCAAGAAAAAGAAAGTGATAAAAGAAAGAGTGACACTACAGGGAATAAACTAGCAAAATATAAAGGTGCGATATTTGAAGAAGCTAAAATGGACATAGACATTTTTTTGAAGAAATTTGAAATTGAAATGAGAGAACTGGAATACCCCGAAGACAAATGGTCATTCTTATTATCAAAGTCATTTGTAGCAGAGGTTCCATCAAAGATATGCATGAACCAGAGCAACTATAGCGTGGTGAAAGAACAATTACTGCGAACGTACGGAAAAACAGAGGCGTACTACCGTGAACAATTTGTTAACTGTGCGATCGAAACAAATGATGACCCACAGACATTCTTGGACAGAATGACCAGTAGTTTTGAAAATTGGACTGAAACCGCTAAAATAGAAAAGACATTTGATGGTCTAAAGACATTTCTAATGATTGACAAAGCAATTTATGAGTGTCAGGAGGAATTAAAAATATTTTTGTTGGAGAGGAAACCAAAATCCATAGAAGACATAGTAAGACTGATAAGGGCCTATAAGGTGGCACATCCCGATAAGAAACTATCCAGAGGCAGTGACATAGAAGAAATAGTTGCATTTAACAGAACATGTGAGACACAGAATAACTCTCACAGAACAAGGGAGACACAGGATAGACATTATAGACGTGGTACAGATGAAAGACAATATCCAAAACTACTTCAGTAACACCGGCGAAAAGCCGAAACAAACAAAATATGTAGTCGACGCTGATGCTGTTTACAAATCCATTTAATAATTAAGAAGGGAATCGTCCTATGTCAGCTATGTCCGTAAATCCGTATCTAAATTCTACTGCTCTACACAAAGCATCCTCTTTCTAGCATCACTAAGAGCGTTCTTGTTTTTTAAAAATCTGTTACGTCATTTGTCGCTAAGTAAAACTTTCCCCTTATTCCCGAAACAAATAAGAATTTAGAAAAAAGCTAATTCAGGAAGCCAAGACAGAATTGGAACTGCGAGGCAAAGAACTAACGGCCTATGTGCAGCAGATGGTGGCGGCGGAAGCAGAACGCTTGGAGAGAGAGAAAGCTAGAGGCAGAGAAAAGGAAAAAGAGGAAGCAGAGCGCTTGGAGAAGGAGAGAATTAGAGAAGCAGAACGCCTAGAGAGAGAGAAGGTTAGAGAAGCGGAAAAGGCCAGAGAAAAGGAAAAAGAAGAAGCAGATCGCAGAGAGCGGGAACGAGTCAGAGAAACTGAAAGAGCCAGAGAAAAAGAAAAAGAAGAGGCAGACCGTGTAGAACGGGAAAAAGTCAGAGAAGCGGAACGCATCGAGAGGGAGAAGAAAGAAGAGGCGGACAGAAAAGTGAGAATTCAAGTTGAGCAGATGAGGATAGAGGCTGGTGTAAGTGTGCCCATTGAAGGGAACAGCAACAATAGCGCCAATATAGAAAGCCATGGTAGCGCCGCATGGATGAAAAAGAAAATACAACCTTTTGCGGAAGACAAGGACGACATCGGCGACTATCTGAAACGCTTTGAAATTAAACTAGCAAAGTTTAATGTCCAAGAGAGGGAGTGGTCCGAAATCTTGTTGGACTTCGTGCATGGGAAAGCCCTCACGATTTGCCAGAACCACGATCACTCGATGCAAAACAGCTATCAGGTGCTAAAGAAGGAACTGCTAAACGCATACGGGCACAACGCGGCAACATTCCGAAAGAAGTATTACGAAAACACTCCATCCAGCCAAGTTGATCCACAAACAACTATCAACTCAGAGAAGGACTTCTTCACTAAATGGCTCGGATTCGAAAATGTGGAGAACACCTACGAGGGGTTGAAGAACTTTGTTCTAATTGACAATTTTATCAATAAATGCGACCCTCAGCTACAGTCTTTTATAAAAGAGAGAAACCCTAAGGTAATTGAAGACTTGGTAGAAATTATTAGGATCTTTAAGAATGCTTATCCAAACAACCCACTTTCAGTTAGAGACCACAAAAAGGTTATTGACCTGGTAAATTATGTAAAGGGAAATGATAGCAATGATAGGGAGTATTGTAGAAGGAATGATGTTAGTGATAGGGACACCTATGGTAGGAGAAATGGTAGGTCCAGGGAACGTGGGAACAATGGTCGGGATAGTTATGATGGCATAAAAGATAGATCCTGGGAAAATGAAAACAATGGCAGGAAAAGTTATGATAGGAGAATAGATAGACCTAAAGTGGGGGATAGAAACCTTAGGGAGGTTACATGTTTTAACTGTCAGGAAAAGGGACACATGGCATACCAATGTAAAAAACATAGAGGGAATGGAGCTGGCAATGGGAATACACAGGATAATAGTGGCACTAGTGATAGGAGAGGTAATCAAGGAAACCGTAGACAAGAGAGGGATAATCGGCCACCAGATAGGGTTAATTTTGTGAGGAACATTCAAGGTAGGGAACAGGATAATGGAGATAGTGAACCAGATGAAGAAATTAACTACGTTGATTGTGGGGAAGATAGATTTAAATTATATCCGGGCATGATAAATAATAAACAGATAAATGTGATCCGGGACACAGCTAGCAGTACACTCGCGATCAGAGGGGGATTAGTTAAGTCCAATGATTATTTAGGCTATACCAAATCAGTCAGATTGGCAGACGGCGCAGTTAAGAGGTTCGAAGCGTGCAAAGTGTTCCTTCGATCTCCATTGTACACAGGGTATTGTGAAGGGGTAGCCATGCCGAGGTTATCTAGAGATGTTTTACTTGGAAATGTAGCAGGTGTCAGAGACGCTTCTGACAAACAGGTTAGAAGTTGGACAAACAGGCATGGCAACATGAGGCGAAACAAACTTAAAAAGGACAGAATTTGTTTTAACTGCCATAAACATGGGCACATCGCTAAAGACTGTTGGAGTAGGGCAGAACAGTCTGAACAGAAGATTGCGAGTTCGGATAGGAGGCACAGGTCTGTATCCGACATTGATGATAGAAGCGATGACTGTGGTAGCGGTAAGCGCACGTCATACAGAGGAAGAAGGACACACGCGGGCTATAGTGGTGTAAGAAGAGATGTTAACTCCAGTTGGAGAGAACAAATGTATGGGTCGTGTAGATAGCCTGTGAAACATAACACTATACAACCGTAGTGTAAATAAGTTGGATTTTATTTAAATTGTTTATTCTTAATTAATTGATTTGGCTAGTAGTCATTATCAGATGGGTATTATGTTGTTGTAGTATTAGTTAGTATTAGATTGACTCATGTTAGTTATTTATTATGTATGAATATTAATATGTATGAATTGTATGTATGGACGTATGAATAGATAGGGCATTTATAAGGCGACGAGGTATTGATATCAAGGGAAAGTAAGTTTTATAAGTTATTCCTTGTTGTTGATCATGATCATACATCAGTAAAGAGTTAGGTCGCGCTGGGACAAGTAAGTGGAGAGAGGAAATAAAATACACTTGTAAATGCCAGAACGTACGTTAGGTGTATAGTGGGAGAACGATTATTGATAAATGTCAATTTGTCATAGTAGGTAAAATGTCTGTCCTGACGTGTGAGGGAAAGTGGTGGAACCTCTGGAATGTGATGTGATAAAGTATGGATATACGGACTATGTCGGCGGTCACCTATGGCACATCACATTGGACAGTAGCACTTGGTGACAGTTGAGGGAAATATGTGTTCAGATCAACTTGAGTTTGGGACAATGATGAAGAAGTTGAAACCGAAATCAAGACTCAAGTTGTGTTGTCTTTTATGTTTCCCTACATTTTGGCCCTTGCACAATGTAAGACTAAGACAGTAGATAAAAAATTGACTGGCAATTTTTTTTAGCGGGAGGGGGAGGAGTTGTTATGACATGATTAGGAATTAGTTATTTGTTTCGGGAATAAGGGTAAAGTTTTACTTAGCGACAAATGACGTGACAGATCTTTAAAAAACAAGAACGCTCTTAGTGACGCTAGAAAGAGGATGCTTTGTGTAGAGCAGTAGAATATAGATACGGATTAACGGACATAGCTGACATAGGACGATTCCCTTCTTAGTTATTAAATGGATTTGTAAACAGCATCAGCGTCGACTACATATTTTGTTTGTTTCGGCTTTTCGCCGGTGTTACTGAAGTAGTTTTGAGTTCGGTATTACCTCCAGTCAGATGTAGATCTACACTAGATCTATCTACAAGCATCAACACCGCGCGGAAGCCTGAACAACGTGGCGTACGTGCGCATCTTAGTGTAAATGTGAAAACGTGCGCATCTTAGTGTAAATGTGAAATGGTGCGAATGCGTGTTAAAAAATAGGAAGAAACCAAAATGGAGGAATATGAACAAGAAAGTGTTTTCAGTGTTAATAAAGATTAAAGTATTTATAAACGGTGATTTGTCGTTTTCCCTGTCTGCGCATCTTAGTGTAAATGTGAAAACGTGCGCATCTTAGTGTAAATGTGAAATGGTGCGAATGCGTGTTAAAAAATAGGAAGAAACCAAAATGGAGGAATATGAACAAGAAAGTGTTTTCAGTGTTAATAAAGATTAAAGTATTTATAAACGGTGATTTGTCGTTTTCCCTGTCTAAAGAGTTTCATCTAATATGAAGACGTAACAGTAGGCAAAGTCTTTGCTCGAGTGATACTTCCCAGGCTACAGAAACTCGCTGATTGGGTCTATCCAGAATCACAATGCGGCTTTTGCTCAGGGAGATCCACGATTGTATATTGCGTTCATTGACCTGACAAAGGCCTTCGATCTAGTCAGCAGAGATGGCCTCTTTAAAATCTTACAGATAATAGGCTGTCCACCAGAGATACTAAATGTAATCGTATCTTTCCACCAAAATATGATGGCTACAGTGCAATTCAACGGTGCCAGCTCCGAAAGTTTCAGTATAAACGGCTGAGTTAAACAAGGATGTGTCCTGGCCCCAACCCTCTTTGGAATACTATTTTCACTGCTAATCCACAATGTGTTTGACACACACGCAAGAGGAACTTCAGTCACTAATGTCCCGCTTCTCTCAGGCCTGTAAAGAGTATGGCCTGACTATTAGCACGAAGAAAACAAATGTTATGGGACCACCTGTCTCTAGAAGAAAAGATAAACAACGCATAGGGAAGGCTGCCTCGACCTTCGCTAGACTTAGCCATGGGTTTGGAAAAACCAGAAACTAACTACGATTACCAAAATGGAAGTCTGCAAGGCACGCGTTATGAGTACACTGCTGTATCGCAGTGAATCATGGATCACCTACGCAAAGCAAAAGAGAAAACTGAATTCATTCCATTTGAGATGTCTCCGTAGGATCTTGAAAGTCACATGGAGAGAAAAAGTGTGCAATACTGAGATCCTTGCACAATCAGGTGTTCCCAGCATCTTTACAGCCCTCAGACAACGCTGTTTGCGCTGGCTTGGACATGTTCGACAGATGGAGTACAAGCACATCCCGAAAGTCATCTATGGACAACTTGAGACTGGCACAAGAAAAACTGGTCGCCCCCACCTCCGTTACATAGATGTAATAAAACGGGACCTCAGATCAGTGAACATCAATACTGACAATTGGGAGGACATAGCTCTAGACCGTACCAGATGGAGAGAGACAGTAACCAAGAAAGCTATGGACAGTGAAAGAACATGGGTCTCAGCTCAGGAAGAAAAACGTTCAATCCGAAAAACGGCCAGCTCCTCTACGACTGAAGCAAAAGCCATCTTAACCTGCGCTGTTTCTCCAAAATAGGGCTCCACAGCCACATGAGGAAGTGTGCTCTGAGATGAACCAAAGTCGTTCTACGACTGAAGGGTGCCAACAGTGTATTGTCATTTTGAAATTGTTATCATTCTCAACTAGTCTAGTCCATTGACAGACTAGACTCTAAAGGCTCTAGATAAGTCTGCCTCTCTGAAACACATTCCAAACAAGTCAATGATCTAGCAAGGCAAAGGACGAAGGAAATAGGAGGTAATAATTTATAATGAAAACACTATATTTTGAACTACTTAAGCTTAGAAGGTTAATTACCACTTAGTCTTATGTATTCAAATTATAAAATATTATTATTTAATAAATAATAGATCACAGACATTGATCTAGAATTATAATGACTACTGAGTCTTGAGTCTTTTGTCACTATTATTGACTATAGTGTATAGATCTAGATATCTATATACCTGCCTATAGTCTTGACTTAGACAAGGACTTTTAGAATGTCTTGTGCCAAAAAAACGGAGCACTATTTCCAAACTAAGCACTTATATTACAAAAAAATTCCTAACAAATAAACTTATTATTTTACATACAAAACTATATTATATGTATTATTGAAGAGAAATGAATGAACTAACACAATCTTATAGAATCCAACTGAAATATTAACATTTATCAAAATAAGCCAAACTTATTTGCATAAATTATGCACATTTACAAACAAAATTTTTCCAAACAGAACAAAATTAAAAAGTTTTTTAAAGAAGTTTTAGGCCTGAATAATTCCTATTACTTGTGTTAGGAGAAATCAGGCCCATGGAGACCCCTTTCTCTCTCCCCCCCCCCTGGTATCATGGAAAAAAACACCATTTTAGTCACAGTGACAGTGACCCATTTATGACCCAGGAATCTTCTTGTGAGCTGTTTGTTGGTCAGAAAGTTGGCATCATATTTATTAGTCTCCCTGACAAACATTTGAACTAAATTGATAGTTAAAAAAAAAAAAAGCTTAATAAAAAACAGTTTACAGGGTGCTAATCCCTAGGAGTTCAAATTTGAAATGGGTCTTCTCTATCCAGCTCCTCACCCTTAACTCTAAACCATGTTAACATAGATGGGCATCGTCAACACTATACTAGATTTAACTAGATCTAGTCTAGAACTAATGTAGACCTATATCCTATATCTAAAGCTTTCCTCAATACTGCCCTGATTATTATTAGGGCTATCAGAGTAAATAAAATCAGAGTTAGTGAGTTTGCTTTCATCAATTTAACCATATATATGTATGACATATTAAAATTTTCACCTTCTACATCTATCACTATAGACGTATTCGTTATAGGCCTAGTCAGTTATAGTTTATCTTATCTTATATAATACAGACATTACTTCAAAAAAGAAAATAATTACATCCTACGCGTCATGCATTCTGTCATGCATATTAGCCAATGACTTAAATTCTGCCAAGTCACTGGTTTTCCTGGCTAGCTCAGACAACCCATTCCATGCTCTAATAGCACTAGGGAAGAAGAAGCATTTGTACAAATTTGTCCTAGCATATGGAACGAGAAATGTGCCTTTATTTTTGTGTCTTTCTGAGTGTTTTATTAAATTTTGTTTATTTTGTATTTGAAGATCATGGTTCAGTGTTTTATGTATTATAATTGATAATTGCTACTTTACTTTTGATAGCGATGTTACAATTTCCACCGACACGCCCTTTTTTTTTCACCAAAAAAGTGTTTTGTTTTGTTCCGGCAAAAGACTATACGTCTCAAAGGCACACTTTGTTAACCCACTTAATGAATACCTCTTTGTAAGAGAGTTATAGTTTTTGATTGACCAATAAAAATGGCGACGGGGAACGAAATAACGCTATCCCACATGAAGTAGAAGGTTATTTTTATTAGACCTAAATAAGGGTTTGATTTTCCTGTGTATAGTTTAAAAGGCTCAGCATATCCACACCTTTTGACTCTCCAGTATTGTAGAGCATTTTTCTGGCTAAATTTCTGGGCTTGACTTTTCACATAATTCTGTGCACTTTGGATGCTATTAATTTTTAATATTTAGCAGTTGAATCTAATGCTGGAGGCCATTGTTAACCATTGTAATTTTAGCCATCTTGTTTACATGCCAAGATAATAGTGATTGGTCAGATTGGTCATGTGACATCAAACAATTTTCTGATAGGTTGAATTATTATAGCAGTTAAAAAAAAATTAGACTGAAATGATGTCAAAATGGCTGACATTGATTTATTTCTGCAGTTACGCATTTTGAAATAGATGTAGATTTAGATCAAATGAGTATATAATAAGCAGCTTTGTGTTCAGATATTTTAATAACAATAAACTTTCCTTTGAAACATGTTTTTGGACAAGTTGATTAATATATAAGAGATGGCAAGCATATTTATTCAACACATTCAAATCTCCTCACACCGTGCCCATTGGTTGCTATGATAAGGACAAGCACACATAGAAAAAAAAATTTTTTCAACCAGGAATCATACATGTATACTACATAATTCATATAAATTTAGAAGGCTCGTTCAAATCTACAAAATTTCAGATTATTAAAATAACAAGATTATTAAAATACATTTTCTGAAAAAAATTGTAACATCCATACTTTTGAGTCTTCTTTCCTGAAGTTTATGTTATTTTACTCTTATAGATCATCCAGTATGTCTATGTCTATAGTCTAAGTCTAGTCATTTCATAAATTAAGAGTTAATTAAATCAAGACTTACACTTGCAGACTTGGCCTAACTTTCAACCAACATTTTGCAAAGGCCAAGTACCCATAGATCTAGATATAATTTAAAGTACCAACAAGCCAAGCCAACGCCAAGAGACTCAAGAGTCAATGAATGGTGATTATGAATTATTTTTATATTATTTATATTATAATAGATCTATTTAAAATAAAAAAATTAATGATTTAATTTATTATTAAACAATTTAAACTTAAACTAACTTGTTAAAGTTTACTACTTAAATTAAATTATTTTATTATTATAAAATATATTTATATATTAGACATCTATATTTATATTATATTTATTATATTACGTTTTAAATTTGTTACTAAATTATAAATTAAGTTAAAATTTAAAAGTAAAAGTAATAAACTTACTTACTTATTCATGAGTTATTGACATATATTTCAAAGACTTTTTAAAGTTGTTATTTAAACAATATCTAAAACTCGAGCTATTTAAATATAGGAACACTGTTATTCAAATTACTCACCATCCATCCATCCAAATTCGAATTTCCTTTTTTTTCTTTTGAGGCAACATATCACCACAATGTTCAGTTTCAATACACCCTTCTTCAGACCTTTTAGACGCCATTTTGTTGATATGGCAAATAAACATTCGGGGCTATGCATAGTTAATTTTTCTCAATAATTATTTTAATGCTAAATATAGATCTAGATTTTAATCCATTTTTATTTAATTTTATATTTAACGAAAAAATATGAGGTAAACCTAGATTCTAATTCTTTACAGCAATAATATCTAACAAATAAGTTCGAAGACAAAAAAAAATTGCTTTTTTTGCAGTTTAGCTTCATGAATTGCCTAGCCCTGAACCAACGTTTCTCAAACTATGAAACGTCTGTATGGGGAAAGGAATCGCGACCCATTTGGGAGTCGAATGACCATTTGAGAGGGGTCGCCTAAGACCATCGGAAAATTGACTTTTTTTTTTTCATCGGAAGTTCTTTTTATATATATTTTTTGTGTGGCTCTAACGTGTTGTAACAAGCATATTTGTTATATAGTCGAAATACATTTATATTTTAAATGTCGTGGGTTTGGGAAACTTATTCAGAATGTATTATTAATAAACAAATTATGAAACGGTCGTCAAGTAACAATAAAATAAAAAGTGGGAATAACAAAGATAGATCTAAGAACTCTGACATATATATATATATATAAACAAAGCCCTATCGAAACCATTCTGGCGCGGTGTGGGGTAATAAGGTTCATTTGGTAGATTGCCCTACTTACACTCGCCCCTATAAAAACGTTAACGGATCGGTGTGGGATTTTAGTTATTGGGCCGTTAACGTCTTTCCGCTTTTATGCCGCTGTGAGATTTCCCCAATCACGCCAGAACCAACGTGATGAAATCTTTATTATAAAATAAAAAAAACAATATTATGATGTTCGGCGATATTCGGCACAAACTGGATTATTCAGTCCTCACTCTAGAACGTACACACGTGAATCAAATTAGAGCTAGCTAGATCTAGATCTGTTTAGTCATTAGTTATACTACAAGTTATAGAGCTATAGTGTCGTGCGCGTTTGAAGTTTTTCTTTGCATTTAATATTGGTGTTTTAGCGTATAGGAAGTAGTTTCTTCTAAGTGCGTTTTGTTGTCTAGAATATTGTGTGTGTGGGTGTTTACGTCATCCTTAGTTCCCACAAGAGAGAGAGAGCTGCTTTTGTGAGCTGGGTAGCTGTTTTTTTTTTTTGGTTCCCCTTGTAAGGGGTGTTAGGTTTGGGCTATGGGAAAGTGTGTCGTCTTTCTGCCCTTGGAGTTGTGTAGTAACTATCGGTGTTGAGGTGTAGAGAGTTGAGCTTCTGTTGGGCGCCGAGATGGAGTGTGAGCGTGAAGATGTGTTACGGAAACCTGTTGGTGTGATACTAGACTAATTAGTAATCAAATGCTAACTTCAATGATATTGATGTACATGTAAATATGTTTGAAAATTACAACTAAGTTTAATTAAATATTGTTCCTGTTGACAACTGTTGTTATTCACTAAATGTTCAGTTGAATAACTGTTATTCAATGTTTGTAGTTTACATGCTATTACCTTTAGGTTCTTGTGTTACTCTGTTCAGGCTGGGGATACGGGACCGTAATATCATATCATACCCTAGCTAATCTGAAATCCCACCCTAACAGAAATGGGGGCTCGTCCAAACAATATGTAAATGCCAACTTGGTGACCTCTGTGTCCTTGATTTGACCGTTAGGGCCAACATAAGATATATAACATATATGTAATGTTTCTGTATTAAATAAAATTAAATACATTTAAGCCGTTTGAGCGGTCTGATGATTTATGTACAGCGCACGATAGATTAGTTGGGCATCCCTTGTACTGTGCCTAATGTGAGTAGTTCCCATTTGTTCGGTAAACTTAGAGTGTGTAATTACTCTTTGAAACTATTGTAACTTGTTTTTGTATTTATTGTCACCAACGCCTGAATCCTCTGACTCTAAGCGGCAACGTGTGAGTGGATTGAGTGCCTGTCGACGGGATCGACCTGAATCTGTGCGGTTTGTTGGGGTCGGTCTGTTAAGGTGCACTGGAATCATGAGTGCGCGGAGGCTTTAAGCAGGGTGCAGGCGTACCTGTGTAGGTACCCCATTCTTCGTTTGCCTGATCCTTCATTGCCATTTGTTCTTCAGACCGATGCTTCGGACAAAGGAATCTCCGGTATACTGAGTCAGTGCGTGAATGGTGTTCTGCATCCCGTCAAGTATGTGAGTCGCAAGTTGTTGTCTCGGGAGCAGAGGTATTCCATCATCGAGAGAGAAGGTTTGGCTATCGTATTTGCCATTAGAAAACTGGACAGATACCTGCGTGGAAAGACGTTTCACCTTCAGACGGACCACAAGGCCTTGGCTTACCTTCGGAGCACGAACTTTACGAACCACCGAGTTACGAGGTGGGCTCTGATGCTTCAGGACTACACCTTCGACGTGTGTCACATAAAAGGAGAGGACAATATACTTGCAGACTTGGCTCAAGACTGGTGTGATTCGCACAAAAAGACTATTTTATTATAGCTATTGCTTGATATGTATGTATATATCTATGTAATATGTACTGCTTGTTTTTAGTATGCATTGCAATGTTATAATAGTTGTATGATGGATGTTGCTCTTTGAGACATCATCTATTTAAATAATAATTATGTCATTTTGACTTTATGAAGGTTGTATTCTTTGGCTTCAGCTTTGGGGCAATGTTTCCTAATTTCTTTTGCTGTCTATATACTTCAGTTTTCAATTTTTTTTTTGAAGACTGGACTTGTCTTCGCAAGATCCAGTTAGGGGGAGAGGGGGGATGTCGTGCGCGTTTGAAGTTTTTCTTTGCATTTAATATTGGTGTTTTAGCGTATAGGAAGTAGTTTCTTCTAAGTGCGTTTTGTTGTCTAGAAAATTTTGTGTGTGGGTGTTTACGTCATCCTTAGTTCCCGCAAGAGAGAGAGAGCTGCTTTTGTGAGCTGGGTAGCTGTTTTTTTTGGTTCCCCTTGTAAGGGGTGTTAGGTTTGGGCTATGGGAAAGTGTGTCGTCTTTCTGCCCTTGGAGTTGTGTAGTAACTATCGGTGTTGAGGTGTAGGGAGTTGAGCTTCTGTTGGGCGCCGAGATGGAGTGTGAGCGTGAAGGTGTGTTACGGAAACCTGTTGGTGTGATACTAGACTAATTAGTAATCAAATGCTAACTTCAATGATATTGATGTACATGTAAATATGTTTGAAAATTACAACTAAGTTTAATTAAATATTGTTCCTGTTGGCAACTGTTGTTATTCACTAAATGTTCAGTTGAATAACTGTTATTCAATGTTTGTAGTTTACATGCTATTACCTTTAGGTTCTTGTGTTACTCTGTTCAGGCTGGGGATACGGGACCGTAATATCATATAATACCCTAGCTAATCTGAAGTCCCACCCTGACATATAGATCTAGGTCTAGTCAATCTAGACTTTCATTAATTTAATAGATCTATGATATGAGCTGTACTTCTTGATATCATATGTTCTTCAACTCATGCCAGCACTGGCAGCAGCCATGGAATGGTCGTAACTTTTAAGTTAAAGTCTTAACTTAAGTTCTTAAGCCTATCACAGGTACAGAGGACGAATCTCTAAGTACTCTAACACTACTAACAGATCTAATCTAGATAGTAGATTAGGTCTAGACTTGGAATAGATATCTATCTAGATAATCTAGAATGCTAAGAATCTAGAGATAGATCTAGATTCTAGATCTGGCTAGATCTCTCTCTCTAGACTAGTTTTATTATAATATATATTATATCGGCTACTGGGATGGCTGGCTGGTCGTGCGGTTTGCGCGCTGGACTGTCAGTCAGATTCATCGATGGTTGAGGGTTCAAAACCTGGCCGCTCCCATCCCCCGTCGTCCTGCGAAGGTTTGGACTAGGAAGTAATTATCTTCAACTCTGAAGGAACATCCGAAACATGTAAAACATTTTACAAACATCAGATCTAGTACAATATAAGATATATATATATATATATATTATATCTAGACTTGAGACCTATTAAAAGTGGATCTAGACTACTTAACTTAAGTGATTAACATGCATGCGTTATGACTAGATTTACTATTAAGAACAGATTCTAGATCTAGAATCTATCATGAAATGCATCTCTGCAGCATAGAATTAGGTTTAATTAAGGACCTACTAGATCTTAAATTTTATCTAAATCTACTACCTTTTAGGGCAGAATATTAGATCTATATCTTATCTTCTTATCTTATATAATACAGACGTTACTATTCAAAAAAATATTTTGAGTTAAAAAAAAATTGACCTAGAGCTATAATATAAGATATACTAAGACTTAGTAAACTTAGATCTAATTAAAGATAGTCTAGAATAATGTTAGTTGTTATTAGAAAATTTAGTAGATATAGAATAATATTTAATATATTGTTAGGTACTTCAATAAAAATTTCAAAATGATCATAATGCAATGGAACCTATTTCTTTGGATAGAGCTTGAGAAATGCTTTCCAATGATACCAATTTTATATTGCTGAGTTAATTATGAGGGAAGTTATTAAATTTTTAGTGGCCAAAAATTAGCCTTCTTTAGCCTTTGTAAAACAAAACAAAAAATCTGTGTCCGAAACAACAGACAGATGAACTTTAATTAACTGTATTATAAAAAGTCTTAAACATATGGGGTTGAAACTTCACACTCTTTTTCATTAACCTGTATTCTGTTCAAACAAATTTAAAAAATAAGAGCGAGCAATAATATCTTTGAAAAAAAGTGAATTAATATATATATATATAAAAAAGCCTTCGACAAATAATAAAAATATATGTGATTTTGTCATCATATGAGCCCAAAAAAAAATAAAAAATCAGAGATCTGTAGTGTGTTTTATTTTGTTTAATCATAATTCTACTGTATTTAAATAGCTATTTATATGCATCAGATAGATAATTTTTATAAATTATAAATGAAAATAGCACTGCGCAGAAAAATATTTGCTAAAATCTAATCACTATAAGTTTAATAAATTTCATAAAAACAGTTTAAACCTTTTTGTAGAGCACTGGCAATTAATCATTTTAAAATGCCTGAATTTAAATGCTTTAAAAATTAGATTGTAAATGAAAAATTTCTTGCATTGGACAATAAAATAAAAAAGAAACCTTGAGATTTTTTTAGAAGGTATTATTTTTTACTTAAATTTTTGTGCAGTAATAGCTCATCATTAAAAAAATATAATGTACTCATTTATTAACTATTTATTTACATTTATACCAATAGAAAAAAAAACAACACTTGGAAAAAAGTAATTAATTAATAGTTCGCAGAGCTAAAAATATGAAAAAAATTATTTAATATTATTATTTTTAAATATTTATTTTTACTTTAAAATTTGCACATTACAAAGTCATTAAATAACAAAGATACATTCCCTCTCCATAATCTAGCATTTAAACAGTATAAAAGTTAATCTAAATGAAAAATTCCTATGTGTGCTTCTAAAAATAGGACGTGATAGATAGAAATTGACCATTTCCAGTAAATCACAGTGTTGGTTGTTACTAAAAATAGATTTCAACCATCAACTTTGAAAATTAATAACTTAAGAGTGCGCCAAGCTACAAAGTTCAAACTTTGCACACAGATATATATTAACATGCTAAATTCAATAGAATTAGTGAGACTGTAGTAACTATAAACACTTTTATTTTATTTAAAAAATAAAATTGTACCCTTCTTTGTCTTTGTTAATTTTAATATCAAATATCTTGAAAGTGCGCCAAGAGAATCTAATGAAATTTGAAATATACATATTTCATAATATGATAAATTATTGTAGCAAACAGCATTGTTGTAACTTTTATAGGAAAAAAGTTGTAAAAATGTCAACTTTCACAAACTTTTGTTAAGAAAAATTTAACAGATTGCCTTCAAAAGCATATAAAAATGATCTCTGATATCTTATGTTTACAAAAAGTAATCACAATTAGTCCTGAAATCAAATACAATGTGCTAAAACATTGATGGAAATAACCACCCCTAAAAAAAGGGTAAAATGTGCTGACACACTTTTCAGCCATTTTTTGGCAGAAAAAAAAAATTGGTCTAGATCAGTTTATCGAAGTACCTAATATTGTTAATATAAACTAAACCCTAATTTTTTCATACTATAGGCAATAGGTCATTTAGATTAAATAATTCTAGATCCAGTTATAGTCATAGACCTATAGACTTGTAAAGTTATTTATTTTGTAGAGACTAATGTACAATAATAGGCCTACACTCCAGATCTTGACAATCTAGTCTAGAGTTTAGATTGTTTAAATTTACACAAATAAAATAAAATCAAACGTTTATTTTGGTTTTAAAATCAGATATTGAGATATGTCTAGCTAAATATGTATATAGTATATCTATATAATAGACTAACGGCTAACCCTATAACCGCTATACTTTAGCTCTATATTGACATTGTTTTTAAATGTTCCTTCAGAGTTGAAGATATCTACTTGGTAGTCTAAACCTCAAAGGAGCTTAGGGAAGTGATGGCAGTTGCGGGGTATGAACCAGACGACCCTGCAGAGACCATCGAGGCGACCAAACAGTCCATTGTGCTCACATGCCACATAACCAGGTCCAGGTAGCGTTAGATCTTTATTCACCAATACTCAATACATGTTAGATTTTATTTTTTTAAAATTTTAAAGACTCTAAGCTCTAGGTAATAGAATTACTAATAGAAAAACTAGACATAGATCTAGATTATCATATTTAGATCTAGCTAGAATATCTAGAGGTCTTAATACTAATTATTATATTATACATTTTTCTACAATTTGATCTAGGATTCATTCTATAGGCTTACTAAAGCTTAGGCTTTTTAAAATTTCATTGTGTTGATACTGTTAATGAAAAAATACAGTCTCATCATTAGGCTATAGCCAGTTTTTCTTATACACCATACCATAAACATTTCAGGATTTGTCTTTATTGTAATTTTATTTTGTTTGTATCCTTTATTTTTTTAGAATGTCAGTTTTCTTTAAGGGCATCTGACAATAAGAATTGTCTATGTATGCACTACAGATGCTGTTTAATATCTTTTCATGAGGAAGCCTGCTTAAAAAGGTACGAAGAATAAATTTTAAGATTACTGATCAGTGACCCCCCCCCCCCCCCCCCCCCAACAAATGAAAATTTTAATGAGATCAAATCAATTAAATTTTAAAAAATGTAAAATAAAATTTAATGTTAATCTTATGAAACAATGGTCAAGACCAATATCTTCAGCTTTTTGTCATTGCACTGAGATTTAAGTTCATTATTAATTTGCATAAAAAATTATAATGAAAACAGGGCCTACATAGAATTGCTTTTGACCTAATGTCATTATATAGCAACAATCCTTCTTGTATACCATACCTTAAACATTTTGTGTTTTGCCTCTATTGTAATATTATTTTTGTTTGCATTCTTTAAACATTTTTTAGGTGTTTTTTTTTATTTTTTTTAAACAGATGGCCACATTTTTCTTTAGGGGAAGTTGACATTAATCTTTTAGGTTAATAATAACCTATGCATGCAGTACAGATGCTGTTCATCATCTTTTCATAAGCCACCCTGCTCAAGAAGGTAAGAAGAATTAAATTTTGCTTTTAGATTACTGATAAGCAATCTGAAAGAATATTGTTAATGGGATGGAATTGATTAAATGTAAATAAAGAAATGCTTTCCTAATTTTGAAATATGCTGGTGTTTTAGCACCATTTATCATCAAGGACTGGAAATATAACCGTTAAATAGTATGTCCTCATAGATAAATGGCTGCCTGGTCATGCAGTTTGTGCGCTGGACTGTCGTTTAGATTTATTGATGGTCCAGGGTTCAAACCCTGCCAGCTCTCATCCCCTGTCGTCCTGAGGGAGGTTTGGACTAGGAAGTAAACTATCTTCAACTCTGAAGGAACATCCGAAACATGTAAAAACATCTTACAAATGTAAGGTCTTCTGATGTTTTTAATTGTTTGATTTTTTTAATTATTAATACAGCTTGAAGGTAGTTTTGTTGCATGACTAATATTTTTTTGTTTGTTTGTTTGTTCCAGCTGCTGTATGGAAGTCAAAATATGAATTATTGCCACCAGTCTTGAAGTCAGCTTGTAAAGAATGCTAAGAATTGAATGAAAATGCTCTCTTGATATCATGTTTGTGCTGTTATATTTGTCTTTTGTGTTGGTTAATTATTCCATGAATAAAAAATGTAAAAAAAAATTAATTTTAAATTTAAGTTTGATTTAAGAATGAATGATCAAAGCATGCAAGTCTTATATAGTACATTACCAAAAATTGTATTGTTTGCTAGTGTTCAAACCCAAAAATGTAATATAACATGTCCATTACTTTATAAATTATATGTTGACATTATAGCTAGATGTATATAGAGATCATGCACTGATTCAATTATTCATTATAATTTCCAAACAATTATGTCAAATAATTCTATTGCTAGATCTAAATCATCAGTGTGAAAGTAGACCTATGTAAGAGGTTAAAAATCTCATACTAAGCCATTGAGCTGCATTATAAACAAAAAATCACAAGTGAATTTGTTTTAAACTACAGTATTGAAAAACATTAAAGATTATCACTAATTAAGCCATAATAAAATTTAATGACTGAACCATCGGAGACAGTATTTGCATAATAATACCTAATTGAGCCCTAATAAATATTTCAGTTACAAAACCATTAGGGCTAGCATCGGACCGATAATGGCACAATAATCAGTTACTAAACCATTGGGTTAGTATGGGCTTGATTATGGCGCGATTCTGGAAATCCCCAATGAATCCGGAAGTGGGTTTACCCATTCTGGGCCGATTTGGCACGATTAGGGTTGCCCGTATTGGTCCCTAATGGGAACCTAATGACGCTAATGTTCAAACGGTACCCGCGCCCATTAGGGCGCCATTTGAGCTATTTAGGGCAAAGGAGGATAACATTAAATAAAAGTGATACTGGGCCGTAATGGGCATGTTTATATATATATATATATATATAGCCAGGGGATACGAATGTATCATCATTGAACGTAGACGTGATTTTTATTGGTAGTTAACATCTCTCTATTTTTTTTTTATAATTGTTATTCGAAAATATTTGTTGTTTCAGTATACTTTTTCAACCACTGAAATTACTGTTCATTAAATGCGTCTAATCGCACAGTGAAGAAAATTTAACACTAGCTAAATCATATTTACCTAAGCCAATGAACGAAAAAGATTTTATGGTTGGGGGTCGCCATCTAGTTTAAAATTGTATTAAGGGGTTAAGGAGCAAAAAATGTTGAAAACCGCTGATCTAGACAAACAATAATTTAAATTTGTGCGATTGGAAATATTTGATTAATTGTTGTTATTGGACACAACTTTCGTGCTTATAGCATGCTCATTGCAATACGGTCCAATCACTTTTGTGTCCAGTGGGGGTAGGGCATCTGGAAGCTTTCCATACTGTTTTTTCAAAAACAATTTTTTTAAAAATCTAAAGTCTAAATTCGAAATCGAGGTCTCGAGCCTACATGATTGTAAGCAGAAACACTATATAACCACTGCTAGCTATACAAGTAGTTGTGAAAATCGAAGGTTTTATAGTTAGCTATTTAATTAGTTTAATTATTTTTTTTATTGATTCGTTTGTTGCATCCAGAATGAATAAAAGTGCATAGTTTCAACTTGATCCGAGAATGGGAAGTGTGAGAAAATAACGTGTGACCTACAAGATTTTTACCAGAGTGGGTTGATAGAAGCTTCGTAATAAAAATTTCGCAAAAAAGATACCATGCGTGAATGAAATTAAACTTTTTTTTATTGTTATTCTATAGGCTATAACGCATCTTTTATGATTATAGTATGCTCAGTAAGCTATGGTTCAAGTAATTTTTTTTTTTGTAGACCGATGGGAGAGTAGGGTGGTTCAAAAAAAAAATTTCTATGAATCTATCATGCATTGTGATTCAATTTGTTCCTATTGATGAGTTTAAAGTCTGAGCCAAAAATTACACGATTCTGACAAGCTGAAATATATGCTCAAATTGTCCAATTTTTCCAATGATAGCAAATAAAAGACAATAAGACAAAGTTTAGGACATAGTAACATACAATATAATATTACCATATTACAATACAATTACAATTAATGTAATCATTGCCACACTCACAGTTGTCACACTTTGTCACTAATGTCACTAGTTCACTGTTATTATTTATATAACCGCTTCACAAACTATGTTCTGGTACTGGACCCAGCAGAGTCAGCGGACCCACGTGTCTTGTATGATGTCAATGTACTCTTCTGTGAATCTGGTATCCGTTTTCTGTTGTCTTCAACAACCTGCAGAAGAGTTTGCATTTCTGTTTCACTTTTAGTTATAGACTTGTTAAATGTAGACATTAATGCCACCGAACGTTCAGCACTATCATTGACTACTTTTATGGCACCAATAACAGACTTCGCTTGAACATATGCAGGCAAATCGTTCCAGGTTTCCGGATCGACATGCAAGAAGCTTATGTCAATTCCAATGGAACGCAGTGCACTGGTTGAAGAAGCAGCCACTAACGCATGCAGTTCTTTTACCGCTAAGTCAGTGCAATCTTCCAGTTTGATTGCCCTGTCACTCCAATCATCACCAGCCTGAGACATTGCTCTGACTATGCTGCGTTTCTCACTTACAGGAACCTTCTCTGAAAACAGGGCAAAGGAAATGAGTTCTGGGCTAATATACCAGAGATGTTTTTCTAACTTCTGTCTTGCGGCATCAGCCACTGCCTTGTTAATGCGAGCATACTGACAGATCTCTCGGAATAGAACAAGATCATTTGTTGCAGCGTCACAAGTCACAGGAGCAGCGATCCAAGCTTTCACATAGATGAGACTCGCAAATAAACAAAATTCTCTCAAACTTTTCAGTTCTTTGGGTGTTACTTTGAACTGGTCTCTGAAAAGGTAGATCTTGAAACTATAATTCAACTTAGCCATCCAGCGTGCCAAATGGTAAGCACCTGGTGCACGAAAAGAGTATGGTTGGTCACAAACAGAAGTATTGAGTATCAACAAGCAAAGTTCAGTAACCTCTCTGTAATCTTCCCGTGGCATGTAACCAGATTTAGCCAACAACATGTTCTGCAGAAATGACACAGTCGCATGTTTTAGTTCCTGTAGGAATGGATCACTTGGATCATCTACTCGTGGATCATCAAGTGGCCTATAAACAGTCTGATCAATATTTGGCCATGCTTTTTTAAATCTCTCAAACAGTGGAATGTCGGGACTGGTAGTGGGACCAAATAAAGTGCCAAATGCAGCTCCAATTATTAGCTCAAGTATATGGTGTCGACAGGGAAAATACAATAAATTACGTCCTAACCGCTCCTGCAATAACTTACATGACCCTTTATTGACCCCGGTATTTGTAGCAGTGGTGTCGAAACTCATTCCTATGACATCATCAGCCACCTCCCACAACAACAGAAGCTGCATTGTTGCATGTGCTTGTGCTTCACCAGTTCCAGAAGGTATTTTTATAATTCCTTGCATCTTCTCCAATTCAAGACCACTTACAACTACAGCTAATCTATCAGTGGCTGCCTTTGGATTATTTTTATCGGTGCTATTTTCCATAATTTTACCATCCCAATGAATTACTGCAACACTTTTACTTCTCGTGCGAAATTCTTCACGAACGTCCGTTTCAATCATACTTCGATGAAGAGAACGTTTACGATGCACTGTCGACCTTGATAGAGATCCTGTACCAACATCCTCCCCATTTGCTCTGGCTATAGCAGCTGCTAAAACCGTAAATTTTCTGTCGGAGAGATTAATACGATCTAGAGTGGATGATACATCACTTGAGTTCAACATGGTCTGTAGAATGCGTGGTTTCTTCGGTTCGTTTTCATGTGGTTTTAAACTATCTGCAACTTGTTTTTTATAGTAGACTGGAATTTCAATTTCATAATCATCATGATCTGTGTCCAAACTGTCCATGCTGTCATTACTTTCACTACCACTTTCTTGCCAGGTGCTGACACTTGCTTCGCCTGCTTTTCTTGTCTGCTCACGCTTTCTTCTCTCATATTCTGCCTCCTTTCTTTGCCTACTTCTCTCTTCCTGTCTAGTTAAGTTCTTGTCGATGCCTGCCATTTTCATTAATCTAGGTCCTCTCTGATCTGTTAAGTTCTTGATAATAATGGCAACCTTTGTGAAAGTTGAGCACCAAGCAAATGTAACACAACTGTTAAAAGTCTTACATTTTCGTAATCTGCACACAATATGTAAATAAAAAAACAACAATGCTGTACGATTTTTAAAAATAATTTCTTTTACATTAAAGTCTGAACCACGCTAATGGGAGAGGTATCTGGGAGAAGGTTTCATTGCTGCATCTAGACGCTCAGCAAACTCCTCAGCTCGAGACGGCTCGAGTCAGGTTTCGAACTTAATCCCGCTTGATAGGAAACCAAGTTGTTGAAACCTCTCAACCATACATCCCACGAGGCTCACGCCCGATCACACATATTACAGACGTAGAATTATTTAAACTTCAAATTTCTCTCGCATTATAAAAAGTCTAGTGTCGGTAGCGTTGCAACTTATCCGACTTTTTGAAACGCGGTTGTATTATGGATAATTATGTGCTTTAGACGCCCGGAGAATGCTTTTTTTTCACCTCAAAATGCAGGAAAACTCCCTTTTGAAATATAAGTATTTTTAACCTGCGCTTTTTTTTTTAGTGTGAAAAAGTGTGCTTTGTGAACGTTAGGAGATGACTTTCAGAAACTGAAGGAAAGGAGTTGTTCTTCTTCAACTAGCCAGCTTTTTGTTGTCCTGAGCTGTAAGCTTCACCAAACTGATGACAACCTTTTCAGTAAAAACTACACATTGTAGTTACACGAACCAAAACAAACAAATTTACTTATTTTGCTACGTTGTTAATCTCCTACATTCTCTTTTAAATTAAATGAAATGTTAGCTGTAGACCAGCTTAAGTCAGATTTACTAGATGTGTCTACACTTTCTTCTGAAGCATTTGGTACATGCTTTTACTCAATTGTTCAATGCATGGTTTTATATGAGTGAGAAAGTTATGATGGTGTTGTTGTTTTCATTACTATTTAGTTTACTGTGTAATACTGTAAATATAGAGTCAGCTAAAGGTAAGACGAGCAAACTTTCAAACACTTTAATTCTTCTGGCAAAGTTCTGAGAAAGCGGATGTGTTAATCGCCATAAAAAAAAAAGGGGGAATCCTTGTTTGGCTTTCTCTGCTTTCTTTTCTCGCCAAGATCAAATACTACATCTGCATTTAAATCCAACGATGAATTCAATGAATGCTGAAGGTTGAAAAAACAAGTTTTAATGTAAACAAATTAAACACGCAACGAGAATATATAATATTAACGATATTTTACTATAATATCCAGTGAAAGATTTGTCTATGAACAATTCGTCGGTGAACGAGTTGTCAGTGAACGATTTGTCGTGAACCAACTGTTGGCGAACAAGTTATCCGTGAACAAGTCGTCTATGAGCAAGTTGTCGGTGAGTGAAAGAGAGTGAAATGTCGGGTGAAAAAAATGGTCGCCTGAACGAATTGTCGGGTGAACGAATTGTCGCGTGAACGAAAAGTCGTGGAACTGTCGGAGAAGCTCCCTCAAGCTTTCAGGCCTGGCACTTTTTTTCATCCCGACCTCACATTCGTGGCAGTTCCTCACCTTCGAAGTGCCCCTGGGGACATTGGTGACATCCTTCTACCATTGCTTGACACCTCCCCACCGTGGACTAAGAATTCATCACAGCACCAAACCGATCACAGCACCAAACCGATCACAGCACCAAACCGATCGGTCTGGCGGATAGGACAGCACCGCCTTTCTGGGCTCGGCTCCGGCTGACACAGTCAGTTCGCCGAGTGGACATTCCGCCCACGCCAGCAAGGGCTACAGCACATGCCCTGTTCATTAGTTGCCATTAGTCAGTCCACTAAAACCAAGAGGATTCCAAATCCTCATAACCCACTTCACTCGAGCTGGGGTTAAGCGAGACTACCATAACAGCACCCATAGTCTTGTATTAACGCTCAAGACAGAGCTACGTGGGGAGATATATTGGACCAGATTGTTTAAAAAATAATCACCTGATTTGAGCAACTTTATGATGAGGCATATAAATAGGAGTTTTGTTGCTCTTCAGTCCAATGAATCCTCAGATCGAAATCAGTTTAGAAAGTGCTTTAAACGACATTGACAAAATTGCGTTGTGAGGGAAAGAGGCCAATAAAAGAATATGCATCCCCTGTTTGGGACCCCTCAACTCAAGAAAACATTAAGAAACTAGAACAGACTTAAAATAGAGCAGTGAGATTCATAACAAACGAATATTCACATTTGACTAGAGCAGTGGTGCCCAACCTTATTTGGTCTGCTGGCCATTTTAATTTTCGGCATTCGTGACGCGAGCCGTATCACCAAAAAAGACACACAAAAAAACAACGTTAATAGTTTTATTTGTGGACCTACTTACATAAATTAATGTGATGCATGAAGTTTATCTAAAACCATCTTCTGAATATTTCTGCCTGCACAGATAAATCACTGAATCTAGATGTTCATCCGTGAGGCCATTACGTAACTTGAATTTCGCCCGTTTCATCATTGAAAAAGTTCGTTCACATAAATAAGTGCTTGAAAACATTGTGATCATTTTTAGCGCTTGTTTTCGAAGATTTGCAAAAGTTTCTGCAGGTAACATGGAGTAGAAGTCAATTGTCTGTATCACTTGAAATTAGTCAAGCAGGGATGTCTGGCTTTGTAAGTCAATCAGTTCCAGTTGCAGATCTGTTGGGACACTTGACACAGCGGCTGCAAACGGATTAAACTTTTTTTAACTCTAAAAATCCACAAATTTTTCACTGAAATTATCCACCAAGAGCCTCAGAAGTTGGGTCATTCTTTCTTTTGGGAAAGACACATTTAGCTGCTTATCATTTGGTAGAGTGGTACAGGTTGGAAAGTGGACAAGATGCACCCTTTCCGCCTGTTGAATGAAGAGTTGCAATTTTGTTTGGAAAGCGCTTATGTCTGCATACACATGCGAAATCAATTTCTTTCCCTTGCAGTTTGGTGTTGAGTTCATTTAGATGTGGTGTGATGTCACATAAATATTTTTATTTCGTGTCTCAAATAAAAAAAAAACGTTTTAATACCTTTCCTCAGGTCAACCAGCCCCCCACAACCCCCGCACTTCACTGTGAAATAGAACGTCTTCATTCATATTCGGACTCTATTTCTGCCAGAAAATCTTTGAAAGTTTTGTGATTCAACTCTTTTGTGATTTGATGAAATTTACAGTGTTAAACACAATCATTATCACAAGGTCCAGATTCAAAACCTTTCCACAGAGATTTTGTTGATGAATGATGTAGTGAAGCCGCAGGGTTTCAATTGACTCAACAACTTTTTAAATAACTCTTGCTGTCAGTCCGCTGTGACATCCAACTATATTTCTAGCACCATCAGTAGTCATTCCAACTAATTTATTCCAAGGAAGAGCAAAGTCCTCTATGAACAGGCATTCTCCGGCTGTAGTCCCATGCATGCTCCTCATAGCTGCTAACACCTCTGTTATATCAGAATTGCTGTTTGTACCGCGAATAAATAGCAAGAGGTGAGCGGTATCAGTTATGCCAGTGGACTCGTCAGCGGCAATAGAAATTGAATACTGCTGCTCTGTCTAATAATCATCATCTCATACATCAAAAACGCTAAACAATACGGTACCAATCGCTTTGATATCGAAAGGACACGACCCAAAATGATGCATTAATGATGCTCTGTATTGCAAACACAAACTGTCCAAAAACACGGCTAGCTCAAGAAAGTAACGAAATTTTCCAAGAATTAAAAATAGCTGTCTAGTTTTATCACCTTTCCAAAAAAAACAAAACAAAAAAAAAAACAGCACTTGTGTTCTTACAATAAAAAATATAAAAACATTTAATATAAACTTTAAAATACCAAATTTATAGATGGAATTCATCCAAGAAAGAGTAAGAATCCTAAATCAAAGCGAACATTCATTTGTAATATTATAATTTTTTACACTTTAACAAAAAATTTGTTCCAATGTTTTGGCGGGTCGGATAGAAATACGTCGCGGGCCGGATCTGGCCGTAGTTTGGGCATCGCTGGACTAGAGTAACACCTTTAGTAAAATCACTAAATTTAGAAAGCCTTCAGGACAGAAGACTCAATAGTAAAGTAGCAATTATACATAAAACACTGAACCATAATCTTCAAATACAAAAACAAAATTTAATGAAATACTCAGAAAGACACAAAGATAAAGGTACGTTCCTTATCCCATATGCTAGGACACATTTGTACAAATACTCCTTCTTCCCTAGTGCTATTAGAGCATGGAATGGGTTGCCTGAGCTAGCCAGGAAAACCAGTGACTTGGCAGAATTTAACTCATTGGTTAACATGCATGACTAAATGCATGACGCGTAGGACGTAATCATCTTCATTTTTGAAGTAACGTATGTATTATATAAGATAAGATAAGATTCAACGGTTTGTGACAATTTCTTCAGAAGCCTTCGAACTTCCGAAACAAGAATCGGTTGAACTCTTTTAATATATATAAACATCGGTTAGATTATTTATTCCCGAATATTGTCACCATGATTTGCATTTTGCGTTAAGTGTGGCTTTATGCTGTCTCGCTTCATGTGAGCGAAGTTTCTTACCAGAATTACATGCTATCAACGAATCACAAGTTTGGCAACTTTTCCATAGAACAATTAAGAGCTGGTGGAAATAATTGATTTCGAAAAATTTACTGATAGTTTTGTCATCTAGCCACATTGTGTAGAATAAAAGACTTTGGGGCCACTTATTTACTAACTTCCATTTGATTAGGGTTAAGCTAGGAAATAAGTGTGAATTGTTGTTTTGCTTTGCTGAACTATGCTTCTAATTATACGCCTTAATAGTTTTTCTTGATCAATAATAACCGTATTATGTATCAATAGAAAAATATGGTCACTAAAACGGAAGCGGCAATGTTTACCTCTATCATGCTTTGGTAGTCTAGTACTACTTCTAAAGCTGACGCCAGATCTAGATCTACATCTCCTAGATTAGCTATACATCTAATCTAGTCGCTATCCCTAGATTTTATCTCGATCTAAGAGAGTATGCTTTGAATGTTAGGGATTATTTTTGTTTGATCTTCGTCATGAGTCTTTTGAAAACCAGGTAGTGTAGATCTCTAATCTAGACTCTAGTGTCTCTAGTCACTCTAGAGACTAGACATATAGTAAAGTCAAAGTGCGAAGTTCGAGCGCATAAAGCCCGCTGGCAGCAATTTTCAAGTTTGGATTTTTATAGCACCGTAACTGTCTTACCTATGAAAAAACTGATAGTATCTCTGAATTCCTCGTCCTTTTGTCTATAAAAAAACCCCATAGAGTTGAAGCTAGGTGCTGAAACAAATGATACATACATATATTAAACATAAATGAATAACAGCACCAGGGACCAAGTGAAATGACTCTGGATCAGAACAATGTTTTTTTGGACATTCCGATGGTCTAGAGGTTAGTTTCGCTTGGTGCGTTATCGCTAGGCGGTGGTGTCGAATCCAGAGTCACAGGTTCGAGCATCGGTCGGCGCATGCCCTTATTTTCGTAGCATTTTAATTCACTACTTTCTCTCTTAAAAAAACTTGGTCCCTGGTGCTGTTATTCATTTATGTTTAATATATATTCTATAAAAATAGATTGGATTTAATGTATCACTAGGCTTAGTTAAAATTAAATACGAAGTCAAAGAGGTGTAGGGTAAGTATCGCCAAGCGTACTTTTCCTCGAGCGGATTTTTCCCCAGTAAGTAAGCTCGATCGGGTTGATGGAAGGTTCGAACAGATCAAAGAAAATATATCTAAAAACATGTTTTAATATTTAATTTTTACTATAAAGTCATTTTCTTTTTACTCCAGCGCAAGAACACCATCCATTGCACCATTTCCCACCCTCCACAACTTCAAATAGTTTCTTTAAGCTGATGAGCAATCAGAATTAAAAATAGCCTTAAGCCCATTACCCATTTCCTTCACTACCGGGTAGTAAAAAAGAAAAATTCCACACCTCCTGAGTTTGACCTCACCATGAACTTAGCCTTTACAAGGAAAAGGAAATAGTATGTGTCGGAAGTAAAGAAAAAAGGTGCATGTGCAGTAGCAATATAGTAGTAATTTGGTAAACATTCAAATAAAAAAGTTTTAGCAATAAAAAGTGAACTGTTCGAACCTCTTGACAAATCGGGGCTGCTCGAACTTCGCACTTTACTCTATATAATATATAATATATAGAGTAACTTACATCTATTCTATCGAACACCTTCGTTTTAAGGTACTTATCGAACACCCCATTGTTTTTTTTTTTAATTTTCCTTTATTTCGATGATTATGACAAAACTAGTCCATTCCTATTGTGCATTGTCCATTTCTTTATAGTTAAGTTATATTTAGTTTCATTTTCACCCGAGGATAATTTTTTTACTTTTATTCAAAGCGCATTGATAATATTGGTATAAAAATTTCACTTTTTTTTACCTCTTGGGAAGAGTGAAGTGAGTCTCGGGTTAAGGGTATTTTTTAATGCCAATGATGCTTCAGCTCAACAAAACCTATATAATACGCTTCTAATTAGGCTGAGAAATATTTGCAACTATTTTTTCTAAAGTGTCCTTTGGCACTTTGCTACCTAAACATGAAAATTGAGGTTTAAAAAGGGGGTGTTCGATAGTTGCTGTTTTTATACAAGCAATCTCAGCTTCGTAAAATATCGAACACCATTTAAATGTTAAAAATAAACATCAAAGGGATATAACCCAAAGAAGACAAAAAATATTTAAATTATATATTTTTTAATTGTTATTTTTTTAAATAATGTAATGCAAAGTACATATATAAATTACTCATATGTTACAATTTCTATCAGCTATTTGTGGTTTACCGTAAATGTGCTATATTTTTTTTAACTAAATAGATTTACATCAATATGCACTAATTGTACCCATTTTAAAAGCTTGATTTTATGACACTTATAGCTTGATGCTAATAGCATTATTGTGGTAACCGTACAGGCTAGGGAGTGGAATGTCTTCAGTTGTGTTTTATTTTTTCGGATGCCCCATTTTATTAACTTCTGAATTATGTGTTATAAACTAATACCTAGCGCAAGTGCTTGATGTGAAGAGATATTAATAAAACGAAAGGGCAAAGGGGGAGGTATAGAATGTTGATATGGTATTTTGAAATAAAAATGTCTTGGGCAGGTAAACAAAAAAAAAGGGGGGGGGAGAGAAACATTCAAGACACTGTATCCAGAGATCATCAATAATTGATCGACTATTAGAATGTGACGTCAGCCTCAAATACATAATTGTGCTTCTCGATCTAGACGTGTGGCGCCGGGTCTATAAAATTATATATATATATATTTTTCTTATTATATTGTTATAACTCCACCATGCGAACCCAGATATAAGCTAGAAGGTGCGCACAGTGATAAACTAGACTCAAAAGGATGTCAACATTAGGAAGAGAAAAGAACGATTTCCGCCCAAGTTGAGAGCCGAAGTGAAAAGACTGTGCCTAAGAAAGATGATGTTTTATGAACTTGCGATGTCGTGTAAATAAAGATATATGTGCCTCATTGAGTTGCCTCACTTAAGTTATTACAATTGGTGTCAGAAGTGGGATGTTGATGAAAGTGTATTGCAAGTAGAAGGCCAAATAGACCAAAGTGATAAAATTGTGTCACAAGCAAAAGGAGGACTAAACTCGTTAGGGAAGGAGCAGTTGCCTGGTCAGGACTGTGGCTGCACAAACAGTGGTGATAGAGGCGCTGGGAATTGGAGCGCTGTCTGGGACTGTGTTGTGGGCAAGTCTGGCGGGGATGACCTTCATGGCGAGAAACGTGACAACGATTGCTGCGGCGATCTCAATGGGATATACAGAATTGAAAGAAAAGAAACACATGGAGAAACTAGAGAAGTCTGTTATGAGCCTGAAACGAGCCAGACAGATCAAGACAACGTTGGGTCTGCGTCCAAGCTGGCTGCTGTGGACCTTAAAGACCTCTGTTTATCTGTCAGTACCTTTGATGAGATCTCAAACCATGAAAGCCTCAAGACCGTTTCTGATTCCTTGCCTTTGATGTTGTCAGGGGAAATTGCGAATACGGGCCCCAACAATGGCCGAGGCAGAAACAACGAATTTGACTTTGGCAGCGGCATAAGAGAGAACTCCATACTTGGCAACTGCATCCAGGCGATTGAAATGAACTGTATATGCGGCGTCCTACGGGGACAGTGCCCATGCCAAGAAACCCAGCTACAAGACCTGAACTTGACAGAAATGTGTACTTCTGCCCACATCAGTAAAAGTGACTTGAACGGTGGTGAAGTAATCCCAGCGAAACCTGATGTAGTGGTGGATGAACATTACAAGGATGCTTCATGGGCATACCTTACAGATGAAGCTGAGAAAGACTATGTGCTTGAAACCATGGCTAGCTGTGGGTCTACAACTGTGTCACGACTCATTCATGGCAAAGGTCCGCTGACTCAGCGTCATAGAACAACAACCCTTGAATCTACGATGATCGCCACAACATCCATTTGTGTTAAGTGGCTGGCAACCCTGACCTCAAATAACTCTCCATGTGTCAGCTGGCTGGCATCATCGACTATCGTCATGAGGTCGAAGCAGCGATCACGATATCGCCTCAAGCGTAGACTGGCCAACTGGAAGAAGAGGAAGCGACGACCACGGGAAACTGTGCAGATGGCTTTGTGGGCAACAGGCACCAAAACGTCTGTGGTTCCCACCGATTGACATCCACCTGAACTGTCAAAGCTCCACTGCAATGTTTCTTTTCTGGAAGAAAGCTCTAAGAAGGGGGCAATGTTATAATTCCGCCATGCGCACCTACATCTAAGCTAGAAGGTGCGCAATGTGATAAACTAGACTAAAAAGGATGTCAAGATTAGGAAGAGAGGAGAACGATTTCCGCCCAAGTTGAGAGCCGAAGTGAAAAGACTGTGCCTAAGAAAGATGATGTTTTATGAACTTATGATGTCGTGTAAATAAACATATATGTGCCTCGTTGAGTTGCCTCACTTAAGTTATTACAATATTTTTTTTTTGCCATAAAGTATGATAAAGCTCACAATGCGCTACAAAGACACTCCTTTGAAACATCACAAATACACAAAATAATAACAATAACACATTTAACCACTCTCTTATTCTGCCTACACCCCCTTACCCGCGCTTCTTCTTACACAATTCCACTCTCCAACATTCACACTTTTTCAGTGCAAAGTAACAACGTAAATTTCAAGACTCAATCTAAACGCAGCCACCAACTAACCGACTAACACACAACAAAAAAAAGGGTCAGTGATAGCGTAACACACAGGTGTAAACCAGGCCATCAACACAGTCTCAAAACATTGCTCAAGTTATAGTAAGAACAATGTTGAGGGGAAAGGGGGGGGGGGAGCCATCAGTCGAGTACCTACAGTCAAGCTGCTAATTAGGTCACAAACACTAGGCGTGATAGATACGTAGTATATTGTTACGACTCTCACTATCCAGGCTCTCTGCAAACTGCACCATACACCACCAACTTAAAGAACTTGACAACTCAGGGCTCCAAAATAACGTAACACTTTAATAGTTGAATAAATCTGAGCCAATACTGTACAATTGGCAAAACGTACAATGTACAAATATCTTTCCGATAACACCTTTCAGCCGTATCAACTCTTGCACTGGCCTCTCCGTCTCGTTCCGGGCTTGCACTGGGTTCAACAGTTCAGGACTGACTTCACACACTAGGCTCGCCAGTCATCACAACTGTACTTGACAGTACTCCGCACTGAACCGTCGTAATGCTCCGTACAGAACCACACCGTTGAACTGTGCTGTAGTCGAACGTTTTCTGAACCCCTGTCGTGAACCTTCTGACTGCGACACCTCCGCTCTTTATATAGGGTCCCTACTGGCCTTCTAGAACCGGACGGAACATAGCTCGACGTTTCTAGCTTCGTCACATGACTACATCCCTCGTGACGCTCCTGAGCTCTGTTCACGACAACGATCCTTCCCGAACTGTCATGTTGACACTCGACTCGGCGGACCGTCATTACTCGTCATGGTTGACCGCTCATCTAGCGCTGGCCTGGGGCGATTTGCGTCGGCTGACTACACACACACCACTACCCCTCTCTGTGCCACCACCAAGTTTATAACAATATATAGATATGTTGTTTGTGTGTGTGTGACAAATACTAAGCGTGCTCTAAAATACGTTGTTGTTTTTTTGGTCAACCAGGTGGTTTAGGGAGGGGGGATCTATCTACATCTATAGGTAACACAGCTCACAAGCTACCATAGCTTTTCAGCCCCCCCCCCCTCCCACGCCCAGATCGAAAAATATCTAGCACTGACTTTTGGGCTGTTACATACACTGAGCGTGCTAGATCGGCGGCTAGTTATGTAGGGCCGCATACCGTATGTTTTGTTTTTAGGTCAACCAAGTAAACTGTTGTGTCCTGCAATGACTTGGGGAGGGCGGGATTATCTATTGGCTGTCCCCCAAATTAATAATATCTGGATTTATTAATGGCCTTATATCTCAAAATAGCTTAGACCTAAATAAGTACTGGTACGGTAATGTGTTGGCAATGCGTTTCTAAGCATAGCTGATCAGTGATAGATTCCTTCGATGTGGAGCATGTGAAAAAGACTAATATCTGTCTGTCTTGACATGGCGTAAAAAGAAAATGATATAAATATAAAAAATATAGATTATAACACTTTTGAAATACCATACTTTTCACAAAATTTTAAGATTATAACACTTTTAAAGCACCATACGTCTCGTGTGTTCGATAGTTTCTTAATATGTTCGATAAGATAAGATATCGGTAAAATGATGTTCGATAATTTAAGCTTTTGAAAGCATCGACCTGACCCACTTTAACATCAAATATAAGTCTAACTATGAGTAGTAATAGAATAAAACATGTCTACTTTGTAAGAAAAATGGATGAGGAATTCATAGATACAATCAGTTTTTTTCTAGATCTAATTTTTACGAAGATACACAAATTCAAACATAAAAAATGTCGGCGACTGAGCTTAACTTGTTCGATAAACGTAAGTTACTGTAGTATATTAATAAAAGTGACAGTTGTAAGTCCGTAAGCGGCGTAAGGAAATTTATCTTACAATTTGTGCTTTACAGATGATTACACTAAACAAAACATTATTATTATTTATAACTAGAAAAAACAAAATATAAAATATACATTCACGCCAGACGTCACAGACTCACTCGTAATTTACATGTGAAAAGTTTATATCAGATTATTTCTACTTAATGGTTTGATTGCCAGGGGAACAAGACTAAAGTTAAAGAGTGTTTGTGTCTTTGCTATTGGTGTCTTGTAATACACTTATACATGGATTATTTCAATTGACAAACATAAAAACAAAAATATGCAGTCATTTGATCTTCATTCTAATACAAACAAGCCACACTGGAATAATCGGGACATGCCATTTGAAAATATTAACATTCTAGATCACACAAATTTTGTAAAAAAAAATATTAAAAAAATTGTAATTTCCTAAATCTAGCCTCAATCAGTGTAGTCTTGTTACATAATGCTAGGACAAATTTGTACCAATGCTTCTTCTTCCCCAGTGCTATTTGAGCATGGAATAGGTTGCCTGAGCCAGCCAGGAAAACCAATGACTTGGCAGAATTTAAGTCATTGGTTAACATGCATGACTAGATGCATGACGCTTAGAATGTAATCATCTTCCTTTTTGAAGTAACGTGTCTGTATTATATAAGATAATAAGATTTTTGTGAAATTTGGACACTGATTCTGAGGCTGAAAGAAGAATTCAAGTTCTTGAGAGTAAATGCTACAGAAAAATGGTGGGTATCAGACACCAGAAAAAGAAGACAAATGAATTTGTACTTTTACAAGTCAACACTCTGCCGGGCAAAAAAATCCAAACAACTACTTAATACTGTGAAGAGAGGGAAGCTGAGCTGGTTCAGTTATGTTGTAAAGCATGACTCACTGTCGAAAGTCATCCTTTAAGGTATGGTGGAGTAAGCTTGAAGAATGGGTCATCCAAAGAAAAGCTGGCTGGACAATGTAAAAGAATGGACTGGCCTCTCTCTTGATATCCTGCTGACCAGAAAAAGTTTTGTGATTTTTTGACTTGAATGTCACATCACTCCCACTATGAAATTGAAGGGATAGATGAGATGAGAGAAATTTAAATAATCTTATAATTTGTTTTAAAATTATTTTATCATAAAGCACTAGTGTCTTCTTTTTAAAAAAATATTTGTGTGTGTTTATCATTATTTTTTATTTTTCAATTCAGTCTAGATGCAGTAGAAAAATTTTCTGCTTTTTATACCGGTGGTCAACTTCAGGTAGGATTTTTTTATATGTATTAAAAAAATAATTAACGTTATGTTAACAAGATAATGCAAAATAATACTCAAGTTAATATTTCTTGTTATATTTTTTGTTTGATTTAAAAAAATATTTTTAAAAAGACTTGATTTAAATCTTTTTGCTTAGTAAAAAGAAATTTTTAATACATAGTTAAGCAGTGATGGTAGCAAGTTGTTCTGTGGCTGCAAGAAAGAAATAAAAATTGTTGATGTGAAGACAGGACGAATAGTATCATCTATTGGTCAGGTAAAACTGTTGATTTAATGCTTAAATACTAATTTTTCTATCAATTAACTTATTGATTCAGCTGATAAATTACCACCACTATAAATTTGGAAAGGAAAGCAAAAATGCTTTCTTCATCAACATGAGGTGCTAATATAGGTGCAGTAAATAAGTTGTGCTATTTAAAACATTTTGTAATCATTTTTTATAAGTTTGATTAGAAACATCATCACCAAGTAGATCATTAATGTCACCCTTTAATATTTGCAAAGAGAATGGTATTCTTATGTCCAATAAATTGAAGTCATATTTTTTTGTCTATTTTCAAGGATGAGGAGGAAGAAATAACCCAGTTTATTTTGACCAAAGATGATGTTGTAAGTATTAGAGTAATATAGTTATAGTAAATTATATTTATAATTATTGTTATTTTTGCAAAGCTAATTATATTAACTCACTCTGTCTTTCTGTCTGGTCAAAAGTTTGAACATGTTTTTTCTCCCATTTCCCATCTCTGATCAAGTTAAAACTTTGCACACTTATTCATTGCACGACAAAGACACGAATCAATAAAAAAAATTAACCTGTTAGCTAATTAATTATTGCGGATTTATTATTTTGTTTGATATTGAAATAAGGGGATTAAATGCTACTTAATCAGAGATGTGTATGTATATATGGATTTAGTCCCATTATAATGCTTTGACATGTTTTTTCTCACATTTCTCATTCTCGTATCAAGCTGAAATTTTACATCATTATTCATAGTTGATGACAATACACAAATTAATCCAAAAATGAACCAATTAGTTAATCAACTAGTACTAATTTATTAATTTTCTTTTATAATTTATTAATTATGTTTTATATAGCTGAAAGGGAACCCCCCGCCATTCTCAAATATATGGTGATAATTAGCATTTTTTTCCCATTAGATAAGCTTTGTTCTTATCTTTTAATATTTAATAAACTAATTAATAAAGCAACATTTTTAAGAACTTATTTTTCTCTCTAGAATTTAATACTAGCCACACAGAATCTTTTATTTAGACAGTGGAACTGGCAAGATAAAAGTCTGGTTAAAACCTGGCGTGTAAGTTGTGTTAAATAAATACATAGTTTAATAGAATTATAGAATTCAATTAAAGTTTTTGTTTAATATTTGTGTTTCAGAATGTAGACATATTTAAATATTAAACACATAAGCATTTTTTGGAAATTTTAAATGTAATGTTAAATAGTTTTCTGAATTTGTATAATGATATTCTCAAATGTTTTTGTGTGTTTACTTTAGTCAGTACACAATGCACCAGTAACATCTCTAGCATTAGATCCGTCTGTTACTCTACTGGCATCAGGAAGTGCTGACTTCACTATTAAAGTTTGGGACATTGTGAGAGGCTACTTTACACACAATTTCAAAGGTCACAGCGGGGTCATTAGGTAAATAACCAACTTCATTTAAAGTCTTTTGGTCAGTGAATTTTGTTTTTGAAAGTTAGCCCTTGCAAAATCCACACCTTTTTTGTTAAGATTTGACATTAGTTAAATATGATCATTGGCATCTAACAAGACCCCTTTCAGACTTTTAGTAAAAAAGAACATCATCAAGAAAGGCCACTTTGTCAACATTAAAAAACACCATTATTATATCACCTTGTCAAAAATTACAAAAAAAAAAAAAATCACCAGAAACACAGATTAAAAGACTCTTGGCAAAAAGGCTTTTAAAAAACAACAATCTTCTTTATGTTACCCTTTGAAATGTGTTGTGCTTTTTAAATATATCTACTTTGTATTTTTATGTTTACCATGTCATTTTATTTTTATGTTTTGTTGTGTAAAATGCATATTTGTAAAAACTGATCAGAATGGATAAAGAAATACAAATGTTTTTTTTAATGATCCAACTGTAGTATGTACAAACTGTCTATTGAATTGTCATGTTTATAGGTACCTGACATTCCACCCTGACTCTGAAAGGCTACAACTGATTTCTGCCTCTGAAGATTACACTGTAAGGATTTGGGATCTGAAAACAAGCTCTTTGCTTGTCAGCAGCCAGTGTCATGCTAGTCTTGTGACATCGATGGCTTTTGCAGATAATGGAAACATTCTTTACAGGTGAACATTTTATTTTTCATGGATTTTGATAATATTGTTTAGTTCAGGGATAGACAAAACGTGAAAAAAGAAACCCAAGACAAAAACAAAATGAATTAAATTATTTTTAGCCCTACACAGACTATACAAATTTTTTATTATTTCAACAAAAAAAGTCCACCTTCAATAAAAAAATATTTTATTTGTAGTGCAGGGAAAGATAATGTGGTATGTGTGTGGAAAACAGACAAGTGGAAAGTTTATAAAACAATTCCAGTATTTGAAGTAAGTTGAGAAGAAAATACATTTACTGTCTCATAGTTAGATTTAAAAACATTAAAAGATGAACAAAACATCTTAATTACACTTACACTTTTTAATTTTTAGAGCAAAAGAATTTAGTTGTATTACTGCATCAACGTTGTATATTTTATTTGTTCTATTTTAGTTGAGTAAATCTGTTTCACTGTCTACATAATTAGTACTAGATAGCCAGTATTTAAACATTAGAAAGCCAAACTTCTCTAACAAGACCCAATTATTTTAAAATGTTTATTTCTATTTTCACTAGCCCATTATATCTGTAATTGTTCCACTTGATTTCCCAAGTCTGATTGATGATGATAATGTTCAGCGATTTATTACTGTCAGCTCAACAGGTTTGTTAATATAAGTACTCTTCAAGGAATGCTAAAGACTATTTAATACCAAAGCACTGTTTACCATAAAAAAAATGATTTTCTTAACATTTTTAGAATAATATAGTAAGTTCTCTATTTATGTGGTCACAAGTTTTTGTCTTTATCATATACTGAGCCCAGAACAGAACCACCTTTTCTTATAACTGTGTATATCTTTATACCTAAGACTTTATCATTTAAATCTAATGATTTTTTTAACCTAATTTAATTGTCTTAGCATAAATTAGTTTTTTTTTCAACATACATATATATTTATGCACATAAATATATAGTAGCCAGCTACTTAGAAAGAAATTATAATCTATCTAATCTACATGTACAAATCAAGTACAATCATTTGCTATTTCTAGGTGATGTACGAGTAATTAATGCTGAAACTGGAAAACGTGAATACTCAAACAGTTGTCGGCTTAGTGACCCAGATGTGGACAGTAAAACTACAGATTCTTACATAGTGCAAGCTTTGTACTCAACAGACCTGAATGGGATTATATTGGCTACTTATGACGAAAACATTATTTTACTTAGCAAGGATTTTACCATAGATAAACAAGTAGGCAGGCTTATTATTTTTAAAAGGTTTTGATTGGTCTGCATGTCATGATTGTAGTTTTGTGCATTAGCTAAAAATACTCATACTTTTCATTGGTGGCATGGTGCCTGAGTGGTAAAGCGCCACATGACAACCTCCTTTACCCTCAGAAATAGATAACCCTTACATCATCTGCCCTATAGACCACAAGGTCTGAAAGGGAACTTTTTTTTTTCTTTTTTACATGCTTTTCATTTGGTATTTTTAGAGAGCATATTTAAAATCTTTTTTAACTATTCCAAGAACAGTCAATATCAACATTTTTCAAACATGATGATTCTTCCCCTTACATTTTAACCTCGCCAATCATCTCTTGGTGAAACATCAACTTTAATTATGATTACTCATTATAAGATGATTGCTTGTTTTTTTTTTAAATATTTTTTTAAAATTCATTTTATGATTAATTTGATGATTCATTTCATTGTTAGGTTAGTTTCTTGGATACAAACTAGCATATTGTTATATATTTGTATTTCAATCAATATTGGTTATTTATCTAGCTGTGTGGTCATTTGGATGAAATCTTGTCACTTCATTTCCTGGGAGAAAAAGATAGCCATGTGGCTGTTGCCACCAACACAGATCTGCTGAAAGTGTTCAACAGAGAGACCTGGGAGTGTCAGATGTTGCAGGGTCACTCTGATATCATCACCAGTCTTGATGTGAAAGATAACTTCATTGTCTCTGGCTCAAAGGTTTAAATTATTTTATTATGGGTTGTCTAGTTTGATTTTTGTCTCTTAGAAACTACTTTTAAACCTAATGTAAAATGTAGTAAACAAGTCTTTGTAAGAAACAATGTATAAGGTAACCACTAGGTATGTCCAAAATAAAACCATTCAACTAGGGTCTCAATTTTGAAACCAAAAGGTCGCCATCACCCCATTGATGTGATTATTGTCTTATATATTCTCTCCTTGGCACAACTGCACACGTCATTGCGAGAATCATATATTGAAAACACTTACAAAAATTGTCACCCATTATCTACCCCAAGGGAACAATTAAATCCTAAGTTTTTAACTTGCATTATTTTTGTTTTAATTTTTCATTGATGGTATCTAGTATGTTTGACATGTGTATAGTAAGTTTGACAATATATGTCCAATATATATCTGGCCTTTTTTTCCTGCAAAAATGTTAAGGAAAAATGTTTTTAAATGAATGATTGTTGTTTGCTTTTCAGGACTCCTCTATCCGTGTTTGGCAGTTATCACCAGATGTAGGTTTTATCACATTGTTAGCTATGGGTCAGGGTCATACACAATCTGTTCAGTGTGTCTGTTTGGCTCGGTAAGCACTATGCTAAGATATTGATGTTGGTTTCAGTATTAGTTATTGTTTAAAAAGTTTCAAGTTATTCATTCATAAAACATTTTAACTCCTTAGTGCTACTGCCCGCCCTAAGTTCATCCTGTCTGGTGGTGTTGATATGACTCTGAAGGTCTGGACATTCCCTGCAGAATCAGAAGTCATCACTCCTCAAGTAAAGCTCCGTGTATCCTGCACTGAACATGCTCATGACAAAGACATCAACTGCTTAGCCGTTGCTCCTAATGACAGAATTATTGCAACAGGTTCTCAGGACAAAACAGCAAAGGTGCAAACTTGGTTTACAATTCTATAGTAAATTAGAGAATTGGTTCTTCCTTACTTTTTGCATTGGAATGTGTGTTTGTACTAATGGTATTTACATCTCTCAGCTGTGGAGTGTTGGTGATAATCTACAGTCTTTATCATTGCTTGCTGTTCTAAGAGGACATAAACGAGGGATCTGGTGTGTGAAGTTTTCACCTGTTGATCAGGTAGATCTATGCTATTGTTTGTTGATAACCTCAGGGTTCACCGTGTACCTCATCTAATCAAACATACATTAAGGCATTAGATTTAAACATTTGCTACATGTTTTATTTTTCGTTCATATAATTATATTTGCATCTTACTAATATCATCTCTAATTTTTCAGATTGTGTGCACAAGCTCTGGGGATGGTTATATTAAAATGTGGAATGTACTGGATTACTCATGTGTGAGGGTAAATAATTTTTTTAAATACACTTTTTAGTTAAACGGACACTTTTTGTAAAAAGTGACTAAAATTATGATATATTTAAAATAATTTTCTACACGATATAAAAAAATAATTGTTTCAAATATCATTTTTACTTAATCAGACAAAACATGACTAAAAATATATATTTAAAATAATATTCTAAATATGATATAAAAACAAATAAATTGTTTGTAACATTATGTATCACCTAGAACAAAATAAACACATTTTTTTTATTTCCTTCCTTTCTAGACCCTTGAAGGACATGACAGTTCTGTTTTATCTTTTGTGTTCTTATCACAAGGAAGACAAATTTTGTCATGGTATGTATAGTAGTCATTTTTTAAAAACTGTTTTGAGCAGTAATCTTAGTTTCACCTTTCTGAAAATATTTTATAATTAGCAACATCTATTTACTGTACATTGTTTCTGTTTTATTTTCAATGCTCAATCAATTTGAGTTTTTTTTTCTTCCAAATTTGATTTTTTTTGTTTTCTCTTTGCAATGTTTCAGTGGTTCTGATGGACTTTTGAAATTGTGGCTGATTAAAACAAGTGAATGCATCAAAACATTTGAGGGGCATGATGCTAAAGTCTGGGCATTGTCAGCCACATCAGAAGAAGATTACATTATGTCTGGAGGTGCAGACTCAACTCTTATACTTTGGAAGGTCAGAATTGTGTAAACTTATAAACAATGACATTTTAACCTAAGCATATTGTATCTATATATATAATTCTCTTCATGGCTCAAGAGTTTCGACACCAAGTAATGGAAAGATCACTCTTTTATTTCTGCAAGTCGGACGGACTAGAGTTATCCCACGTAATTTTAGAGACGGAAAAAAAGAAGGGGGGGGGGGAGAACAAGTAGTATTCACCCGTCACTAAATAGCAGGGCAGTACTTAACCATTGTGACCAAGAAGTCATGGAAAGAGAACAAGTAATCTACTCTGTATTCACCCATCACTATATAGCAGGGCCGGACTTTATTTTTTTAACCATTTAGGGTCCCAATGCGAAATGGATTTCACAGGGCCCAGTTTGGGTAGGGATATGAATAATAAATGAAAATTAAGAGTTTGTATTAGAAAATATATTCCTCTTTGCATTTTATTCATTCTTTACTACGAACAGAATTACTACACGAGCCTTGCGTGTAGCGAAGTCTTACAGTACTCAGTACATACAGTACATTATCGCACGTAGGATTGTTGTTTTTTTTATGCTGAATGACACCCCAAAATGACAACTTTTGTCTATATATTTCAGAAGATTTGTATGAATTTTCTAAAGATTTTAATAATTTCTGGATATTTCCAGGACTTTTTAGTATTTTTTGCAATTTCAAATTTCTAGGAGCTCCTGGTAAATCAACAGGAGGCTGCGGGAAATCTGTTATAAGTTATAAAATGGTTTAAATTAAGAATTTATACACCTAGAATTAGTGCAGGTCCTATGTAAGTGTGGGGCCCACTGTGGTTGCATAGGTTGCAATGGCTTAAGGTCGGCCCTGCAAAATAGCTGTGTATGCTACGCCGCCCGTCGACTAGTTAACTCAAACTCACATACTTTTTTTTCCTCGTTATTTATTTGTAAAAAAATTATTGGTTTTATTCTGTAACAGGATGTTACTGAACAAGAGGAGTTAGATAAACAAGAAAAATTACACAAACAAATAATGCAGTAAGTAGGAGACCGAAAGAACAATTCTTTTTTTTCTTTCACAATTTCATGCTACCAACAATGTATTTTTTTCATCACATAATTTCTGTCTTATCTTATGAGTTAAATATAATTTCCTTATGATTTGACTTGTGTAGATATAAACAAGCTAATTCTTCCTTGATCATAAGATAAATTTAATTGCATTACTGGTGAAATGACTAAGATAATAATAATGATGCTGATATTGTTAGTTTTAATTTTCCCATTGTTTATTGATATTATCAACCAGTAAATATTGATTCTTTTTCTAGAGAACAAGTCCTGTCCAACTTGATAGCAGACAAAAAATTTGTACGAGCCATGGGTTTGGCAATATCTCTCAATAAGCCATACAAAGCACTAAATATTATGAAAGGTTTGCTTAATTTACTGTACTAGTGATCAGTTCATTTTGTATTGTTCTTAAGTACACAAGATTCCCACTTGATGGTAGCTCTAAACTTTATTATATAGATAACTAGCCAGACATTACCCGCGGCCTGAAGGTTTTAGTTTCATTATTACTAATCTAGTGGATTAGATTTATATATGTCAAACTAAGATAATGTTACTTTCAAATTGTTCTCTTTCGCCACAAAAATAAAAGTAGTTTAGTGAAAATGGGTTTACCCGTTAAACGGATACATCCATTTCTATTAAAAACGAAAGGAGCACGAGATGAATGAAATATAAAGTACAATTAAATACCCGATTCGTTAAATAAATGGGATTCTAAAGTACATCAGTACTTCTAAATTCGCAGATTTAAGGAACGAATTTGTGTAAAAATGCTTTTGAAACACAAATTTGAAGGTTAATTTTATTAAATAATGAAATCAATAGACAATATTTTGTATTTTCATGTGTCAAAGTAAAAAAACTATCTGTGCAAAGTGTAATTCCTAAAATTAGATCTAGATCCTTTCGATCTTCTCTCTTGTAAACATGGCTTAGATCCATGAAATTGTAATACTTTCATAGAGCTGGGCTATTTTTTTTTGAGGGTCTTAAATTTGTTTTAGGGCTACTATACATATGTCACGCTTCCAGTTAGTACCCAAAGAACATTTATACCAAGTTTTATCAAGATTGTTCAAATGTTTTTTATTTTTATGCGTAACATACATACATACATACATACATACATACATACACCTTACTTTCTGCTTTATAGTATAAGATGATTTACCGTTTTTAATAAAATCTAAGTTTCATCCATTTTATGCTTATTTAGATCACTGTTTACATTTATCTTATCTTATATAATACAGACGTTACTTCAAAAAAGAAGATGATTACGTCCTACGCGTCATGCATTTAGTCATGCATATTAACCAATGACTTAAATTCTGACAAGTCACTGGTTTTTCTGGCTAGCTCAGGCAACCCATTCCATGCTCTAATAGCACTAGGGAAGAAGGAGTATTTGTACAAATTTGTCCTAGCATATGGGATGAGGAATGTGCCTTTATTTTTGTGTCTTTCAGAGTATTTTATTAAATTTTGTTTTTGTATTTGAAGATTATGGTTCAGTGTTTTATGTATAATTGCTACTTTACTATTGAGTCTTCTGTCCTGAAGGCTTTCTGAATTTTGTGATTTTACTAATGGTGTTACTCTAGTCAAATGTGAATATTCGTTTGTTATGATCTCACTGCTCTATTTTGTGTTTGTTCCAGTTTCTTAATGTTTTCTTGAGTTGAGGGGTCCTAAACGGTGGATGCATATTCTATTATTGGCCTAACCAAGGTTAAATAACATTTTAGTTTTATGTTCTTATTTGATTTATAGAAATTTCTTTTAATAAACCCTAATGCTTTGTTGGATTTTTTAATAGTTTCATCAATATGTGGATTCCATGACAGTTTTTCATTTATTATAACACCTAGGTATTTTGAGTTTTTAGTCTGTGTTACTGGTTTGCCATGAATAAGATAAGTGGAATTAATTTGTTTTAGTTTTTTTGTTACTCTTAACAACTGACATTTTTCTGGGTGGAAAGACATGCTCCAATTTGATTCCCATTTCTGTAATTCATCTAATTCTCTTTGTAAAATATCTGTGTCTTGTTTTGTTTTTATTGTTCTATATATTATGCAATCGTCTGCAAATAATCTGACTTTTGTTCCTGAACTAATGCAATTTGGTAAATCATTTATGTAAATTAAAAATAGTAGTGGACCCAAGACTGTTCCTTGAGGTACACCTGAGTTTACTGTTATTGGTGTCGATTTAGAGCCATTTATTATTACAGTTTGTTCTCTCCCTATCAGAAAATCTTTAATCCACTGATGCAGTGGACCGTTAATGCCGAAATATTTTAATTTTTTAAGCAAACTATGGTGGTGGACTTTGTCAAAAGCCTTGGAAAAATCTAGTAAGATAGCATCTATTTGTTCACTATTATCTAAACCTTTTGAAAAATCATCAATTAGTCCTATTAGTTGTGTTTCACATGATCTATATTTCCTAAAGCCATGTTGGTATGGGGTGAGGACATTATGTTTGTCTAAGTGGTTTATGATATTGCTACATATTATGTGTTCTAGTATTTTACATGTGATGCTGGTAAGTGATACTGGTCTGTAGTTTCCTGGATCAGATTTTTCTCCTTTTTTAAATAGGGGGGTGACATTAGCTTCTTTCCAGTCCTTTGGTACTCTGCCCTGGTTAAGCGATGCCTGAAAGAGTATTTTGAACACTGGGGCTAGCTCATTGCTTAGTTCTTTGAGTAAAGTAGCTGGAATACCATCAGGTCCAGACGCTTTATTTGGTTTGGTGTTGGCTAATAGTTTTTTAATTCCATTTTCTTGTACTACTAAATCTTCTATGTTGTCTACTTGGTTCAAATTAAGAAATATGTCTTTGTCTCCTGGGGCTGAGAATGCTGATGCAAAGTATTTGTTTAGGATTTTGCTTTAGTTTCATTATCATTATGTATTATGTTATGTTCATCTTTTAATGGCGCTATGCCTGTTGTTTCCATTTTCTTAGACTTAATGTATGACCATAGGTTTTTGTTGTTATCTTTAGATATTACATTGTTTATGTATTCACTCTGCAGCTGTCTGCTTACTTTTTGGGTTAGGTGTTTAATTTTTAGATACTTTTTGTAAACTCTTTCTGCCTTGGTTTCTTTAAATTTTCTATATAGGTTTTCCTTCTGTTTACAAAGCTTCTTTAGTCTATTATTAAACCAGCATTTATTTATTTTGTTTGATGTGTATTTAGTTGGTATATGATTTTCTATAATGCTTTTAAGATGGTTTTTAATGAAATTCCAGAGGTCATCGACTGGTTGGTTAATGTCTTTTTCTAATAAGAATGTTTGTTGAAAGTTTAATGCAGCTTGGTGTAGTTGTGTTAGGTTACATTTATTCCAGAGTAAGATTTTTCTTTTGGTTTTTGTATTGGCTACTGCTTTTATCTGACTGTGTATTTTTATGATCTCATGATCTGATAGACCAGGGATACATTTGAGCTGTAGTTCACATATGTGGCCTGACCTTAAAGACTTGTAAATTGATTGATTGGATGCTGTATTTCGTTAATTGTCTAATACTGTTTTCTGGATACTTGTTTAAGTTAATGCAGAAAAAATTTATTATTGTGGACTTTTTGTTTGCCACCACCTGATACAAGACTTGTTATCAACACCTAATTGGCTTCTTTTCTGTAGCTTTCTTTTGCAGATGGTAATATCCCATTTGAATTTTGCAGTGTAGGACACTTGAATTGTTATTGTTATGTATTTCAATAAAATATTTTATTAAGATATAATTAATCTTTTTTGTTATTATTGTAGTGCTGTTAGATAATTATTAAATTACATTATATCATTTTACTTCAGAGGTTATAAAGCAAGAAAATGGAATCCAACAGTTAGAGAAACTTGTGTGCAAATTGAGGATGGATCAGATAGGTTAGTGTACTCCTTGTTATGTAGGATCTGTACCACATTTTCAGATGGGTTAGTGTATTCCTTGTTATGTAGTATGTAGGATCTTTATGCTAATCAGTACATCACTAACATCTTGTCTATTTGGAATTGTGTTCAATTAGTAGTTAAGCTTTTAAAGATTTCAATGGAGTTTTAACCAAAGATTTTTCTTGATTATTTTGTCATGTAGTAACAATGCCATCTGTTCATTGCCTTACTAGCCAAATTCTTCAAACACATTTTTTATTCTGTACATAGATTTCTTGTGATTCCTTTAAATTGGTGCATAAAATTTTTTTTTTCTAAAACAAGTTTGTGGCCTGTCTATTAACAATTTTAAAGGAACACATATACCTTTTGTTTTGCCTATCTTCCAGACTGTCTATGGCAATCTCTACATGTAAATTAATATAATTTGTCCTGAACTTTCCTTTTCATCACTTGTTACCAATATTTCAAACATAAAAAAAAAGTTTAACTTGATGTTGAGCAGAGTCTGTGCTGAAGTTTGCTATTGAATGGAACACCAATAGTCGGAATTACTTCCCTGCCCAACAGCTGCTGAACATCATACTCAGGAATTACCTGCCGCAGGATTTGGCGAAGTTGTCTAGTATTCAGTCAATAGTGGAAGGTTTCTCTGTCTACACAGGTAAATCATCTCCCCTCTACAAATGTTGATAGATGCATTGTAATAAGGCTCACAAAAAAAGAAAACTTTAAAAAAAAAAAGAAAAAAATTTGTAATGTGCTTAATGTTTTTATTTCTTAAGTATTTAACAAAAATTAAATTTGAAATATTTCTTTACCTTTAGACTTTTGTATTAGGGTTTTCAATTCAAAATATTCAATTTGTTGTCCTTTAAGTAGACCAATATGATCCATCTATGATAATTTTTTGCTTATTGTACTATAGCATCATGTCATTATTTTATTAATTATTTAGTCAATTTGACAACTAAGCTTATGATATACAGTAGGCCAGTATATTGTATTCAATGCTATCACTTCTAATTTCAACAGATCGCCATCTTCAAAGACTAAATAACTTATTGATAGAGTCACACTTTGCTGAGTACTGTTATAGTTGCATGAAAACATCCAGCTAAAGTAGGTAGAACAAAAAAACTTTTATTTTTTTTAAATGAAAAAAAAATTGTTATTATGTAATAGGGTTGTATTTTTTATTAAAAATTGCATTGATAATGAAACAAACACCATTCCAGTAAATAATGGTATTAATTTTTTGTTTAATCCTCAGGGTTACAGAGTTCAATCATTTTTTTAAAATCTGTATGTGACAAAAAAGAAACTTGTGTTACTAAAAAGAAATATTAAAACAAAAAAAGTTGACTTGGTTTGTTTTGTAGTGTTGAAATAATTCTGTCATGTTTTTCATTTAATCAAATGTGTTTTTTCTTCAACTGAGTTTTTGTGAGAGATTACTGATGCATCTCAACCTATGAGGTGACACCAAAGGTGGAGACATTTGTTTATTTAAAAATTTTATTAAAAGATTATTTTTTTTAAATCGCTAATACAATAAAACTTAAAAAACAAAAAGTTGGCAACCACTATCTTTTGTTTAGTAGTTTAATATAGATGTTAAATCCTAATCTACATGTAGTGATAGACTGGGTCTTTAAACTAGGATAAAAGTAAAATGACATAGAGACTATTTTTATCTGAAAGAGTTTATCTTTAAACTCCTGTATTTACATTATTAGTGCAGTTTGTAGGTCAACTTTTGATTGCACTCTAGCAAAAGTCACTTATCTCCCTTGCTGTGACGACTAGTGTAATATCCAACAATTATCTCATAGATAACACTATCTGTTTCAAGCGAACTTTTTAGTGTCAATCGTGGAATTAATACCAAGATAAAGTTGATTGATTTGAACATGTAACAAAAAATATAGGAAGCTTTTTATTCACTAAACAACTGGATTTTGTTCTGAAATTAGTTTGATGATGTCTTCACTAAATAAGGATAAAAAAACCTGGCATCATCATTTCTAAAGTGAATCCAAGTACCGAAACAATGTTTTTAAATAGTGAATTTAAAGCTCACACAGAAAAATGAAGTGTTCCAGATTGATGTTACTCTCAGTCTGTCTTCCCATTTATGTGTGTATCAGTGTTGTGTCAGGTATGCCAAGACACTCTGCTATCAAGTTCATGAGCAATGGTTACAGTGACATTCTGATTGCCATTCACCCTGAAGTAAAGGAGGACCCAGTGTTGATAAACAGAATCAAGGTAATGATTACCTAGCTGTATGATTTCTGAACTCATCTGTTTACGGTGTTTTGTAAAGAGTTCACAAAGTATTATCTGTCTTGGTAGCTTCTTTTTTTGTTTGAAATGAAAGGAAGTCTATATGAATGTCAGGAAGTGAAAAAAAAACATTTGTATGTGAAAATAAAATAAATTATCTTCAAGAAATGTCTTATAAAGTAAAAAGCATTCATTACTTCTAGAAAGAAGACATATCCTATTGCCCAGGTATTTTATGACAAAATTCTATCCCTCAAACTGTATAGACAATTATCACATCCATCGACAAGCCAGCATTACTAAAAAGAATTAAGACACTGAAGTGATTGACATTAATTTATAAATTGACAGTATTGCTTTGTTACTAATATAAAAGTAAAGACTTAAATGTGTGTCAACAAAAAATTAATGCATTAAGATTTGCTACAAAATAGCTTCATAGTCATTTCACACTTTGATAGATGGTACCTCAGATTACCTTTTAAAGTAATTATTTCAGGAAATGATGGAAGGTGCCTCAGATTATCTGTACACTGCTACAGAAGGAAGGGCATACTTTAGCAATGTGACCATCTTAATACCAAACACATGGACCAATACGCTCTCCTGGCCACCAGCCAAGTCAGAAAATTACAACAATGCTGATGTGGTCATTGAAAGTAAGTCAATAGATCTACAATTTTCCTGATTACTTGTTTATCAAATTTAATGAAACTTAAGTCTTAAAGTACTAGATGCTAAGCAAATCAATTCATAGGCTGTGAGTAAGATTAATTACTATTCACATTCTTGCCTCAAAACAGTTATAGAGTAATAGTATAGTGTATGATAATTTATGTATCCATGCAAGTAGATCTCTGTCATGAAGTTGTTTTTAAGTAGTTATGTAGTGGTTCATCCAAGTAAATCTCTGTCAAAGTGTTTTTGTTTATGAAGATATGTAGTGGTTCATCCCTGCATACTAATGGGGCTACAGCCAGTATTGGTTTATGGACAATTTAAAAAGTATTTGCAATGAGCTTGGATATAGAGTTTTGTAGTTTACGGCTCAATGTTTAGTGTAGGATAAAATGTTTATTGTCATTCATATTTGTGTGTAATTTTGTGTCCTTAAAGATTCAGTGCCTCAAAGAAAGAAGAGAAGTTTGGAGAGCAATTTGAAACCAAGTTCAGGATCATACACACAAATGTTTGGTGGGTGTGGCATGCCAGGCATCAGAATTCATTTGTTTACAGATATATTTGACTTCAATGGAATGGAGACTTATGGCCCAGCTAGTAAGTTCTTTTAGAGATGTTTGATCCTATTAAACATAAAATTACCCCCCCCCCCCCCCCCCCCCCAAAAGAAAAATGAAGACTCTACTGTATAATACTTCGATTGACTTAAAAAATAATGTATAATACAATTGACTTAAAAAATACAAATGAAATAATAATTTCAGACTGAAGTAATGCTTAATGTCTAGTTAAGTTATTGATTAGGATTTTACCAAGACCATATTCTAACAAGACATAGGTCTATGGCATGCCGTGGCAAAGTTCAGTTACTGCTTTAGAAGTTTAGGGTTGTAATAAAAGATAATGAAGCATTTTTAAAAATGGTAATCATATTGGTGGATGTCTTTCCAGACAGAAAAATGTATATTATTAGGAATAACAAAAAAAACAACTAAAACAAATTAATTATACTTATCTTATTCATGGTAAACCCGACTAAAAACTCACTATACCTAGGTGTAATACTAAAGGAAAAACTATTATGGTAAACCCATATTGATGAAACTATTAAAAATCAAAGCATTAGGGTTTATTAAAAGAAATTTCCAGAAATCAAATAAGAACATAAAACAAAATATTATTTAACCTTGATTAGGCCAATAGTAGAATATACATCCTCAGCTTGTGACTTCTCAACTCAAGAAAACATTAAGAAACTGGAACAGACACAAAATAGAGCAGTGGGATTCATAACAAATGAATATTACATTTGATTAAAGTAACACCTTTAGTAAAATCACTAAAATAAAGCCTTCAGGATAGCAATTATACATAAAACACTGAACCATAATCTTCAAATACAAAAATAAAACCTATTAAAATACTCAGACAAAAATATAAAGGCACATTCCTTGTTCCATATGCTAGGACAAATTTGTACACATGTTCTTTCTTCCCTATTGCTATTAAAGCATGGAATGGATTGCCTGAGTCAGCCAGGAAAACCACTGACTTAATAGAATTTAAATCATGGATTAACATGCATGACTAGATTGACCTAGGAACATGCACAGGACATAATCATCTTATTTTTTGAAGTATCATTTGTATTTTATAAGATTAGAAGATATTTTTTAATACCTAAGAGGGCATGAAATGTACAATCAATGATTTGTATATGTTACATAAATTAGAAGGACTATTCTTCTTTTAGAATGTGCTTAAGGGGAGGTATCCCTAGAGAAAATCGAGTTTTAGGTCTAGGATATAGATTTTTAACTAATAACATAATTAAGTAGATCAATCATTTTTCATTACATTACAATCATTTTTATTGCTTAAATCTGTGTCTAAAACATGTTTTTTTAATGTTTTGTAAGGGCTATGAGACAAAATCTTAATAAAATTTATACTTTAAACTCATTTTTTTCAAAATGTTAGTTTTGCACATGTCATTATGCCTTACTAGGAATTTCTCCTAAACTACTTGATAGATTTTGATGAAATTTGAAACACTTCTTAAGGACATGATTTACTTTACTCGTACAATGATTTGTTTTCAATATTTTATTTACTTTTTTTTAAAAAGTATTTTTAATTAATATTTATCCTGTTTTTTTTAGGTCCAAAAATTACTAAAAATAAAAAAATTTGTAAAAAATTTAACATACTCAAATCTTTAATTCTGACATTGTACCAATTTAGAGGATCCTTTTTTCTTATCTTTTTATTCAATTTCATGTATTTCTGATCAATAGTTTTTACAAAATTCAGAGTTTTAATTTGTATACAATAAACAATATGGCCGCCGTTACCATGGCAACCATCATTCAAAAAAACTTTTTTTTAGCACTATTTTTTTTAGAATATCATTGTATGTTACCATAACAAATTTCAAAGGCCTAGCTTTAGAAATAACAAAAATAAGATTTTCAGGGATACCTCCCCTTAACATTATTCTACATTAACTATGTTTGACTCTATCTGTTTATTTGTACACTCTAGGCCGCGTGTTTGTACATGAGTGGGCTCACTTCAGATGGGGCGTATTTGACGAGTTCCCCCAAGAGGGTGAAGAGCAGTTCTATTTCTCTCCTTCTACAAAGCAACTAGAAGCTGTCCGATGTAATTTACATATTGCTGGGGAACTGATCAGGTCTGCCATGATTGATATATAATGTTTTAGAATTTTTAAAATTAATGTTAACTACTACTCTTTACCCATTCTGACTGCACCCAGTATATTGATACTGATTTTTTTTTTAAAAGATAAACAATTGTGGAGAGTGTTTAAGAGGGGCAGACAATTCCTTAGTGCTATTCTTTTCTTGGTTGTGGGCTGGCCACATAACTCCCTCAGTAACGTCTGTATTATATAAGATAACCATAGGCCACAGAAACAGATGACCTTTACATCTTCTGCCCTATAGACCACAAGGTCTGAAAGGGAACTTTACTTTTTACTTACTTTATTCTTTTCTTACGCAAAACAAGAAGCCTAGATTTCTAAGCTAAATTTTTTAGATCAAATCATCATATGGGCTTCAATAGCCACAGTTATGATTATCTTTCTAGTTGAATCATTACATTGCCTAATTTCAAAAGAAAATTTTTCATCTGTTTTATTAAAAGAGTTTTATCCCATCTTTCAAATTTTGTTTTGGGCATACATCAAGAGGCGAGGGACATTGTGTTTTGCAAGTTTCCTACTAAGCATTAAAAAATCAGATGTTTTGTTTGCCATGACAATATTTCATGGTCTTGGGGTAATTATCTCAAAGAAGATCTGAAATTAGTAATTGGAATATTCTAAAAAAAAAAATAGGTTCAATTCAATGTGATTATTATAGAATTGATTGACAGAAAGTCATCCTTTGGTTCAACAAAAGATGTCTGATTTCTGTAACCTGTCAGACTTTAAAATTGTCCATATTGACTTGACACATTTTGCCAGCAGGCTAAACAATGGATCAGATGTACCATGTGACTTAAGGAATAGGTCTCTGGAAAATTGTATCTTTAAGACTTCTCCACATCTTCAATTGAATGAAAACATTACAGCGTCCATCATGGATAAAATAATGATACCTTCAGTAAGTTTTATTTGCTGAACTTTTTTCTAGTTTACGCAAAACTAATTTTTAATCAGATTATTCTCCCCTTTTGAGAACAAGCAAGGAAACATGCATTCTAAAACAAACGCATTAAGATAGAAGAATACTGTAATCACTTTCCATATCATAAGAGTGGGAAATTATCTAAGCAATTTCTTTGATAAAAATTTTTTTTTTCAAAACAAAAAATAATTATTTTCAAGCATGAGTGTACATCTTTTTTAAAAATTCTTTTAAAATGTATTTAATTATATACATTTAAAAAAATCTTTAAATAAAAATCTTTTAATCCTTATGTGGCATCCCACTTTTTAGATTACTCGTTTTTGCAATGACGATCATTCTGACATTGGAAGAGTTCATAACAATGAATCTCCAAGTCGACAAAATCGTTTGTGTTCTGGAAAAAGTACATGGACTGTCATATCTGAGAGTGAAGGTAAATCTCTTGTTAACACATTTATTATAATAATGAGCTCATACACCTTGAGTTCCAACTCCTGACTAGAAGCTGATGTTTTAGCTTATTATTACTACATCTGTCCAGCCTACAACTTGGTAAAATAGCTGATAATATTATAGCTTATTATTGTTCAAAAACTTAAATAGGTTACATTCTTATATAATTTCCATTAAAACTTCCTTGTCTGTATAGTACTCTAACAGTATTTGATTTGCATGCTTAAAGAGATATTCAATATATTGGAAGAGGTTATTTGAACGAGTTAATATTTATGGTTTCTATTGCTTTGAAAGAAAAAAAAAATTGAGATATGTAACCAAAATATTTTTAAAGTCTACTAGTTAAAAAGATTCAAAGTTTTTTTTGTTCCCTATTCTTAGTAAATAATGTATTAACTTAAGTGAGTCAACTCAACGAGGCACATATATGTTTATTTACACGACATCACAAGTTCATAAAACATCATCTTTCTTAAGCACAGTCTTTTCACTTTGGCACTCAACCTGGTCGGAAATCGTTCTCCTCTCTTCCTAATGTTGACATCCTTTTTAGTCTAGTTTATCACAGTGCACACCTTCTAGCTTAGTTGTCGGTGCGCATGGAGGAGTTATAACATTGCCCCCTTCTTAGAGCTTTTCATCCCGAAAAGAAACAGTGCAGTGGAGGTTTGACAGTTCAGGTTGATGTCGATCGGTGGGAACCACAGACGTTAGGGTGCCTGCTGCCCACAAAGCCATCTGCACAGTTTCCTGTGGTCGTCGCTTCTTCTTTTTCCAATTGGCCAGTCTACGCTTGAGGCGATATCGTGGTCGCTGCTTCGACCTCATGACGATAGTCGCTGATGCTAGCCAGCTGACACATGGAGAGTTAGTGGAGGTCAGGGTTGCCAGTCACTTAACACAAATGGATGTTGTGGCGATCACCGTAGACTCCAGGGTTGTTGTTCTAAGACGCTGAGTCAGTGGACCTTTTCCATGGACGTGTAGTGACACAGTTGTAGGCCCACAGCTAGCCATGGTTTCAAGCACATAGTCTTTCTCAGCTTCATCTGTAAGGTATGCCCATGAAGCATCCTTGTAATGTTCATCCACCATTACATCAGGTTTCGCTGGGATTAATTCACCACCGTTCAAGTCACTTTCACTGATGTGGGCAGAAGTACACATTTCTGTCAAGTTCAGGTCTTGTAGCTGGGTTTCTTGGCATGGGCACTGTCTCCGTAGGACGCCGGATATACAGTTCATGTCAATCGCCTGGATGCAGTTGCCAAGTATGGAGTTCTCTCTTATGCCGCTGCCAAAGTCAAATTGGTTGTTTCTGCCTCGGCCATTGTTGGGGCCCGTATTCGTAATTTCATCCGACGACATCAAAGGCAAGGAATCAGAAACGGTCTTGAGGCTTTCATGGTTTGAGTTCTCATCAAAGGTACTGACAGATAAACAGTGGTCTTTAAGGTCCACAGCAGCCAGCTTGGACGCAGACCGAACGTTGTTTTGATCTGTCCGGCTCGTTTCAGGCTTATAACAGACTTCTTAAGCACTTATAACTAGCTTAGATGTCGGTGCGCATGGCGAAGTTATAACAATAACTTATCTTTTTATACTTTAAGTTCTTTAAGGGAGGCATTATTTATCCAGTTCTAAGTCGCATAATATATTAAAATGTCTTTTGTCTAGCAGAATGGCCAACTCTTTTTTTTTTTTTTACCAGAGTGGATGAAAGAATGTCCACATAAACTCAACCAAAATCCTTATTTTTATTAAATTGCTAAATACTGTCACTTTGAGCCAACATGTACCCTTGAAATGTATAGATAGGAAATTACAAATTTATCATAAAAATTCATCTCTTGAAAAAAAAATATTTAAAAAATATTTATCTCAGGAAAAATTTTCTATTGTTTTGTGTGCTGTCTATTTGATACATTTAAATCTCAAAAACTAATAGCCCTATTAAAAATATGATTTCACCAGCATTTATTTTTATTGCTCTTATATAGTGCACTCTCATGCTTACTTGAGGCTCAGTGCACTATGATCCAATTTCTTTTGTGGACCAGCAGGTGAGAGGGAGCATATGGGAGAAGGTTTCGGTGCTGCCTTTAGGCGCTCAGCAAACACAACTCTGCTCAAGTCAGGATTTGAATTTGAGCCCCCTTGTTATGTGGCCAAGCCAATCTCAAGTGGTTTTGGCCACTCAGCCACACATCCGACTATTATTTTGCTTGAAATAAATGCAATGGTTATTTTTGTATATTTTGAAAGGGAATCCTTTGGTTTTTAATATTAAGTCCTCTAACTGTTTCATAGGAGCATGTCTCAAGATGCCTAGCCTATAAGGGAAATGAGTTTCAGTTTAAATAATCTTTTTTTTCATTATTGTTTTTGCAGATTTCAACAATGGAAAAAATTCTCCACGTAATGTACAAGATAGAAGTCCATCTTTTAAATTAGTGCAAGCTACTTCAGCTAAAAGACTAATACTTGTTATTGACACATCCAGAAGCATGAATGTAAACAAAAGTTTGTCAATCTCTTATTTAATTCTTTCCTCACAATTTATTTAAATTCAGATTTCTAAGAATACACTTTTTAATAGTGCTATTTTTGTTCTTATGAATTATTCTTCTTGTAGACATCAGGTTTTAATTTCTTTGATGAATATTTACTCAAGATTCAATTATTTTATTTTTTAAAAAGTGGAAAAAAAAAAAGATGTCTTGGCGTAAAGATTTGGTTTATTATTAAATTATTGTCTCTCGACTCCAACACTGAGTTATAGAACTTTGTATGCAATATTAGTTCATAAGTGTAGACTTGGCTTTAAGTTTTTCATTAGTATATTGTCTACATGTTGAATTAAATGGCAGTGGATTTGCATAACTAGCTCAAAAATAACAGCTAACCCTAACAAAATCCAATATCAGCAGACGAACATTTATTATAGAATAAAAAACATCATTATCTATGTTGCATCTAAGCATACCTCTCACAACTATCATTTCACAATTCAATAGATATTATAATATTAAAACTTTCACACTGTAATATCTTCAGATCCTTAGAACTGAACCCTGTTCATGGAGAATTATATCCTTGAATTTCACAAAACAGGTCTACTCTCTAAGAGACCAAACTCCTTTTCACTCGACTCCCCATAAGTCCTTAGTTCAGAGTTCTCCTAAGATCTTAAATTTTATTTTTTAAAATTCTATTTCTATGTTATTAGTACTCATATCAATGTTAAGCAATAATACAATCCACTTGTTACAATAAATAATAAAAGATGGTTGTCACAGTGTTGGATCCTCTTAAGTGAATAATACAACAAATGTAAACTACATTTTTATTCCATGAATATCTTTCTTTGAAAAGGCAACACTAAATAAACTTAAGTTGTTTATATTCATCTAAAGTAGAATTAAGATGTGCCTTTGGATAAACTCAGGAAAGTTTTAAAATCTAATACAAAATCTGACTACAAATTCTCAAGCCATGACTTTTAGCTTAGTAGCCAGTCAAGCCATTGTGATTTTTTTTTTTTTAAAGAAAATGAAATCTGGTTGATTCATTGAAAACTTTGATCAATCTATTTCCATAGCTCAATGAGAACCTGATGAAAACAAGACAGGTTGTGTCTACTTTTGTTGAAGATGTTTTGGTTGGTGGCACAGAGCTTGGCATCATTTCATTCTCTGACTCTGCTGATATGATTGTACCCATGACTAAAATTACTGATGATGCCAGCAGGCAAAATATTGCCACTAAACTGCCTAGCAAATGCGAAGGTGCTACAGATATAGGAAGAGCTTTATTGAAATCTTTAGAGGTGAATATAAAAGTTACAAGTCGCTTAATTTATAGAATAATTTGTAGGACTTCTTCAGATATATTCAGTTTGCCAAAACAGGAAAAGTTTAAAAAAGGAAGAGACTACAAGAGAATGCTCTTTAAAAACTTTTATCTTATAAAGAAAATATTCTTTATCAATAATAAGATACAATGTTTCCTACAAGACATAAAGCAATGCAATTGTAAAGAAGAATTATTTATTTTTATAATGAGTTTATAAATATTTTAAAATATTACAATGTTAGTTCAAAAGTTCTCTCTAATATCTTATGATATCAATTTTCACAACAGAAATTGTTTAAGTGTTCAAATTTTTTAAAAAATGGCTCTATCAGATAGAGAAGGCTTGGGAAGGTTAAAGAGGAGATTTTTCTTCCTTGTCCTCTAATGAGTTGACATTAGGGGATGTAAAATAATCTTTTTTTTTTTTAATTTATAAAACACTGATAATGTTGTAATTTAAGCATTAAATTAAAGGCAATTAAAAATGTTTCTATTAGGTATAGTAATCATGTCTTGTAACATTTTTTTAGATGCTAATAGAACCGTTTTGAAACATTTTGCAATAAACTTTATTTTGAAAGTATATAATTTGTAAACGAGGTATCATATTTAACCATAAATGGTATTTGAAAGAAATCTATTTAAACTTTTGAAAAGTATTTTTTTTTTTTTTTCATGTCACCAGGTTTTGTCATGTAAACTATAAAGCATAGTTTTATAGTTAACCTGCTGCAGGATTCACATGCTCTGAGTTCAACTTCAAATGAAAACTAACACGATATTATTCTGTATTTCCACCAGGTATTGGGAAGGCAATCCACACAACCCTCTGATACTTTTATTGTGGTCATTACAGATGGCTCTGACACAACCGGTTCAAATATGAATAATGTTGTCGAAACAGTCATAGAGGCTGGAGCAGTCGTCAGCATTATAGCTTTGTCCAATGGAGACAACAGAGGCTTAGAACAGCTTGCTATACTCACTGGTAGGAAATGTTTTATTAACTTTTTATTCATAGATGTTTAAAATTAAAAAATTATAAAAGTTATTTATCAAATTGTTTACTTTGCAGGTGGTCGATATTATTTCAGCAGTTTTTCCACAATCTCTTCTCTGGAAGCTTTGTTAGATATCTACACATTACTGGATGTAGAGGAAAGTCATAGTCCTGTATTGGTAAATTAACTTTGGGTCTGATTTATTAGAAACTAAACTTATTAGACTTAAACATATGCCTGAGAAAATAAATAAAATCTGCAATTATTTATCATGATATTTTTTAACATTACTTATTTCTTTAAATGTAAAAAAAAAATGAAATAACAATGATTTTTGTTGCTTCTACAGTAGAAGCCATTTATAATATACAAATATTTTTGGTGATGTATTAGTTTTCAACAAGGAGTTACCTGTCATTGCTAAGCTAAAAAACATTTGCTACCTTTGCATGTAATTACTTTGTAGTTGCAGTGGCTAGAAAGGAGTAGTTGGGTTAATAAGTTTTTACCTGAATCTCTACAAAAATATAATTTTAAAATGATAAAATTACACCAATACTGCTCATTTGTGTATCAGATACACATTTTTATGCAGGTCTTGCAGGCTTGTGTTGTCATGAGCATGGAGTTGTTTTGCCCTAGAAGGTTATGCTGACATGTTTCATTAAGGGTTAGAAGAAAATTTATTTAGAACCTTTAGAGGCTTGGTGGCTGATTTTAAATTCATGTGCTTGCTAAACAGAGTGTCTTTAACTTACTTCCCTTTGTTATCTAGGATTTTAAATTTAGAATATGCAAGTTGTCCTGAGTCACCAATTGTTCATGGATATCTAGAAATAGAATATTAAAAACAATTATACATCAGCACCCTCTTCAAACCATTTGTCACAGAAACTTTGCTGCATTCACCCTATGGAGGGCTCCGAATTTGCTATGAATCATAGGGCACTTAAGAAAAATACTACTTATTACAACTTATTATATAGGCCTGTAATTGCACTTAACCCTTAAGTTGTCATCACATGTAAATACATTGCTATTTCAATTAAGGATAAATTTGAATGTGTATGAAACAAACAATGTGTAAAATATATACAAAATTTGTTTGTAACTTTCTTTACCATGATTCATGCAAGCTTAATAAAAACAATGAAAAACATTTTAAAAATTTGTCAGATCCTCTTTCAAGCTTCAAATGTTGTGCATTGGGATGATGGCCATTTCTGGTGACAGTCATTTGGTATATAATATAAGGCATTCTGTTGGCAGTTTGTGCAGTGGTAGACCAGATTATAATTATAATTTCAAATAAATAAGTCCTTTAAAAAACTGACTTGTCACTATTACTATGACAATCTGGATTTTGTTTAAACCCAATCTGTTGTTGTTGGACAGTACATATTTAAAAGCATTTATTTTAATATGTTGTAATTTCTTCAATATTTTCTTTGATTTCATTGATTTACAGATAATAAGCCAAAGAGAATTTTTGGAAAAGTCTGAATCATTGAAAGGAAGTTTTCTCCTTGACAGTAGCCTGGGTTACAACACTAGAATTAGTATAACATATACAACAGATAAACCTCCTGATGGCGTCATTGTGTCTCCATCTGGACGTCATTACAGCTCTATATACCCTGAGTATTACAATGACCCAGTCCTGCGCAGAGTGAAATTTACAATTCCTGCTTTAGCCGAGGTAACTAGCTGTAAATTACAGCTAACTTGATGCTTGTTTTGATCTTCAATGTCCATTTTGTTTAGTCCTACTCTTTGAACAATGGAGTCCAGTCCTTAAATTCTTTTCTCCCAAAGACTTAAAAAAAAAAATTGCAAATTGCTTAGCTTATTCAACATACCCAGTTATTATCTGTGAAAAATCTTAACAACATTTACAAAACTTATAGTTGGAAAAAAAAGTTCAGAAATTAACAGAAGATGAAATATATTTTTTTCTTATTTATTTATTTGTTACTTGGCTACATGGGACACAGAGACATGGTGAGGGGGGAGGCACAATGCTCTGGGCGCCACCTTCAGAGAGGCATCATAAAAATAAAAATTATTGTGTGTCTTTTAGTTAGGTAATAAATTCTAAGGTTATTTGTATTATGTTATTATTAAAAACCTTTTATTATAAGTTAAGTCTAAATTTTTATGTGATGTTCATAGAGAATGGGGGGGACGCCAATAAAGTTGTTTTGCTCACTAAGCGTCTAATGGGACATGTCTGGTAGAGTACAATTTCAATACCTTATTTAGTTTGATTAAAGGAGGAGGGTTGTTGAGAGGTTACATAAATTTGTATTCTTGTCTATGTCCCTGAGTTCCCCCATCCCTGGATATTTGACCTCATCGGAGGAAAGTATTAGCTACTGGTTGTTGTGCTGGCCACATTACCCCTTTGACCCTAGAAACAGGTGAACTAAACTTTGTCTGCTAGTTCTAGGCACCAGAATGATTCCAAATCTACTTTTGATTTATTTTTTTTTTGGGATTCCCACTCGACACATTTGTTTTCCACTGAATTAAAAAAACTATAAAAATTTCAATTCATTCGGGCCAGTGATCTTTATGTATCGGAGGACAAAGCTACATTTGATTACAAAGTCTAGTTATTTCAAATTAATAAACAAATATTCATGAATGTCTCTTTTTAACAACTTTGTAGGTAGGACTGTGGAGTTACCAGGTGACAAATACAGACAACTCCAGCAATGATGTGTATTTTGTAGTGACATCATCCTCGAGGTATAAAGACATTCCACCATTGAAGTTTTCAGGGTCAATTATGGTTGACAACAGCACCTGGCCACTTTTGTCATTCATTGTTGCAGAAATTATTCAAGGCAACCAACCCTTGAGAAACCTTAAGGTTAAGGCTCTTGTCAATAGGCCCATGGCTGATCCCATTGAGATTGAACTGTTTGACAATGGCATTGGTAATTTTATCATTTTTTTTAAATAGTTGATCTCACCTCTCAACAATTACCTGTACACTTCTGGTAGTAAAATACTATCATATTAATTTGCTGATTGTATTTCATGTTATTTGGATTGTTATCACAATAGACCACAACACAAATTCTGCACCTTGCCATGTTTCAGGAGGTTAGTATTGTGCGCTTTTGAGTGTCTAGGTTTTTTTCTAAGTGCATAATTCTTCATAAGTCTTTGGACATATTTGTTGTTGTTATGACATTATTCTATACATTATTGTTTTTGTAGAACGTTCAATGTCCAGAAAGATTAAGGCCTTTTGTGTTAAATTCTGCTTGGACTGATTTTTCTTTTGGTGTTATGTTTTTTCCCAGGCCGCATACATGTACAGAGATGTCCCCCTTTTGGGGGAGTTGATATTATTTCTTAAGAGCTGTTTTATAGGTGTTTGTAGTCACTTGATTGCTACTAGTTTCATAGAGTAGCAGATAGAAGGACGTTTGCCCTTTTTAAAAATATTTAAAGGAGCCATTAGGCTAGGCCTTTGCTATGCCAGCATCAGTGCTAGAGTCAGGGATACTACTGCAATAGGATCTTTGTTAGTTGCTAGCATGCAGTGGCTCAATGTAAGCTCAGGATATTCTAGTGTTATGGTTCCTTGTCCTTGGTGGTAGTTTGGTTATAAACAATATCATTTAGTCCTGATTAAAACATTTTATGCATGTTGCCCTGTACTACACATTGCATTTCTGTTCTATTACTTTATGCTAATATGATCTCCTCTGCTTTGAATCACAAACCTATTTAATACTGGTGTAAATATTCATTCTTCATTATTAAATATTCACCTAGTTAAACTCACCAGATGTTGGCTGAGCATGGAGGGCAAGCTTACAAAAACAATAATAATAATATTAATATATTATTATTATTATAAATCTTGAAATATAAAATTTCTGAACTCAAAATACTTGCTCCAATCATTATGTCTGAGCTACAGAGAGAGATTTGGGGGGGGGGGGGGGAGGGAACCAGGTAACCAAATATACTTTCATTTTTGTATAGAAAACATTGAATTTCTTATAAATAGCAAGTCTAGATCCAGCTTTTAAATGCACTCTTGAATGAATCATTGTAATCATCTCTAACTTTATAGTACATGTTTTCAAATATTTTAAAATTAAAATAAAACAAGTGCCTGATAGATCAGTTAGAATTGTGTTTTGGAAACCATAAACTTTTCTAGCCAAAATCACTTAAAAAAGCCTACAGCCCCTTCAGTCCCACTGAACTGTTTTGAGACTTCAACTTAATATTGGATAAGTAACTACTTTAAGAGAGCATGCATTTCCATGGTTAGATTTAAGTTCAGCTGGTAGCGGAGAAGAGAATAAGATAACAAAAAACATCTTCTGAATGTCTACTCTTGACTTACCTAACTTTGAGTAACATCTCCATCACTAGAGAGATTATCTGAACTAACATCTCCATCACTAGAGAGATTATCTGAACTAACATCTCCATCTCACTAGAGAGATTATCTGAATTAACATCTCCATCTCACTAGAGAGATTATCTGAACTAACATCTCCATCACTAGAGAGATTATCTGAACTAACATATCCACATCACTAGAGAGATTATCTGAACTAACATCTCCATCACTAGAGAGATTATCTGAACTAACATCTCCATCTCACTAGAGAGATTATCTGAATTAACATCTCCATCTCACTAGAGAGATTATCTGAACTAACATCTCCATCACTAGAGAGATTATCTGAACTAACATATCCACATCACTAGAGAGATTATCTGAACTAACATCTCCATCTCACTAGAGAGATTATCTGAACTAACATCTCCACATCACTAGAGAGATTATCTGAACTAACATCTCCATCACTAGAGAGATTATCTGAACTAACATCTCCATCTCACTAGAAAGATTATCTGAATTGACATCTCCATCTCACTAGAGAGAGTATCTGAACTAACATCTCCATCTCACTAGAGAGATTATCTGAACTAACATCTCCACATCACTAGAGAGATTATCTGAACTAACATCTCCACATCACTAGAGAGATTATCTGAACTAACATCTCCATCTCACTAGAGAGATTATCTGAACTAACATCTCCATCACTAGAGAGATTATCTGAACTAACATCTCCATCACTAGAGAGATTATCTGAACTAACATCTCCATCACTAGAGAGATTATCTGAACTAACATCTCCATCTCACTAGAGAGATTATCTGAACTAACATCTCCATCTCACTAGTGAGATTATCTGAACTAACATCTCCATCTCACTAGAGAGATTATCTGAACTAACATCTCCATCACTAGAGAGATTATCTGAACTAACATCTCCATCACTAGAGAGATTATCTGAACTAACATCTCCATCACTAGAGAGATTATCTGAACTAACATCTCCATCTCACTAGAGAGATTATCTGAACTAACATCTCCATCTCACTAGTGAGATTATCTGAACTAACATCTCCATCTCACTAGAGAGATTATCTGAACTAACATCTCCATCACTAGAGAGATTATCTGAACTAACATCTCCATCACTAGAGAGATTATCTGAACTAACATCTCCATCACTAGAGAGATTATCTGAACTAACATCATTATCTTAAGTAACTTAATGACCACCACTAAAGTAATTAATTTATCTGACAACAATATCATCACTAGAACCACATGAAAGGCTATGTTATAATTTTATAATCAATCAGAAAATATTGCTTTAGGAATACCAACTTTAGAATTAGAACTATGATGCTTTGTGCTTTAAGTCAGCTCAGATGAAACAAAGCTAACATAAAATCAAACAGTTCATGTAGATGTCATGCTTTTAAAAACTGTAGCAATTTTTTTGTTTCAGTTTAATATAATTAAGTATAAAATGATCTCAAATGTCATTTTGACTCTTTTTTTCCAGGAGCAGATATTGTCAAAAATGATGGTATATATTCAAGATATTTCACTAGTTTTACTATATCTGGCAGATATAGTGCGGTTGTGGAGATGTCAGACCAACGAGGAGATATGATTATGACAGGAAGTTTGGGTTAGCCTTAAGAGATGTTTGTTTTTTTGAGTCTCTGTTCAATTCTTTTTGTTTTCAATGAGCTGAAACAAAGTCTCACTAAGTTTTACCCGATATTTCAGTGTAGATAGAGAGTTACTAAATGTTAATGAATAAAAATTCTGGGGCATCTCACAGCAGTTCACTGATAAATTCTATGTTGTATCTTCCCTTTCCCCTCAAACTGGAACATTATTTTAGTCAATATTTTTTTCTATCTAAAAGAAGTTTCCTTTTTTATTACATTATTAATTTTTTTTAAAATTATTTTGTCTATCTTTTTTAAACCCAAAAGAATAATATTATTTGATGTATCCTTTTTATTTGAAAAGATTGATTTTATTAATTTAAAGCCAAACTTAAACAATTCTTTTGTAACTTAAGCATCTGCTAAATTTAAATTGTTTGTAGCGATGTATAAAATAATTCTTCTAGACCACATTTTGCTGTGAACTGTAGGTATTTTAGCAGACAGAGCCCTGAAAAAAAAATTTAAATTTTTTAAATGCATGTTTGTATGCCTAACTTGTAATTCTGATTTCTTTAACTTTGCTATTTAAATGTTAATTGTCACAAAATGTTTTTCCAAATAATTTTGTTCCACATTTACCACAATATTTTGTGGATTAATTGAACACTCTATATTAAGATAAGATCATTTTATTGTTCCAAACAAATGATTTAGTTTGACTACAGTTGGCCACCTCAGCATTACTAGGATAACAAAAAACCATACAAGATACATATAAACACACACACACACACACACATATAACTAGTGCTTAATGACTGTGGGCTTCATTGTACTTCTTGGAGATGATGATGACCTTGAATGTAACTAAAATGTATTAGCTGCTGTTTTTGTTCTCCGCCCTTAAAATAAGTTTTGTGTCTTTTTATAGGAGAAAAAGGAGTTATTTAAAACTTTTAATTAAGACTTTTTGTGTGTCACTAGATGGTCATTACCAAGTAGCCAAAGCTTATGCAGGAAGTGTTCACATTGAGCATGTCAAGCTTCCATCTCTGGACACTTCATCAATCCTGGTAGATGACTTCCCCCCCATGAGAATAACTGATCTTCGGGTGCTCCAGACATCTCAAGCTGAAGGCATGATTGTGTTGGCTTGGACTGCACCAGGCGATGATGCTGATCATGACAGAGGTCAATAGATTGTACTTTGTAAATTTGAGATACACGCAGAAACTAATGAAGTATCAAACATTGCTATAAAGCTTAAAATAAAATATTAGAAAAATTGTTAGCATTTTTCATTCTAGCCTCTAGCTAGAGCAACTTAAGCAATGGTTTGTATTTTGATGGTGGTGTTTTTTTACCTTGGTTTCTAACATTGGATACATTTATATCTTGATAAATCATCTTAGGTACTTATTCTAAGATTATGCAAACAAAGACTTCATAAAGCAATGAGAAATTTATTTTTATTCACTTAGAGATATTGCAGCTTATTTACCTAGAGAAATAAAAAAAAATTTTTCTAAAGAAATAACTTACTCTAGAAATAGTAACTTGATCATCTGTTACCAAGTTAATTTCATAGATTTTCTTTTTTTTTTGGTTCTAATTTTATTATTTACTTAACTTATAAGCTTTATGTTTCTCTAATAAGCAGCTTCATACTACAACATACTAATGAGTCATACAACAGACACTTTGATTGATGCACTGGACTTGCCCATTATAGATAGCAAGCTTGTTATACAAGGGAAACTGGATTCACCACAACCTTTTGGCATGAGGGAGAAGGTAAGAACCATTTTGACTACATTTATCATTCACCTGTCTCAAGAGTAATTGTTCTTGTTTTTATCAATTCTGTCATTACAAGTTTGATTCTTGACATACATATGATAGCAGTCCCCACCAGAAAGACATTCGAATTTGTTTTTGGTAATATGGATGGTGGATGGAATCTATATATATAAATCTCTTCATGGCTCAAGAGTTGGGATGAGAAGAAGAAGAAGTAAAGGAAAGATCACTCTTTTATTTCTACTGATAGAGTTACCCCCACTAAAAAAACAAGAGGGGGGGGGGGAGAACAAGTAGTATTCACCTGTCACAATATAGCAGGGCGGACCGTTGTGACCAAGAAAGATCACTTTTTAAAAATTTCTATCTCACGTAAATTTAGCGGCGTAAAAGGGGGGGGAACAATTAATTTACTCTGTATTCACCCGTCACTAAATAGCAGGGCCGGACTCAACCGCTGTAGGGCCCTATGCAAAACGGGGCCAAGTTTGGGTAAGGATACAGATAATAAGGGAAATTTAAGAATTTTTATAAGAAAAAAAATTTGTATTTGCATTTTTTCATACTTTACTATGTACATAACTACTTTTACCTTCATAGATCACGCTCAATAGCAAGAATTACCAAATACTTCAATCTATCTACGAAAATTGTTGACCTCAAGTAATTCTTCATTAGTTTGAGGCGCAAGAAGCTTCTTTTACCAAATTCCAAAATTAATGGCGCATAGGATTGTCATTTTCTGTATTGAATGACACCCCAAAATGACAATTTTATTTTTATCTATATATTTCATGAGATTTGTAGGGGTTTTCAAAAGATTTGAATAATTTCCGAATATTTCCATGACTTTTTCGTATATTTTGCAATTTCAGGAGATTTCAAGGAGCTCCTGGTAAATTAGGAGGCTGTGGGAATTCTGTTATAAGTTATAAAATGGTTTAATTTAATCATTTACACCTAGTAGCGGGTCCTTTGAAAGTGCAGGGCACACTGCGGTCACATAGGGGCCTAAGGCCAGCCCTTCAAAATAACGGCGTATGCTACGCCGTGGTTCGACTAGAAAATATTATTTTTGTTACATCCATGACTTAAGCAAAAAAATTTTTTTCCCATTATAAATTGTAGAGAATTCTTTAGGAATGAGAAAATGTCAATATTAGCTTCTTGTCATCCTTATTGATGGTTGTAACAGTATAAAATTTGTGGGTTTGTGTTTTTCTTAAAACGGTTAAATAGTCTGATGATACCTAACTAAAGCTGGGTAATTAGGTTACATTTGGTTAATTTCCATTCATTTTATGTATGCACTCTCTCACCATATAAAAGTTTATCTTGTAATCTATTATCAGTTTTTGCTTTCTATATATTTTTCATTTGTACTTAGATTGTGCTCAAAATGGAAACTTATAAAAACAAAAATGAAAGCTTTGTTTTTGCTGTATTTGCTGTGGATGATTCTGGAAATAAAGGTCGAATGTCCAACCTGGTGACAGTAGGATTTGGATATGCTCCAGATGTTGTGACTCAGGAATATCTCAATGACCTATTGTCAGATAGGCATCCTGATACTAAGGTGGCTCCTGCTGACCAGAAGGTGGCCATTGCTTCTGTAGTGGGGCTAGCCGCTGGTCTGCTGGTGGTCACAATAATAGGTACATTTATCGTTCACTACGCAGCTCTGAGACGAGCCAAACAAAAAGAAAAAGAATTATTTAGTGAAGCCAAAAATGTGAATACTGTTACTGTAGGAAGTGGTGTTTAAAATGGTGTATAAAGGGATTTATGAAATGATGTATGAAGTAATGTTTGAAGCAATGTACGAAATTATGTCTGAAGTAATGTATGAAATGATGTATAAAGTGATGTATGAAAGGATGTATGAAGTGATTTTTGCAATGTTTGCAGTGTATGGGTGTATACATGAAATGATGTGTAAAGTGGTAAAAAAATGATGTGTAAGGTGATACATAAAATGATGTGTAAAGTGATACATAAAATGATGTGCAAAGTGATGTATGAAGTGGATTATTAAGTGCAAAATGAAACATTTCAAAAAATTATTTTTATGTTGCTAAGTTTTTTTCAGGAAGTGTGCAATTCACTAATAAATTATTATATTTATTGTTAAAATCTCCATTGTGACCTATGACCTGTGACCTAAGTGTCATTTTCAATATTCATGTTTGACTGAAATATTATAATGTAAATAGAGGAACTTTTTATTAAAATGCATTTCTGGTTTCAATTTATAATAAATGAAATAATTTGTATTGAATGTATAATTTTTGTAACTTAATTCTTAATTTTGTTGTTGTGATTTTTATGTTATGAAATATAATGTTGATGAAATTTGTGTTATAAATAATTATACTGGAAATAGTTTTGAAGTTTAATATCGGCAGTCATTATAAGACTCATAAGAATCATACTTTTCTTATATAATGTAGAATAGAAGTGAACACAAGTTTCTTCAAGAAGTTAGTATTTAAATGTATTTGAGTAGTTATTCAACAGTTTTAGCTTTGTTGTATTTATCACTACATTGTAAAAGACTGTTTTATATGTAATTTTCAGGCTTTTATTGTTTAAAAATAAAGGTTCTGGCATTGCTACTTATTTAGCTAAGTATTTAGTACACCTTTGCCTTCTGGCCAGCAATAAGTATTTGTATAGCATATTTGACCAATGACTTATTTATCAGGGAGACTATTTAAACACACAGTCCAGTAAGACCTAGTCAACACAAGGATCCAGCTGCCACTTTCCACTTTCTTCAAGGATCAAGCAGCCATTGTCCACTTTCTTCAAGGATCAAGCAGCCGTTGTACACTTGCTTCAAGGATCCATCAGTCACTGTCCACATTCTTTAAGGATCAAGCAGCCATTGTCCACTTTCTTCAAGGATCAAGCAGCTGTTGTCCACTTGCTTCAAGGATCCATCAGTCACTGTCCACATTCTTTAAGGATCAAGCAGCCATTGTCCACTTTCTTCAAGGATCAAGCAGCTGTTGTCCACTTGCTTCAAGGATCCATCAGTCACTGTCCACATTCTTTAAGGATCAAGCAGCCATTGTCCACTTTCTTCAAGGATCAAGCAGCTGTTGTCCACTTGCTTCAAGGATCCATCAGTCACTGTCCACATTCTTTAAGGATCAAGCAGCCATTGTCCACTTTCTTCAAGGATCAAGCAGCTGTTGTCCACTTGCTTCAAGGATCAAGCAGCTGTTGTCCACTTGCTTCAAGGATCCATCAGTCACTGTCCACATTCTTGAAGGATCCATCAGCCACTGTCCACATTCTTGAAGGATCCATCAGCCACTGTCCACGTTCTTGAAGGATCCATCAGCCACTGTCCACATTCTTGAAGGATCCATCAGCCACTGTCCACATTCTTGAAGGATCCATCAGCCACTGTCCACATTCTTGAAGGATCCATCAGCCACTGTCCACGTTCTTGAAGGATCCATCAGCCACTGTCCACATTCTTGAAGGATCCATCAGCCACTGTCCACATTCTTGAAGGATCCATCAGCCACTGTCCACATTCTTGAATGATCCATCAGCCACTGTCCACGTTCTTGAAGGATCCATCAGCCACTGTCAACATTCTTTAAGGATCCAGTAGCTACAGTCCACTTTATCTCCTTATCTCATGCAGTTTTCATTTGATTTAATTACAAAAGAAACATTATACCTCTGAATTCTGAAATGAGCAAATAGTCTACTTAAAGTAAAACTGAAATAAAACTTTGAGGAGATGTGAATATTTTGTATTATTTAGTCTTTATTTTCTGTCAATTTGTTCAATCTGAATAATAAGCATTTGACAATACAATCACAAGTCATTGAATTATTTACACCAAACAAAGAAACAAGTAACAAGAGTCCGTCTTCATGAGCCCAGTTATTACTGGAGTAGTAAATGCAGAGAGTTTTTGACCATTAAGGAATAATAGTAAATAGTTGTTTCTTTTCTTATTCTTTACTGTTATTTGAGAGTCAACTTTTAAAAATTATTTGTAAAAATTGAATGCATGGACAAAGCCTAAAATGCTGATCTCCTTTTTCTATGTTTAAATTTGTTCATAAACTTGATGTGAATACAAGTATTTTTTGTATGATTCTTTATGTAGGCTTTGATATATTTGTCATTTTAAAAAATATAGCTACAGTTTTTCTGTTCTTCCTTGTTATTTATGAAAAACAGATAATGAATTCAAATTATTCACTTTTGGTTTAGCAGCCAAATGCTTTACAGTTCCACAACTGTATGATTACAAGATTACAATTCATGGGCTATAGCAGTAATAATGTCCTTCCACTCATGTCCATGCTGAAAGAATACAGCAATGTTGATGTTCTTTACATCTTGATTTCAAATCTGATGGACTAGGACTTGAAACCAGAGAATAAAAGTATACAGTCAGATGGCCAATTAAATGTCTTTTTGATAAATGAAACTTGTAATATACACATTGAATATAGAGAATAACCAAACAAAATACATACTTTTAATAAAATAAATTATTTGATGTGATTCTCTTCTTTAAATAGGCAAGTATTCTGAAAGCAATGAGCCTAATACTTTGTTTTACTTTAGTTCTAAAGCTAATATAATTTTGTCATTAATGTGTTTTGTATTCATTTGTAACCAATAGGACTCCAATAGTTTCATATTGTAGCAATGCAAATAACATTTGAACTTCTTGATGCTATTTCTTGAGAATGTCAATAGCAGCACTCGAGTACCTGATATCAACATTGGAATCACAGGTTTTTTTTTTAATATAAGATGTATCACAATCAGTAGGAAGAATTAAGTGATCAATAGGTAGTCAACTACTGAGTCAACAACATTTTTTTTTTATTTTAAAAAGAGAATAAGTTTTTATTTTAATAAGAAAAAAAATATCAAAGTTTTAACATTCTCTGATCTACATTTTATGTAAACCTGACAACTTCTGTTTAAATGTGTCTGTAATGTATTAAGAAGTATTACTCTAGAAAAATATGGCTTATATTAAAATCATTTTTTACATTTAATTTTGTTTACAAGATGAAAAGAATACTTTCAATATTATCTGATAATGCTCAGTTAAAGGGTAGCTAGACTAATTGATCTTTTATACACTTTTTGATTCAAAATAAGAAGTGAACCACAAATAAGATAACGTATAAAAAAAAAGTCCTACAAATTTTATGTAAAAAGAACAAATAAACATTTCACATCTGCTTTTAGTTGGCAATATCCTTTTTTAAAACAAATTACAATGCACTTGCCTACAAAAATGAAAACTGAATAAAGCCCTCTGATATCAATGCCATTTTTATAAACAAAAAAATAAATAAGTTGATGCAAAGAATAATTTAAATTCTTGTGACTTCATTGACTTCTAAAACCAATATACATGATAGATACAACATACAACATCACAATGACAAGCACATTCAATGAAGTGTTATGAATATTTTCTCTAGAATCTCATTTGACATACTGACTTCAAACAACTAACGGGTATGGAATGTTTTAAATGTTGTTTGAATCCTGTTTTTCTATTTGTAAAGCTATGAGATGTTACCCTTTTTTAAAAATTTCATATAGTTAGTCTTAAGACATGATTTATTTTTATTCTTTAAACTTAGTTAGTTTAAGGGGGATATCATATAAAGAAATATAATTTTAATTTTTCTGCTAGCTTTTCTGATATTTTGTCTCAGAATAGGTAAAGAAAAACAACTAAAAATGATAAAATGAGGAGAAAGTAGCCAATTCTAATCTAGTTTTTTTTTTTTTTTTTTTAAACTTATTACATTGTAGAAAAGAAAAACTAAATGACCTTTCCTCTGTTTATGTAATAGTTCATAGTGACATAGTTTACATTTAGAGTTCAAAATATTTTGTCTACATAGAATTAAACAGGATCTGCTTTATTAGTGCTCTGTCTTATTGTGTCACAAGTTTGTTGTTTTTTTCTCCAATTTAACTCAACATAGAGTTCATATACATGCCTACATTTATCAGAACATTTTGGTAGGTTTAAGTTCAACTAATTGGCAGCATGCTGTATAAGTTTTTTTTTTTTTTTTACAAACAGGCTCAGCATAAGTTTTAGTATAGTATCTATTTTTCTTCACTTTGCTTTACCTTTAGCTCAAAAAGAAACCTTTTATGAGAAAGGGGCTTATAACAGAAGTAGCAGCTTGTTCATTGATTTAAATTGATCTTTTTTTTAATACATTTTTTTGTTTGACTTTTACTTTCATTTCAAGTCAATGGTTTAATTCTGCAATGTCAAAATGTTGAAAAATTCACCAAGAAGTGATAAAAAAAAAGTTGTAACTTATCCATTTTTGGGGGGAAATGATTCAATCATCAAAGAATGTTCATACACAATACATTGTAGAGATTATGCTTCAATAATATCTGCAAGTTTGATCTATCACAATGTTAATTATACTGTTATAAAAGGGACACAAAATAATAATGATAATAATAAAACATTAACAAAAATATTACAATAGTAAAAAAAAAAAGTATTATGACTTCTATAAAAAGTTCAAATCTAAGCAATTTTTAAATTACATGTAACTAATAATGTTTCAAATTAAAATTTCTTATTTTTATTGATACTATTTTATCTTTTTTGTTTTGCTGTTATAATATTTATCATGTTTGTTAGTCCTGTGAAAAGTATGCTAAGAAAATACAAATTATTTTTTTCTTCTTCTGATCAAAAGCATCACATTACTATTTTAGATTTTTAAAAAAATAATGAAATTGTGCAGTTTTATTGTAATCAGGTCCCAATAGTTTCAAAATATCAAACATTTATACCAGACATACCCACCTTATTATAGTACTGAATATATATATGTATATATATGTGTATATAAACACCAAACATTAATTGTTCACAATAAAGACTGGAGTCTACAGAGATCAACCCGTACTTCAAATATAATACATTTGGTGGTGTGGCAGTGCCACAGAACTGTGCCATTATGATTGATGGCGAATGACAACATCTAACTCTAAAGGCGGCATCTTCAAATCAGCAAATCATCTTATCACTAATTATTTCTTTTAGTTTTCCAGTTAGCAAATCTTTATCTTTCATATAAGTAATATTTGACGTTTTAAAAAAAAATAGGCCAATTGACAAGATTATACCATTATGTGTAGTAAAACTGAAAACATGTCAATGATACCAAAATGACAGCAAAATTACAAGGTATATAATCTACAAGGTATACATTGTAAAACAAATGAATGTATTGTTTTCTTATTTTGGGAAATATACAAAAGACTGAGGAAGTTCTTTCATTTTCTATTTGGAAACATTGAAGAATATTCTACTTTTAAGTTTCTATCCTTACATGACTTTTTCCGGGTTGCATTTTTCCTTACTATCACACAGCATCCAAGAACCACAACTTCTCCAAACATTGCCCCCTTTACCAATTATCACCCTTCTGATACAAAAACATGTAGCAAACTTTGCGCGTAGCTCAAGTCTGTGCCCGGTATCTGAGTGGATCAAATGTATGAAATCAAATTGAGTTTATGGTTTGTAACAAAACTATAAGACTTGTATGACCAGAACTTTGGGGGCCCGTCCCTTCATCTGTTGTCTTTGATTGTTTGGTAAATCCAGTCCAAGTAGCTGGACACTTTCGTATAGATGCCGTACTTGCCTTTCTTCCCACAACCTTCGCCGTAGCTGGTCACGCCATAAAGATAGTATCTCTCCTGGTGCTCATCGTAGTCACTGCACAACAGAGGCCCGCCGCTGTCTCCGGCGCAAGAGTCGATCCCTCCGCGCTTGTACCCAGCACAGACCTGGGTTGAAGTAATATTATACTCAAACACCCTGCGGCATTTCTGGTGCCGCACTACTGGAACCTGTGCCTCCTGGAGAGAGTCTGAACCATAGATATGCGTGTTCTTCAGTTTGCCCCAGCCAACGATAGTGCAGGGTTTGTTGCGCTTGGGTTTAAAGTCCTCAGGCGGGAGGCAGGCGAACCCAGGTTGGGTGAAGGCAGATGGGGGGTGGCGAAGTTTGATCAAAGCGATGTCGTTGGTGATGGTCTGGTAATCAAAGTCTGGATGAGGAAATTCACTTTCAGGACGAATATCTTCTTGCGTCGAGTCAAACTTCTGAGAAAGATAGAAATATAAACATTATTTTACCGAAACTAATAGTAGTACTTAGTAGAATGGTATTAAAATTGATCGGTCTATTTTAAAATCTTTTTGAAAGACCGAATCAAAGCCAGATTAGCCAATCGTCATAGTTTTCTATTGCGGTGATCCTTAATGAACGATCCTGCTTGTAGCCTCTCTAATCTGGAGCTAGTCTAGTCCACTTCTGAAATGGCTACTTTTAGTCTTGGAATTACTAACCGTCTTGTCATGCAGCACTACTTCTTGTGAAGACATAATTCAATAAGAAATAAATCACTATTTGTGAAATTTCAACAAGACTTTTGCAAATGTATTTTGCGTTCGAGTTTTCCCTGATTTTAAAGATTGTACTTTAAACAAATGTTATCAATGAATCACTCAAAATATATCAATGAATCACTTTTAAAATATATCAATTAATCACTCAAAATATATTAGCGAATCACTCAAAATATATCAATGAATAACTCAAAATATATTAATGAATCACTCAAAATATATCAATGAATCACTCAAAATATATTAAGGGATCACTCAAAATATATTAATGAATCACTCAAAATATATCAATGAATCACTCAAAATATATTAATGAATCACTCAAAATATATCAATGAATCACTCAAAATATATCAATGAATCACTCAAAATATATTAGCGAATCACTCAAAATATATCAATGAATCATTCAAAATATATCAATGAATCACTCAAAATATATCAATGAATCACTCAAAATATATCAATGAATCACTCAAAATATATCAATGAATCACTCAAAATATATCAATGAATCACTCAAAATATATCAATGAATCACTCAAAATATATTAATGAATCACTCAAAATATATCAATGAATCACTCAAAATATATCAATGAATCACTCAAAATATATCAATGAATCACTCAAAATATATCAATGAATCACTCAAAATATATTAAGGAACCAAAAAACTTTAAAGGTGTACTCTTTTTTTTTCCCTCTCAAATTTACAATAATTACTTTCTCAATCAATTAAAATCTCGTCTGCCAGAATAAAGAAAGAGCTAAGTTAATTAGTGTCAGCGGTCTGGACAGATTCGAATGACTCCTAGGTCTAGACCTTTATAGGTTTTTCTTTGTATAACATCGCTGTCTTATATTAGGGGGAAATAGAAATACGCACACTAATCAAATTTCCGTTTGATTGAATCATGAAATGATATTATCTGCATTAGAAGAGTATAAAAAATGTCCCACTTTTAAATATCTTCCTCTCTCTCTCCTCTTTTTTTTGTCTATTAAATACGTGCATCGATGTAAACACAAATTGAAGATAAAATCCTCTATCTCACTATATGCAAACTTTCACTAATAGATAGAAAAAAGCTGGCACCTATAGGGAGAAAATCATTCTGAGAGAAATAAAACTAGATCGAGGTAAATTAGACCAACCTTTCACCATTGAGATCGGCTGCCAAAACTAACACAAGCAAAATAGACAAAGTAAACAAGTAATGGACCGAAGATATTAAAAGGAGATATAAATAACAAGAAAAACAGAAAAAGCTTATCTAGGGAGAAGAACTCCACATTTACAACCACATATCTCAATAATGTAGAATTCGGTTCCCTTTTTCGATATTTAGCAACGTAATTAATTACCAATAACTAACTGACTAATTGGTTAATTTTTTAATTGATTCATGTTTTGTTAAGCACTATAAATAAATGTGTTAAGTTTCAACTTGATCCTAGAATGGGTGTGGGAGAAATAGCGCGTTCAATATTTGTACCAGACAGACAGACAGAAAGAGTTGTTATAAGCTTTGTAAAAACAAAATTTCATCAGCGAAATGAAGTATACTGCTGCCTTGGTCTCGATGATCGAAAGAAGAGAAGCTAAAATCCCTCACCAAATAAACTAAACTGGAAATCAAGAGAAACACCACAATAAAAAATTCCCAATTCTGCACATCATATCAGTAAAAAAAAGGCCTACTTTAGTCAAGAAGCGGTATACGAGTATACCTAATGAAAGTATTTTTAATATAAAATCACTCAATAGAGCATTAGCATATCTAAACAGAGCACAATAAAGGTAAGGATACTATTCCATACTGACTCCTAAAGCACATATAAAGCCAAGAAAATGAAATCCCAGACCAAGTCGCCAATAACGGGTTAAGGAGACAGCAGTTAGAAATCTGTGGACGACGTGAAAAAGCGGTCAAGAACGGAGCCCTATATTTCCCACCTATCTTTGAAGAACTGTGTAGTTATGCCAGCTGTATAATTTTTTTCCCGAAAGGGGAATGGACACTATTAGTTTTGTGTGGTCTGTCTGTCCGTCCGTCTGTCCCGTTTAGATCTGCTTAATTAAACAACCAGCATTAAAGTAACTAGCGGGAGGCGAAACTTTTTTTTTTGGTCTTCAAAGACTGACGGGCCAAAACAAATCGTGTGAATGTATAAAGAGTAACTATAGACAAGGGCTGGATCTCGCGTCCAGATCTATAACTGAGGCCGACGTTCGAAGTATTAGGCTAGATGTCAATTAAATAAGTGTATATTTAAACATAAATGAAGAATATTTTATTATTATTATTTCTAATACTTAATGAGCGCTAGACATTAATGACTGACGACCCTCCTCCCTCATACACACACACACACACACACACAAACTGACCTGCATGTCGTGCTCACCAACTCTTACAATTAATTTTCTCCTTCGATTGTTTTTCTTAACACAGTGGGCAGCGGTCAAAACCCACCTGGGGGCTATCATTGTACCACCACAATACTGCTCGTGGAATTTGGTTAATAAGGCCACCTGAAACGAGAAACAGATATAGGTTGTTTTATATTTTCATATTCTTTTATTTTATGCATAAACACACAATCTAAAAAAAAACAACTATTGGAAAATATTATATAACGTAATACTACTGTAGTTGTAATACGGCATTATGATAGTATGTAAAACTTAAAATGCGGGACCTATCATTATCATTTCATCATCTGTAACTTTCCATCGTCTCACATTTCCGTATTTCTCCGTCAAGATAAATGAGGCGTAGATCTTAAGTAGCTGTAAGTGTACCAGACTTAGTGACACTGTCAAATGACAGTACAATGGCGTTACTATTGAGATAAATGAGACAGCTGCCATTAAGTCTCCTAAGTTTCAACTGGCTGATAAACCGGGTCAACGGCCAAAACAACAAAGAATGTAGGCTACTTCTAAAAGAAATTACATTCTTCCCACAATTTGCGCACCCTCCCTCGTATCATAGATATCTTCAGAGAAACATAAGGATTCAAACATTATATGTGGTATACACGTACATGCATACATACGCGCAGCTAGTACATGTTCTGCATATTTATGTTTTAAGTTCATTGGTACAAGGTCTACAGAGATTCACTTACACAAACTTTGGGAAAGACTGACCTAGATAAACCGTTGACAGACTTTTTATTAAGTGTAAATGGAATGTTCTGCAGTTCTGAAACATCGTTTATTAAATTCATTGTGTTGTCTGGACGCACAGAAAGAGAGAGAGAGAGAGAGAGAGAGAGAGAGAGAGAGAGAGAGAGGGAGAAATAGAGAGAGAAAGAGAGAGAGAAAAAGAGAGCGAAAGAGAGGGTGAGATTGAGAGAGAAAGAGAGAGATTGAGAGAGAGAGAGAGAGAGAGAGAGAGAGCTTGGGAGAAGATTGGAAAGATTAAAAAGAGAGACCTCTGCTAATGTAGAGTTGACATTATTGCCTACAGCAACACTACTTTGATCAGCATCAAACTTCCAATAATAATTAAACAGGCAATATTGTTTAGTGCTATTTATTCTTGTATGTATTTTTTTTCGGTAAGGAAAAGGGGGGGGGGGAGTGGAACACTAACATTACAGATTCTTCTTCAGCTAGCCAGCTTTTTGTTGCAGAGTTGTAAGCTGTTATCTCTTCTGCAGCATAAGAATGATCCTCCATTATCCTTTGATCTGCTCTATCGTTGGGGCACTACACAAGATCTGTCAACCTTCTTTCTCCATTCTTATCTCTCATTTGTCTTTGATATAATTTCATTTGGATGTTCTTTCTGAAAATATTGAAGCCTGCCTTTGTGGATTACTGCCTTGATGAATATGAGCTTGTGTTTCAACACAAACTGTCTTTGTAATCTTTTTAATTATTGTTTTAAATTATGTCCAACTTATATGCATTCTAAACAGCTTTTTTTTCTTTTTAAAAAAACTAAACATTATTTTTAGGTAAACGTAGTAGTTAGTAGGACAGAACTGACATAACGTAATAGTACAAATGTAACAAAAAATAAAAAAAATTAACAAAAAGTCTTATTTCATTTGCATAAATATGTTTGAAATATTGTATACAGTAGCTACCACTACTAGAGAGCCACAGTGTTTGTTACTATTAATAGTGAATAGTTGTAAAAGTGGTGTATGTTTATGAAAAAACTGTTTGGATGAGTGATTTAAAAAATGAGATTTTTCGCTTTTAGAAAAGAAAAAAGTAGCCGTTGCACCAGAACTTTGAATGGACTAAAATATTGTGATGTCGGATTTTCACTTTCTTTTCTAGTTGACGAGCTCTAAAGGGGACGGACGGACGGACAGATATTTCACACAAAACTAATAGCGTCCTTTCTCCTTTTGGGGGCCGCTAAAAATGTAAAAAAAAAGTCCAGTAACTCTTGTTATTTTTTGTTTCCCAACACGTAGGTTCTGTAAGACCTTATATCAGCGGTTCTCAACCTTTTAAGCTCGGCGACCCCTTTTTACAATATACCACACTGCCGCGACCCCCCCCCCCCCCCAGAGAGACACACAGCAATAGAAGAATTGACAATAACAATCCTTATTTTTGATGGTTTTAGGCGACCCCTGGCGGATCGTCAATCGACCCCCAAAAGGGGTCGCGACCCACAGGTTGAGAACTCCTGCCTTATATCATCACAATTTTACATTGGTCCTATCTATGGGAAGCACTGCCCGCATTTATGTCTCGAATTCAAAATTATTTTAATGCCAGTTTAAAGTGAGCGCCAGTATTTGAGTTTTTGTGTGTGTTCTTTTCTGAACTCTATTAGTTGCATTAAAGTTGCACTCAATGGCGTTGCCAACATAAAATTCGTTCATAATTTGCCACACTTGCACTTTTTTTGTTGTTGTTCTTTTTGCCAGTAATTGCCAGACTTTATTCTCAACCAATATATGGAACTAGGTATTCACACACACACATCTATGTACACACATTTACATAAAATATATCAACACGTGCACATAAATGTGCTAAAACAAGTCCTATATATTTGAGTAGGTATAACCTCAGCTTATGGCGCCAATATGAATCTTACTTCCACTTATGGCACCATTATAAATCTTACTTCCACTTATGGCACCATTATAACTCTTACTTCAACTTATGGCGCCAATATGAATCTTACTTCCACTTAAGGCACCATTATAAATCTTACTTCAACTTATGGCGCCATTATGAATCTTACATCAACCTATGGCGCCATTATAAATCTTACTTCAACTTATGGCGCCAATATGAATCTTACTTTAACTAATGGCGCCAATATGAATATTACTTCAACTTAAGGCGCCAATATGAATCTTACTTCAACTTATGGCGCCAATATGAATCTTACTTTAACTAATGGCACCAATATGAATCTTACTTCCACTTACGGCGTCAATATGAATCTTACTTCCACTTATAGCGTCAATATGAATCTTACTTCCACTTATGGCGTCAATATAAATCTTACTTCCCCTTATAGCGTCAATATGAATCTTACATCCACTTATTTCGTCAATATGAATCTTACTTCCACTTATGGCGTCAATATAAATCTTACTTCCACTTATGGCGTCAATATAAATCTTTCTTCAACTTATGGCACCAATATAAATCTTACTTCCACTTATGGCGTCAATATGGATCTTACTTTAACTTATTCAACTTAATTTCAACTTGATCCGAGAGGGAGAAAAAACGTGTAAAATAATTGTACCAGACAGAGTAAGATTGATAGACGGACACATAGTGAGTTGATAGGCAGACATAGAGTGAGTTGATAGACAAGGAGTGAGTTGATAGACAGACACAGAGTGAGTTGATAGACAGACACAGAGTGAGTTGATAGACAAACACAGAGTGAGTTGATAGACACAGAGTGAGCTGATAGACAGAGTGAGTTGATAGACAGACATAGAGTGAGTTGATAGAAAGACACAGAGTGAGTTGATAGACAGACACGGAGTTAGTTGATAGACAGACACAGTGTGAGTTGATAGACAGACACAGAGTGAGTTGATAGACAGACACAGAGTGAGTTGATAGACACAGAGTGAGTTGATAGACAGATCCAGAGTGAGTTGATAGACAGACCCAGAGTGAGTTGATAGACAGACACGGAGTGAGTTGATAGACAGACACAGAGTGAGTTGATAGACAGACACAGAGTGAGTTGATAGACAGACACGGAGTGAGTTGATAGACAGACACAGTGTGAGTTGATAGACAGACACAGTGTGAGTTGATAGACAGACACAGAGTGAGTTGATAGACAGACCCAGAGTGAGTTGATAGACAGACACAGAGTGAGTTGATAGACAAACACAGAGTGAGTTGATAGACAGACACAGAGTGAGTTGATAGACAGACACGGAGTGAGTTGATAGACAGACACAGAGTGAGTTGATAGACAGACACAGAGTGAGTTGATAGACAGACACAGAGTGAGTTGATATACACAGAGTGAGTTGATAGACAGATCCAGAGTGAGTTGATAGAAAGACCCAGAGTGAGTTGATAGACAGACACGGAGTGAATTGATAGACAGACATCGTGTACGTTGATAGACAGACACAGAGTGAGTTGATAGACAGACACAGAGTGAGTTGATAGACAGACACAGAGTGAGTTGATAGAAAGACACAGTGTGAGTTGATAGACAGACACAGAGTGAGTTGATAGACAGACACAGAGTGAGTTGATAGACAGACACAGAGTGAGTTGATAGACAGACACAGTGTGAGTTGATAGACAGACACAGAGTAAGTTGATAGACAGACACAGAGTGAGTTGATAGACACAGAGTGAGTTGATAGACAGACACAGAGTGAGTTGATAGACACAGTGTGAGTTGATAGACAGACACAGAGTGAGTTGATAGACACAGAGTGAGTTGATAGACAGACACAGAGTGAGTTGATAGAAACAGAGTGAGTTGATAGACAGACACAGAGTGAGTTGATAGACAGACACAGAGTAAGTTGATAGACACAGAGTGAGTTGATAGACAGACAAGGAGTGAGTTGATAGAAACAGAGTGAGTTGATAGACAGACACGGAGTGAGTTGATAGACAAACACAGTGGGAGTTGATAGACAGACACAGAGTGAGTTGATAGACAGACACAGAGTGAGTTGATAGACAGACACAGAGTGAGTTGATAGAAACAGAGTGAGTTGATAGACAGACACAGAGTGAGTTGATAGACAGACACAGAGTGAGTTGATAGACAGACACAGAGTGAGTTGATAGACACAGAGTGAGTTGATAGACAGACCCAGAGTGAGTTGATAGAAACAGAGTGAGTTGATAGACAGACACAGAGTGAGTTGATAGACAGACACAGAGTGAGTTGATAGACAGACACAGAGTGAGTTGATAGACAGACACAGAGTGAGTTGATAGACAGACACAGAGTGAGTTGATAGACAGACACAGAGTGAGTTGATAGACAGACAAGGAGTGAGTTGATAGACACAGAGTGAGTTGATAGACAGACACAGAGTGAGTTGATAGAAAGACAGAGTGAGTTGATAGACAGACACAGAGTGAGTTGATAGACAGACACAGAGTGAGTTGATAGACAGACACAGAGTGAGTTGATAGACAGACACAGAGTGAGTTGATAGACACAGAGTGAGTTGATAGACAGACAAGGAGTGAGTTGATAGAAACAGAGTGAGTTGATAGACAGACAATGAGTGAGTTGATAGACAGACACAGTGTGAGTTGATAGACAGACACAGAGTGAGTTGATAGACACAGGGTGAGTTGATAGACAGATCCAGAGTGAGTTGATAGAAACAGAGTGAGTTGATAGACAGACACAGAGTGAGTTGATAGACAGACACAGAGTGAGTTGATAGACAGACACAGAGTGAGTTGATAGACAGACACAGAGTGAGTTGATAGACACAGAGTGAGTTGATAGACATAGAGTGAGTTGATAGACAGACACAGAGTGAGTTGATAGACAGACACAGAGTGACTTGATAGACACAGAGTGAGTTGATAGACAGACAAGGAGTGAGTTGATAGAAACAGAGTGAGTTGATAGACAGACACAGAGTGAGTTGATAGACAGACACAGAGTGAGTTGATAGACAGACCCAGAGTGAGTTGATAGACAGACCCAGAGTGAGTTGATAGAAACAGAGTGAGTTGATAGACAGACACAGAGTAATGAGTTGATATAAGCTTTGTAAAAAGTTTGTAAATGGACCTTAAATATTGCTGAGGCTGCAAAATTATACAGCGCAGAATCCTTCGCCTCCCCCCCCCCTTTTTTTTTTTCATTCTTTGCTCAGGAGCCTATATTCTCCAAAAGAGACCACAGAGTTGAGACCAGCATTTTATTATTATACTTTAATGCTTATAGCATGCTCAGAGCGCTTTGGTCCAATCTCATTTGTGGACCGGTGGGGGGGGGGGGGAGGGGGTATGTTTTCCGTGCTGCCTTTAGGCGCTCAGTAAACGCAACTCTGCCCGAGTCGGGTGTCGAACCTCGAGCCCCTTTCTAGGTAGCCGAGACAAGCCAAGTTCAAGCGCACTTAGCCTCTCGACCACGCTTCCCATTTCTCTGTAAGTTGAGCTTAAAGAAGATTGAACAATTCACAAACATAAAGAAATAGTTTTAGAAACGTGTCCAGACGAGATTAGTTCTCAAATTATTCCTCTTCTATTTTAAGAAGCTACAAAACAAGACATTAAATAGGAATGCATTTCTTGTCATCACAATACAATTCTGGTCACGTGTGTTCTGAGTTTTTGAATGACGTCATTTAGTTTTTGTTTGGAATTCACTCCCCACTGATCTTAGACAGACAACACTACATTCAAGAAGAACATTAGACCTATCTGTTGTTTTTTTTTTAAATTAGTTTGTCATTTTAGCTCTGTGTTTATGATTGTATCATATCACAGCGCATTGAGCTTACATTATGTTTGTTAACAGCGATCTATAAATTACATTTTTATTATTAGTATTATGTTTTATTTTTGTTATTTATGAAGACAAACTCACATTTATCTACTAGGATACATTTAAAACAAAGTTTTTATTTCTCGATTACCGCATCCTAATTAAGGTTACCGGACGCCTGTTCGCCCAAAGGAAGACAGAAAGGAAGACCTTACAAATGAGAACAAAAAAATACCACAACACTCATACGAAAACAAAACAAAGTTAAGTTGAATAGATTAGGCTAAGAATTGAATTCATGAAACGCACAAGTAGATCATAGGCTGTAAAAATTGCAATATAAAGTATCCTAGTTCTCAGACGAAGTAATGTTTTCTCCAGTACTTATAAGAATATTTCTGATACATTTAATGGAGAGTTTACCTCTAGCTCATAGATTCAATGAAGAGTCCACTTCTAGCTCATAGATTCAATGGAGAGTCTACATCTAGCTCATAGATTCAATGGATAGTCTACTTCTAGCTCATAGATTCAAGGGAGAGTCTACATCTAGTTCATAGATTCAATGGAGAGTCTACCTCTAGCTCATAGATTCAAGGGAGAGTCTACATCTAGTTCATAGATTCAAGGGAGAGTCTACATCTAGCTCATAGATTCAATGGAGAGTCTACATCTAGTTCATAGATTCAATGGAGAGTCTACATCTAGTTCATAGATTCAATGGAGAGTCTATATCTAGCTCATAGATTCAATGGAGAGTCTACATCTAGCTCATAGATTCAATGGAGAGTTTACCTCTAGTTCATAGATTCAATGGAGAGTTTACATCTAGCTCATAGATTCAATGGAGAGTCTACCTCTAGCTCATAGATTCAATGGAGAGTTTACCTCTAGTTCATAGATTCAATGGAGAGTTTACCTCTAGTTCATAGATTCAATGGAGAGTTTACCTCTAGTTCATAGATTCAATGGAGAGTCTATATCTAGCTCATAGATTCAATGGAGAGTTTACCTCTAGTTCATAGATTCAATGGAGAGTTTACATCTAGCTCATAGATTCAATGGAGAGTCTACCTCTAGCTCATAGATTCAATGGAGAGTCTACATCTAGCTCATAGATTCAATGGAGAGTCTACCTCTAGCTCATAGATTCACTGGAGAGTCTACCTCTAGTTCATAGATTCAATGGAGAGTCTACCTCTAGTTCATAGATTCAATGGAGAGTCTACCTCTAGCTCATAGATTCACTGGAGAGTCTACCTCTAGCTCATAGATTCACTGGAGAGTCTACCTCTAGTTCATAGATTCAATGGAGAGTCTACCTCTAGCTCATAGATTCACTGGAGAGTCTACCTCTAGTTCATAGATTCAATGGAGAGTCTACCTCTAGTTCATAGATTCAATGGAGAGTCTACATCTAGCTCATAGATTCAATGGAGAGTCAACTTCTAGCTCATAGATTTAATGGAGAGTCTACCTCTAGCTCATAGATTCAATGGAGAGTCTACATCTAGCTCATAGATTCAATGGAGAGTCTACATCTAGCTCATAGATTCAATGGAGAGTCTACATCTAGCTCATAGATTCAATGGAGAGTCTACATCTAGCTCATAGAGTCAATAAAGAGTCCACTTCTAGCTCATAGATTCAATGGAGAGTCTACATCTAGCTCATAGATTCAATGGAGAGTCTACATCTAGCTCATAGATTCAATGGAGAGTCTACATCTAGCTCATAGATTCAATGGAGAGTCTACATCTAGCTCATAGAGTCAATGAAGAGTCCACTTCTAGCTCATAGATTCAATGGAGAGTCTACATCTAGCTCATAGATTCAATGGATAGTCTACATCTAGCTCATAGATTCAATGGAGAGTCTACATCTAGCTCATAGATTCAATGGATAGTCTACATCCAGCTCATAGATTCAATGGAGAGTCAACTTCTAGCTCATAGATTTAATGGAGAGTCTACCTCTAGCTCATAGATTCAATGGAGAGTCAACTTCTAGCTCATAGATTTAATGGAGAGTCTACCTCTAGCTCATAGATTCAATGGAGAGTCTACCTCTAGTTCATAGATTCAATGGAGAGTCTACATCTAGCTCATAGATTCAATGGAGAGTCTACATCTAGCTCATAGATTCAATGGAGAGTTTACCTCTAGCTCATAGATTCAATGGAGAGTCTACATCTAGCTCATAGATTCAATGGAGAGTCTACATCTAGCTCATAGATTCAATGGATAGTCTACATCCAGCTCATAGATTTAATGGAGAGTCAACTTCTAGCTCATAGATTTAATGGAGAGTCTACCTCTAGCTCATAGATTCAATGTAGAGTCTACCTCTAGCTCATAGATTCAATGGAGAGTCTACTTCTAGCTCATAGATTCAATGGAGAGTCTATATCTAGCTCACAGATTCAATGGAGAGTCTTCTAGCTCATAGATTTAATGGAGAGTCTACATCTAGCTCATAGATTTAATGGAGAGTCTACCTCTAGCTCATAGATTTAATGGAGAGTCTACATCTAGCTCATAGATTTAATGGAGAGTCTACCTCTAGCTCATAGATTCAATGGAGAGTCTATATCTAGCTCACAGATTCAATGGAGAGTCTTCTAGCTCATAGATTTAATGGAGAGTCTACATCTAGCTCATAGATTTAATGGAGAGTCTACCTCTAGCTCATAGATTCAATGGAGAGTCTACATCTAGCTCATAGATTCAATGGGGAGTCTACCTCTAGCTCATAGATTCAATGATGAGTCGACATCTAGCTCATAGATTCAATGGAGAGTCTACCTCTAGCTCATAGATTCAATGATGAGTTGACATCTAGCTCATAGATTCAATGGAGAGTCTACCTCTAGTTCATAGATTCAATGGAGAGTCGACATCTAGCTCATAGATTCAATGGAGAGTCTACCTCTAGCTCATAGATTCAATGATGAGTCGACATCTAGCTCATAGATTCAATGGAGAGTCTACCTCTAGCTCATAGATTCAATGATGAGTCGACATCTAGCTCATAGATTCAATGGAGAGTCTACATCTAGCTCATAGATTCAATGGAGAGTTTACCACTAGCTCATAGATTCAATGGAGAGTCTACATCTAGCTCATAGATTCAATTCATTTACTAGTGAATTGGTTTATACCAGAAGCCAGTAGATATTGTTGTTATTCTAAGGCTGGCACTCAACAAAGGAAGAATAACAATGATAGTCATTTACTAAATACAATAAATAACACACACACAAACCAACAAGTTCTCTTACTTCTTCTCAACTCAGCCGGCATTCACCATGTCACCGTTTGATCTCTTGTATTTCCATCTCTCGTGTGGAACAGTGGGCTAGTGCGCACCATGTCCTCCTTTTGCCGGACGTCTGGTAACACAATTATTAGCCATTTTCACCTTTACCACTTTAACCTTTGCCCTTACGAGATGCCATGTCTGCTTCTAGCGGTATCCGAGTGAGTAGGAGGCTGCGATTGGGGATCGCTCTGCATGACGTATACAACTGAGAGACTGTGTATGTAGGGATGGCTCTGTAAGACATATCACTATCAGAGAGACTGTGTATGTAGGGATGGCTCTGTAAGACATATCACTATCAGAGAGACTGTGTATGTAGGGATGGCTCTGTAAGACATATCACTATCAGAGAGACTGTGTATGTAGGGATGGCTCTGTAAGACATATCACTATCAGAAAGACTGTGTATGTAGGGATGACTCTGTAAGACATATCACTATCAGAGAGACTGTGTATGTAGGGATGGCTCTGTAAGACATATCACTATCAGAGAGACTGTGTATGTAGGGATGGCTCTGTAAGACATATCACTATCAGAGAGACTGTGTATGTAGGGATGACTCTGTAAGACATATCACTATCAGAAAGACTGTGTGTAGGGATGGCTCTGTAAGACATATCACTATCAGAGAGACTGTGTATGTAGGGATGGCTCTGTAAGACATATCACTATCAGAGAGACTGTGTATGTAGGGATGGCTCTGTAATTATATCACTATCATAGAGACTGTGTATGTAGACATATCACTATCAGAGAGACTGTTTATGTAGGGATGGCATATTACTATCAGACAGACTGAAGGATGACATTGACTTTTAAAACTTGGCCATCTCAAAATATATTATGCGTTGCGCGGGAAATCGGAAAAAGAAAATTACTATTTTTAACTTCATGACTTTAGACCTCTTCACGAGATGCTACAAATCTAACAGTTTCAGATGTCACAGCATCAATACAGTAAAAAGAGTAGGGTTTAAGACTTGGGGGTCATCACGCATTGCAATAAAAAAAAAACATCAATAAAATCATTAATATTCTAAAAATAATGTACCAAATCTGAACCCTACTTCCTTCCGTAGCTTGATGGCCTACACTTATAGCCCACTTCACGGCACAAAATGATTGAATGTGTACAGTGCACGCAATGCGTTAGTCCAATGGAGATATAAACTTATTTTTGGGCGCAGTTTATTATTCTATAACAATATTTAAAATAAATGTTTAGTCTTAAGGGCGAATTCCCCGAGTTCATAAGCATAATGTGAAGTATTAATAGATTCTTACGTAATAACTATAAATAAAAGCTTCGGGAGAGGGGGTTTACAAACTAAAGGGACTAGTGTTTGTTAATTAGGAACATGTCTGTATATCAAAACGTATAAACGTCTAGGAAGTTGTCCATTTTCAAAATACTTCGCGAAATCTTTAGTTAAAAAAAAACAAACAAATGGGCCAATTTGATTTCAATTAAGTTAATCGTCGTCTTTGGAGTAATTAAACAATCTGTCGATATTCAGGTATCGGCCTAATTAGATAATGTCGACTTCAAGGCTTTAATAAGCAATTAGGCTATCCGTCAAGACTTTAAGTGGTAATTCGGCCATTTGTTGACCAGATAAAGCCTACACAAGAGTTGCTTTCGTATAGCATAACAAGGGTGAATAAATTTTGTAATATCTCTATATCCTTAACGATGGTGGCCACCTTTATGGCTGCTAGTGTGAATTATTTGTTTTGAAATTGGTAACCGAAATTTGAATATTTCTTTTTTATTTTGGGATTGGATAAAAATTGCGTAAAACAAGAAAAAACAAGGTTACAAAGATAGTTTGTGTGGAAACAAACTCAAAATCGGCCCCCGAAGTGGTCCACCCAGGTAGGCTTCAATATTTTCAGAAAGAACATCCGATTGAAATTATATGAAAGACAAAGGACAGAAAAGAATGGAAAAAGAAGGTTGACAGATCTAGTGTAGTGCCCCAACGGTCCACCAGATCAAAGGATAGGTGAAAGTGAATGTAAAGTTAGATGTGAACCTGGCCTAACTAGTTATCCTTTCAGACCTTGTGGTCTATAGGGCAGATGATGTAAAGTTCATCTTTTTTGTGGCCTACGGTTAACAAGGGTGTCATGTAGCCAGCACAATGACCAACCGCCTTTACTTTTCCCCAACTAATGTCAGGTACCCATTAGAGCTGGGTGGACTCAGGAGGCGCCCAAAGATTCCGAAGTTGAAAATCCCGGTTAGGAAGCCAAGCCCTTTACCGCACAGCCACCGCGCCTCCCCTGGCCTAAATGATGTCTTATAATTGATCCAATTGTTTTGAAAAGGTTCGAATCAAGAGAAAAAAAAACATTTCCGTAAAAAAAAAAATAAAAAAAAAATAAAATAATAATACATATGGACTCTAGTGACACAAAGATACGAAAATGCAATTTACAAGATTACTATTTGTTTAAAATTATGTTTAATTTATAATGCATACTAAATAGATTGTTTCTCTTTAGTAAATGATAAACATTGGTTTTTGTGTATATATAGTACTTAATATAACAGAACTTACATAACTTAACAATACAAATATAAAAAAAAACATTTTTGACAAAGAATCTACAACCGTTTGCATAAATGTGTTCATAATATGGAAGACTATGCTACCCCCTAATAAAGAGCCTCACGTGTTTGAATGTTTAATAGTTAATAGTTGTAAAAGTGGTGTATTTTTAAGAAAAAACTGCTTGCATAAGTGATTTAAAAAATTAGATTTTTCGCTTTCAGAAAAGAAAAAGATAGCCGTTGCACCAGAACATTGAATGGTCTAAAATATTGTGATGTCTGATTTTCAATATCTTTTCTAGTTTACAAGATCTAAACGGGACGGACGGACAGACATTTCACACAAAACTAATAGGTCTTTTCCCCTTTCGGGGGCCGCTAAAAACAACAACTCATTGTTTAGTTTAGGTACAAACTCTCGTAGAAGTGTCAGTATTGTCATCCCTAGCACACACACATAAACGCACACGCATTCTAACCTAAGCAGGGCCGGCCTTAAGAATAGGCAAACTAGGCAGCCGCATAAGGCTTCCATGGGTGGGGCTTCGCACAGGACGAAGAAATGTTTTTTTTAGATTAAAATTGCTAAACATGGATCAAATATAAGAATTCTAGAATAGACTGTCTAGTAGTCTGTCTCTAAGTCTCTAGTAGGATTCAAGGTTTTAGTCACGAATGTGGAGATCTAGTCGCTAGAATTGAACTCTTTTGATGATTTAGATATATAGATATAGATACAGGAGCAGGGGCGAACTGGGTGTCAAAATCAGCCAGGGCATTTCTTTACCAACCGGTCCACAGATATGATGGGCATCCAATTCTAGGTCAAACTGTCCTCTAAATCGTTTTGTTAAATTTCATAATATATTGATAGCTGTACACGAGCATACTGTGGACTCTTAAGAAGAAATATATAGGCCTTATGTCGCTTTTTAATAGCTAAGCGTAAAGACCCTAAAAGGATGAAGCCCCCAAGTAGCACTATCTACGGATGTAGGCTATTACATTAAGTCGGAAAATGTGTTGAGATTAAAATGGGTGCTACACTGTCGAGTCTGTCAAAGATTGTTAAACACGACACGCTCAAGTGGTCACTTTTATACGAGAATGTTCTAAAACTGTTAAAACAATTTCATACGTGTCATAGTGACCCTTTTGATGCCCCTACTGGCCCATTTGGGTACATTTGCCAGAATGCCTATAGAGCCAGTCCGCCCCGGACAGTTTATAATTTATTTCTTTTTTTTTCGTCTTTAATTTTTGTTTTTCCATTTTATTTGGGGGTCACCCTATTCCCTTTGTCTGGGGTCACCTTATTCCCTTTGTCTGGGGTCACCCTATTCCCTTTGTCTGGGGTCACCCTATTCACTTTATCTTATCTTATCTTATATAATACAGACGTTACTTCAAAAAAGAAGATGATTACGTCCTACGCGTCATGCATTTAGTCATGCATATTAACCAATGACTTAAATTCTGGGTTTTTCTGGCTAGCTCAGGCAACCCATTCCATGCTCTAATAGCACTAGGGAAGAAGGAGTATTTGTACAAATTTGTCCTAGCATATGGGACGAGGAATGTGCCTTTATTTTTGTGTCTTTCAGAGTATTTTATTAAATTTTGTTTTTGTATTTGAAGATTATGGTTCAGTGTTTTATGTATAATTGCTACTTTACTTTTGAGTCTTCTGTCCTGAAGGCTTTCTAAATTTAGTGATTTTACTAATGGTGTTACCCTAGTCAAATGTGAATATTCGTTTGTTATGAATCTCACTGCTCTATTTTGTGTTTGTTCCAGTTTCTTAATGTTTTCTTGAGTTGAGGGGTCCCAAACGGTGGATGCATATTCTATTATTGGCCTAACCAAGGTTAAATAACATTTTAGTTTTATGTTCTTATTTGATTTATAGAAATTTCTTTTAATAAACCCTAATGCTTTGTTGGATTTTTTTTATAGTTTCATCAATATGTGGATAATAGTTTTTGAATTCCATTTTCTTGTACTACTAAATCTTCTATGTTGTCTACTTGGTTCAAATTAAGAAATATGTCTTTGTCTCCTGGGGCTGAGAATGCTGATGCAAAGTCTGGGGTCACCCTATTCCCTTTGTCTGGGGTCACCCTATTCCCTTTGTCTGGGGTCACCCTATTCCCTTTGTCTGGGGTCACCCTATTCCCTTTGTCTGGGGTCACCCTATTCCCTTTGTCTGGGGTCACCCTATTCCCTTTGTCTGGGGTCACCCTATTCCCTTTGTCTGGGGCCTCCTTATTCGCTTGCGCCTATTGCCTAAGGCCGGCCCTGACATAAGTGCACACACACACACACACTTACACAAGTACACACACACACTCAACACAAAGAAACGTCTTTTTATCAACTGCTTTTAAAAAACAAGCACACCCACAAACACACATTTACATAAATTTTGATTTGCACATTTTTTTTTTAGAAGTAACCTTATGAAGATCAAATTAAAAAAACAACAACAACATAATTTTAAAGACCTTCATCGTCTGCAACTTTCTCTGAACAGGTTTTATACCAGATATTGTTAATGCAACATTTTCTTTCAGCTCAATTCCAATGCAAAGTAATGCAACAGTAACATCTGATTGTGGAGTGGCGTAGTCCTTGAGCCTTGTATACAGCGTAGTTGCAATCTAGAAAGTTGTGACTTCAGTCACACGACTGCTGAATGTTAACGTGGGCATCTTTCGACTAAATCTCTTGCCATGTACAAGCTTGTAAGCTGTTCATGTTCGCCGAACTAAATCTCTTGCCATGTACAAGCTTGGAAGCTGTTCATGTTCGCCGAACTAAATCTCTAGCCACAGTCTGTAGGAGACATCCCAGAAGAAACCAATTGCGCAAGAAATCAAAACACTGGCATGGACTTGACAGACTATGTGAAGAAAAAAGGAATTTATCGCAAAACAATCTCTAGACTTGAACCCACAGGGGAAGAAAAAGGCTGGAAGACCAGGGCGTGCTGGCTATACGGGCTATCGGGCAAATCCCGAAAATGCCGAAAGGCCCACTTTGAATGTTAAAAAATACCTAAAATGAGATTGACTTAAAAAAACAACTTATCTTGGGGGGGGGGGGGGGAGGGGGGGAGAACACTCCACATTTACAACGATGTCTATCTACATTTTTTAAAATATCAAACAATAATAAAATTCTTTATTACCAGTAATTAATTGATTAATTTGTTAATGTTTAAAAATTGATTCATGTTTTGTTAGGTACAGAAATAATTGTGGAAGTTTTCTCTTGATTCAAGAATGTGAGTTGATATATGCCATCTAAATAAGACTAAAGGGTAATCTTTTAGAAGACCAAAAAGTAAGCATCTATTTCGAAGACAGTACAGGCGATGGTGTCTGATTGGTGACATTGGATTCTCAATAACGCTTTTTTCTTTTTTCAAGATTTCAACGTGTTAGGATGGACAGACAAACGACACAAAAACTAGAATACTGCCCCCCCCCCCCCCCCAGCCCTGTTATTTTTCTGTATCTGCGCGTTCTCCATTTCCTTTCCAACAGCACATTGTCCCTAAGGCTCGGCCCATTACGGCCCTCTGGTTTAATCACAACCACTTTATCAAGATATGTGCCAAACCTAAGTGAATACCACAACTTTGTCCTGCTTTATGTTTGACCTTCAGATCCACCGACAGACAAACGTTGGACATCTAGAACAAAACGATGACCTCAACTATTGACAACGAATTCCAATGTCTAAATATCTATAGATCCTCCTTAATGCATATCCCCCCCCCCAACCCAAACAAAAATGCACAATTCTCCAACCTTAATCATCTACTAACTCCACCCATTCCAACCTTCCATCCCTCACCCTTCACATTTCAAGTCCATACTAAAACCACCTGAACTCAGACAAAAGAATTCTATTGAACTGAAAACACTTTCTGCATTCCTCTCCCCTAATGAGTTCATTAAGTCCTCAGCTGGGCTCTGGAACATTGTCCGCACTCATGTATCAGGAATGCAGCGCCACGTGGTTTTCCCACCGTAACGTCGGTGAGGTAACTCCATACTTCATAATAGAATCGGCCCACAGGCCAGCGTGGGTTAGATCCATTTACATTCAAATACCATGAACATGCTTAGCTATTTAGTCACAGCCAGTGTACATGGGAACCATGCAGACTTAGTTCAATAAACAAAAGTTAACCATCGAACTTTTTTTTTTGTGTTTACATTTTATTTGTTTACCCCCAACATTAAGTAAGACTTTTCTCACACAATCTTTCTCCCACTGGAGTCACCTCTTTTTTTATTTAAGGAATGAGATTGAGGCAAGAAGAAAGGCGAAGTGGAAGTGGAATTACGATTATTTATTTGTCTTATCAACCCACTTAGTCCCTACCGTCTAATAATAACCCTACGCAGGAAAAAAGGCCTCAACGCAAATAATAGTAATGATGATGATAATAATAATAAAAAGAGGTGAGTCGACGTAAAAACACCTAGTCAGCTTCCCCACACCAGTGACCCACCATAAGTTTCCTAACTGATACGCCACATTTTCACACACTGCTTCACGGTATTGCCCACTTGGTGGTCAGGTTCACCGAGTAAATGACAATCTCACGTCCAGTTGAAATGACCTGATGATGTAGGTACACAGCATTCTCACGACCAGTTGAAATGACCTGATGATGTAGGTACACAACATTCTCACGACCAGTTGAAATGACCTGATGATGTAGGTACACAACATTCTCACGACCAGTTGAAATGACCTGATGATGTAGGTACACAACATTCTCACGACCAGTTGAAATGACCTGATGATGTAGGTACACGAAGAATGTAAGAACTTGATCAAGTGTCATTGGACGTATTGTTGTTTTTTTTGTGTGTTTTTATTTATGAAAAGATGAGACAGAACTAGAACGGTATGGTTGAGGTACTTGCCTGACCAATCCACACACGTCTCTAGTCAGCGACCTGATAGAGTTGTTTTTGTCTCAAAGATCGGATTACTGGACGAAAGCCACCCCCTCCAGTTTTTTTTACCTTTCTTAGCAGCGGCGCTGTCTTTATGTCGCGAGGAGATTCATTACACAGGCCTATGGAGGCCCACATTGCACAGGACCTATGGAGGCCCACATTGCAAAGGATCTATGGAGGTCCACATTGCAGAGGGCCCGTGGAGGCCTACATTACAAAGGCCTATGGAAGCCCACATCGCACAGGACATATGGAGGCCCACATTGCACAGGTTCTATGGAGGCCCACATTGCAGAGGGCCCGTGGAGGCCTACATTACAAAGGACCCATGGAGGTCCACATTGCACAGGACCTATGGAGGCCCATATTGCACAGGACCTATGGAGGCCCACATTGCACAGGACCTATGGAGGCCCACATTACAAAGAACCCATGAAGGCCCACATTGCACAGGACCTACGGAGGCTCAAATTGTACAGAACCCATGGAGACCCACATTGCACTTTTATTGTTTCTTTAATTTAACACTCACGTATTATTTATCTCCATTTCGTACAAAGCTTCCTCTCCTACCAACCCACTTCTCATTCTGGGATAAAGTGGAAACTTGGTAAAATTAGAAATCGCCCATAGTATTTAATGTGAGAGCTTAGACATTGTAGTCTGCGTTGATAAAAAGTACACTAAAAGACAAACTACGTGTACAAATACATAGCTCATCAATACCTCATGATTCTGTACAACAGATACATAAAAAAAAGCTATTACAGATTTGGCGCTTTTTATGACAATTCACTATTCCCTTATTCTGAGCATTCTTTTATTTTTTTTAGCAATATATAGATACCATTTGGAACTTGAAACAGTGGGATAATTTGGTGCGGCTTAACTGGCAACAGTGGGATAATTTGGTGCGGCTTAACTGGCAACAGTGGGATAATTCGGTGCGGCTTAACTGACAACAGTGGGATAATTCGGTGCGGCTTAACTGGCAACAGTGGGATAATTCGGTGCGGCTTAACTGGCAACAGTGGGATAATTCGGTGCGGCTTAACTGGCAACAGTGGAATAATTCGGTGCGGCTTAACTGGCAACAGTGGGATAATTCGGTGCGGCTTCACTTGAACTATTCATATCTAGTCCTATCTCCAACACAAATATCTTATTTTGGCTCAAAAAATGTGGTTTTGGTATGGAAAGGTCATGTTATAATTGAAGAATTGAACCCGAGTGTTTACACTATGGTGTGTGCCTCCTACTGCCTTCCCATTTGTTCACGTCGTGGACAACTCTGCCTTTTTTTTTTGGTATATAAAGGTGAGGGGCCAAAAAAAAAAAAAAAAAGTAACAATCCACATTGTTGCATTGAACGACCTTTTTATAACCCCCGAAAAGTTCCTGATCTTCAAGCGACCAACTTTTCAAGGGCATTAACCCAGTACGTAATTCCTCTTACATTTTGATTACCGTTCCTTCGATCACGTGATTAGCGTATGTGTGTATTTATACAGAAATCTTATCTATTTTAAGATCAATCATGTATCTATTGAGTTATTTCTTTCATTCTTTCTCATTTTTACTTACTGTATCGCAAACTTCTATCTATCTATCTATCTATCTATCTATCTATCTATCTATCTATCTATCTATCTATCTATCTATCTATCTATCTATCACTGTCTGTTTGTTTGTCTATCTGTCTATCACATTCTCTCTTTCGTGTGTAAGCTTGACAGAAAGAGAGAGTGAGTTACCAAGTGTCTTCCAGGCTTATTGGAGAAGACACTATTTATTGAATGAGTAGAAACGTGGCCGCCTCAAGAGGTTCAATTCACATAGTTTGGCGGCAAAGTGCAAGCTGGTTAGTGGAATGGCTACACTTATTAGCGCCTGTGTCTAGCTAAGCCAACACTTTCACAAGTGTAGCCCACAAAAACATGCCGAAGCAATAAAGCAAATTTAGCCGAAATTTCAAAGTTAAAAAGAAAAATGACGGTAAGGAGAAAATAGAAAAAAAAAAAGATGTTCTCATCTTGTCATTAGCGCACCACCAGAGCATTGTAAGTTTTCTATTTGAAACTTATTTAGCATTTCCCCAGCTTTCCACGGTAGAAAAAAAAACCCTTTTTGGATGCCCTCAAACGAAGCATAATTAGCAACATCGCGATACACTTTTGTATTAGTTTACGCTCATCAGCCGAGCATTTCACAATTCACCTCAGTGGGGTCCAAGATATTATGATTATAAGAATCCCTGAAGGATGCGCTGTAACAGTTATTATTCCCTATCGTCTGCAGAAGATTGGCAGCAGACGAGTAAAACTATGACAGCGAAATCATTCTCTATCTATAATTAGCTGATCATACTCAAAAGAAAATAGGCCGTGGTAGACGTGCCAGTGTAAAGGTGCCATATGGTAGCCATCCCGTGCTCCTTGCCAGCACTCTTATATTTTTATACATTGACTTGTCTAGAAATTGATTGCTTTAAGTCACTACATGTTGTGTACTTAGCTCAGACATGCTACCTAGCTATAAACCTAGATCTAGACGACGATTAATTATTTAAACATAGCTATCTATACCCGCTGTTCATTGCTTCTTTCTTGTTCCATATGCTAGGAAAAATTCATGCTCGTTCTCCCCTAGTGCTGTCAGAGCAAGGAATGGGTTAACTGAATTAGCCATAAAAACCAAAGCCTTGGCAGAGTTTAAGTCATAGATGAGCACGCATGACTAGATTGACACACATGAAATGCTTAGGACGTAATACCCTCTCTGTTGGGGTAAATTTCTGTAACATTTAACATCAGATAGATATGCAAAGAGATGGAAGCAATTCCAGTCACTTTATTTCAAAACACAAGCCATCAAAGAGACATTCAAGCAGGAAGTTGGATAAATACCAGTTCAAAGTTCAAAAGGATTTACTCTTTTAACGAAGAGTTTAAAAATATAGAAAGACGACGATACTAAATAATTCACCAGTCACTTTCTAATGGCTACATGTCCAGGTCAGACGGTAAATACACGGTGGGATGGAGCGGGGGGGGGGGGAGAGAAAGAAGAGACTAAACACACACACATTTTTCTTTCCTTCTGTCTATCCTTAAACCATCACGTTGTAGTCATGTACTCTCGTTGTACTCTCATTGTACTCTCGTTGTACTCTCGTTGTACTCTCATTGGCGTAGCAAGGTACTCGTGGACCCGGGTTCAAGAATATGATGATGGGCCACCCTCTCCAAGCTTATAACAAAAACAAATCTAGACATCACGTGCGCATCAGTACATTAGAAAAACATCCTTCCTCTTGTGTGTAGCTCAGCTACCTTCTGGAAGTTATGCTGTAACTATCATCAGTTCAGTTACAACTTCTTATCAGTAGGACTATTATTATAGCACTTCTTAAAAATAACTATCGGGGGTTAAAATTAACAAACAAATGTTTTAATATATATTGATTCATATCAGAGCAGCTAAACCCCTTTCAGACCTCGCGATCTATAGGATAGATGATGCTAAAGTCATCCATTTCTTTGGCCAACGGTTAACGAGCAGGGTGTCATGGGGCCAGCAAAACGACCAACTGCCTTTACTTTCCCCAACTAGAGTTAGGTACCCATTAGAGCAGGGTGGACTCAGAGGCGCCCTAAAAATTCCGAAATTCAAAATCTCAGTTTTCACCGAGATTCGAACCCAGGACCCCAAGTTCGGAAGTCAAGCGCTTAACCAGCCAGCTACCGCGACCCTCGCTCTCAGACTTAAGGACTTGATACTAAGCAGAACCACGTATGGAGTTTTTATCATTATTCCCTGATTAATGCTACTTTAGTTCTTGTCCCTTTGGAGAACTTAAAGTAATTTGAGGAAACCTTTAAAGTACATTCAAATATGTCATTCGCACGTCTTTCAAGCCTCAGCATCTAGATAGCTGTCAAGCAGGACGAAATGTCAATTGTCCTGTCAATTATACTTCCCTACTAAACTGCAGAAGAGACCATTTTAATATGCTGTGTGCAAAAAAAACAACACTACACACACACATTTTTCAGCAAGTCCAACAGCGCTGACTTCTTTTTAAATCCCCCGAGAGCCAGCGTTCTGTTCACGTATGATGACGACTGTAATTGACGTGATCCTCGTAATATCATCTTGTCACGGACCTATCCCAGACGTCAGCATAACGATGTCAGGAGAACATCCTGAGTGAAGAAATGTGCGCCAAGAATCACGTAGAACATCCTGAGTGAAGAAATGTGCGCCAAGAAACACGTAGAACATCCTGAGTGAAGAAATGTGCGCCAAGAATCACGTAGAACATCCTGAGTGAAGAAATGTGCGCCAAGAATCACGTAGAACATCCTGAGTGAAGAAATGTGCGTCAAGAATCACGTAGAACATCCCGAGTGAAGAAATGTGCGCCAAGAATCACGTAGAACATCCTGAGTGAAGAAATGTGCGAAGAATCACGTATGCGAAGAGTTTTGAGTCGATATTGTTTTTTGAGAAACGTCTTTTACTATAAAAACTTTAATTCTATTTTAGTGTCATTTACTTGGTTACCATTGCAACATGATTTCATAACTACACTGACATTGGTATTGCCTCTTAAAGAATACATTGACAGTTTCGCACCTTGACCGTTTGATCATGACGTCGTGCAACCCAACACGCTGCACTAGATCAGACTCGGAACTGAAATCTAAAAGATATTTTGTATTAGTCGTGTCAGCAGTGTCACCTAAATGTGATCTTCGCAATGACCAACAAATGAAAGGTTGTTGCACCATACTCATGAGATTGACATCGAATTGTTATAGTCAGAGATATAATAACATGATGATTGAATGGTTAGCAAAAATATCTCAGAATTTAATACCTTTAAACTATAACATTTAACACATTTTGTTTTCGGTTTTTAAAGTGCTCTCATTGGTCTCTGTATCTGAAGCAGTCTGTGAAGTAGGAACAAACCCGAGGCGACATTCACTAAAACAAAAGATACAGAGTGAAGGCCAGAAAAGTTTAAACAACTTCCAAAATCTGAGAACAATCTCACAGAACAATTTCTTTGCACTCATATAATGTAAATATTATGTCAGACATTCGTGATATGTGGTCTCAGATAAGTGGTTACAGATAAGTGATATCAGATATGTGGTCTCAGAATGTTTCAGATAAGTGATCTCAGATATGTTGACTCAGATAAGTGTCTCAGATATGCGGTCTCTGATAAGTGGTCTCAGATAAGTAATCTCAGATATGCGGTCTCTGATAAGTGGTCTCAGATAAGTAATCTCAGATATGTGGTCTCATATAAGTGGTCTTAGATATGAGGTCTCAGATAAGTGGTCTAAGATAAGTGGTCTCAGATAAGTAATCTCAGATATGTTGTCTCAGATAAGTGGTCTCAGATAAGTGGTCTCAGATAAGTGGTCTCAGAAATGTTGTCTCAGATAAGTGGTCTCAGAAATGTGGTCTCAGATAAGTGGTCTCATATATGTAGTCTCAGATAAGTGAGATATGTGGTCTCAGATAAGTGAGATATGTGGTCTCAGATAAGTGAGATGATGGTCTCAGATATGTGGCTCAGCTACGTGAGATAAGCGGTTTCAAAGAAATGTGGTCTTTGATATATTTAGCTATAAGCAGAAAAAAACACGTGTGTACAGCCAGATTAGGGTAAAGGTAAAAACACGTGTGTACAGCTAGATTAGGGTTAAGGTAAAAACACGTGTGTACAGCCAGATTAGGGTTAAGGTAAAAACACGTGTGTACAGCCAGATTAGGGTTAAGGTGAAAATACGTGTGTACAGCCAGATTAGGGTTAAGGTGAAAACACGTGTGTACAGCCAGATTAGGGTTAAGGTAAAAACACGTGTGTACAGCCAGATTAGGGTTAAGGTAAAAACACGTGTGTACAGCCAGATTAGGGTTAAGGTAAAAACACATGTGTACAGCCAGATTAGGGTTAAGGTGAAAACACGTGTGTAAAGCCAGATTAAGGTTAAGGTAAAAACACGTGTGTAAAGCCAGATTAAGGTTAAGGTAAAAACACGTGTTTACAGCCAGATTAGGGTTAAGGTAAAAACACGTGTGTACAGCCAGATTAAGGTTAAGGTAAAAACACGTGTGTACAGCCAGATTAGGGTTAAGGTAAAAACACCTGTACAGCCAGATTAGGGTTTAGGTAAAAAAACAATTCTTCGCCAAGTATTTACTTCTTGATTAGTAATTTTTTTTGCCATTTTTTTTTTCATAATCAAACTCGTGATTTAAGGTTTTTTATTTTATTTTCTATTTGTGAAGATTTTAAGATAGTTTGGTCAAATATAGTTAGTTACATAAATAAACAGCTCTGAATGAATTTTTCTTGGGACTTAGTGTGTCTCAAAGACACTGGTAACGTTTGCCACAAAGAAACTTTTAGAATTTGAAACAATGACACTGGCTACAAAAGCAAAGAAACTGGTAGGATGTGTCTCAGCTACACTGGTAGGATGAGTCTCAACTACACTGGTAGGATGTGTCTCAGTTACACTGGTAGGATGTGTCTCAGTTACACTGGTAGGATGTGTCCCAGCTACACTGGTATGATGTGTCTCAGTTACACTGGTAGGATATGTCCCAGCTACACTGGTAGGATGTGTCTCAGTTACACTGGTAGGATGTGTCCCAGATACACTGGTAGGATGTGTCCCAGTTAAACTGGTAGGATGTGTCTCAGCTACACTGGTAGGATGTGTCCCATCTACACTGGTAGGATGTGTCTCAGCTACACTGGTAGGATGTGTCTCAGCTACACTGGTAGGATGTGTCCCAGCTATACTGGTAGGATGTGTCCCAGCTACACTGGTAAGATGTGTCCCAGCTACACTGGTAGGACGTGTCCCAGCTACACTGGTAGGATGTGTCTCAGCTACACTGGTAGGATGTGTCCCAGCTACACTGGTAGGATGTCTCCCAGCTACACTGGTAGGATGTGTCTCAGATACACTGGTAGGATGTGTATCAGTTAAACTGATAGAATTTGCCAGAAAGGCTCTGGCTCGGCGTTCAAGATTCATCTAGATCTTCTTTATTATCGGAATACAAAAATTGTAGCAATAATAATATATAATACAAAAAAAGGTCAAGTTTCGTTTGAGCCCTAATAGCTAGACTGCTGATGGTTTGTTTGGAAACGAAGCTGTAAATCTATTTTGCACCAGTTCTGCGCAAAGTACGTGAAACACTCGCTTTGTCCAACGCCATTTACACGATTAAAAACCATGACAACGATAACGCTTATATAGCTGTCTAATCAATGACTTTCAGGGGGGGGGGGGGGCAAATAGTTCTGTTGTTTATGCAGATCATCAACCACTGTCCAATTGTTCAAGAGAAAATGAATGGCATAGACAAAGATCTATTTGACTCACTCTGGAACTAGACGTCATTACGTGTCGGCTCTTTTCTTTCTGTTTTTAGTTTACTCGTCACATTCCAATGTGAGACTGACTCAGTCACATTGGAGTTTAAAGGTCATTCAATGTTTACAGACATCTGCTGTTTAAAGACAAGAGACTTCCGTTCTAATTCTGACAAGTGTATTTCTGCACTCCTACAGTGTTTGGACTTGGAATGTACAGTTCATATCTGTAGTTCTGGTTCTGTCCCTTTCTCGATGTACTTTTATCATTTTCTGTTTGATAAAAGTTGTACAGTTAAACACGATAGAAATAGGACATATACTTAGATATGAACATATACGATAGTATACTATTTAATTTCAAGTGAAATGGAATGGGTTGCATGAATCAGTGAGGAAAATCAGACTTAGCAGAGTTTAAGTCATAGATTAACATGCATGACTAGATTGACACATGAAATGCGTAGGACGTAATTATCTTCTTGTTTCGAAGTAACGTCCTGTACTAGATAATTACCTGTTATATACACTGAACTGTCCTCACTAACAGGAAAAGGGGCAAAGGCGAGTAACTGGCGCCTTAACCAGTAAGCTTCGGGCAGGAGGGGTTCGTTAGCCATGGCTGGCTACCCACCTAGGAGAAGAATAACTCTGAATTCAAACCTCTGTTGTCTTGCAGCTATACCCAATCATGGAAAAGGTTTCGGGAGTCAACCCAGAGGAAAAATCAGGATCTGGCGACCCTAAGGCAGTTTGCAGCACCCAGTGCTACACCCTGGCAGAACCTGCGACGCCGCTGACTTCAAACAGTAAAGGCACTGCCGTTCCTTTGGATACATCAGCTGCGTGGAGAGGGGGAACTGATGTGTGGGCGGCATCGTTCCGACCACAGCCAATGCCCAGGCATTCATCTCACCGAGATGATCCATAGTGAAGGAGGCCATAGGGCTATACATTACCTATACACACAAAAAATAAAAACATTGCCTACACAAATGACCCCCCCCTCCAAAAAAAAAAAAGACAAGTATGAATAACACATTTCATGTCCCAATAGCTAGGACAATGTCACATAACAGCTTTAGTTTTACTTGTGCCATTAGAGACTAGTAGGCCTACACGTGACCTGAAACAGTTAGGATAATCGATGACGTAGTTGTACTTTGATCTCTACACAAAGATAGGGCGACCAAATCAAACATAACGCTTGTACATTTACACGACAGATATAACACAAAGATTTATAAGACACGACAGATATAACACAAAGATTTATAAGACACGACAGATATAACACAAAGATTTATAAGACACGACAGATATAACACAAAGATTTATAAGACACGACAGATATAACACAAAGATTTATAAGACACGACAGATATAACACAAAGATTTATAAGACACGACAGATATAACACAAAGATTTATAAGACACGACAGATATAACACAAAGATGTATAAGACACGACAGATATAACACAAAGATTTATAAGACACGACAGATATAACACAAAGATTTATAAGACACGACAGATATAACACAAAGATTTATAAGACACGACAGATATAACACAAAGATTTATAAGACACGACAGATATAACACAAAGATTTATAAGACACGACAGATATAACACAAAGATTTATAAGACACGACAGATATAACACAAAGATGTATAAGACACGACAGATATAACACAAAGATTTATAAGACACGACAGATATAACACAAAGATTTATAAGACACGACAGATATAACACAAAGATTTATAAGACACGACAGATATAACACAAAGATTTATAAGACACGACAGATATAACACAAAGATTTATAAGACACGACAGATATAACACAAAGATTTATAAGACACGACAGATATAACACAAAGATTTATAAGACACGACAGATATAACACAAAGATGTATAAGACACGACAGATATAACACAAAGATTTATAAGACACGACAGATATAACACAAAGATTTATAAGACACGACAGATATAACACAAAGATTTATAAGACACGACAGATATAACACAAAGATTTATAAGACACGACAGATATAACACAAAGATTTATAAGACACGACAGATATAACACAAAGATGTATAAGACACGACAGATATAATGCATAGATTACAATTTTCGTTAGGATTAGACCGACTTTAAATTGTATAAGTTGGTAAGCTTTCGTTGATAGAACTTAGACCAGAACTCAGAGAGCTGAAGGTAAGCGGCAACAAAGAGGCGCTCATGGAGCGTCTGAAGCAAAGCATCATAGATGATGAACAGGATCCGGACACCTATTTATTTGAAATAGAATCCGATACGGGGGAGATTTGGAAATCGATGAAAAATGAATTAGGTAACAAACTTGGCTCTATAGAAGTCCGTTGTGTTTGGATTGAAAAAGGATATGGACGATTACAAACAACAATTAAGAGATGAGGTAACTGAGATCAGGTCGCGAATGGTAGAGGATGTCGATTCGGAAATTCAAGTATTACGAAATGAAATGAAGGCGGAGCTAGAAAAAAAAACAAGATGCGGGGGCCACGGTGACTGAAACCGCCGGTGTTTGACGGCTCTGTTTCTTGGTAGGTGTACCTATTGCAGCTTGAAGCGGCGGCCAAAGCCAACAGATGGAACACTAAGGCAGAGAAAGCAACTGCTCTGGTGTTGGCACTCAGAGGCAAGGCAGCCGAATTGTTACAGACAATGAAGGACAAGACGGACTTCGATGTTATGGTCAAACCAATGGAACTGCGATACGGCGACGAGCACTTACAGGAAGTGTTTAGAATACAATTAAAAAGCCGACTTCAGAAATGTGGAGAGACACTACAAGAATTAGCGGCAGACATTGAGCGTCTTGCCCATCTAGCTTACCCATTGGCAACACCAGAATTTTTGGATGTTATTGTTACAGATGCCTTCATAGATGGAGTGCGAATCAGCGGAAAACGGAAAGTAAGCGAAGCCCTTATCTATGCTCTGTCCTATGAGGCGGCAAGAGATTCAGCGAGGGCCACGCAATACAGCCGGACGATAGATGCTCGGGAGGAGGATACTACACAGCTGGTACGAAGACTGGTGGGGGAGGCTATAGACGAAAGACGACCCCAGGAGGAGGATGTTGCACGGCTGGTCAGAAGGGTGGTGGACTAGAGACGAACGGCGACCCTATTTCAGACAAAATAGAACACTTCTTCGCTGCTGGAACTGCAACACCCCTGGTCATGTGCAAAGGGAATGTACCAGAGTGTTTCTGGGTCGTGGACGGCAATCACAAGAAAGACAGAACGGCAACAGGGAAAACTAATGTCTGCCCGTTTCACGGAGCGGAGACAGGCAGCACGGTATACGGAGGCTCCAAAAATGGGTATTTCTGTCACGGTGTTGGGAAGAAACAGAAGTTTAAAGGTACAAGGAAAGATCGGCCAAGGTTGTTGTGCTTTTCTTTTGCACACCGGAGCATCTCGGTCGATAATTAGACCCGATTATATTGGAGATAAGGAAATAACAGAAGCAAACAGCTATACACTGAAAAGAGCCAGTGGGGAACTAATACCAGTATTGGGACAGGTCAGTCTTAACTTTGAAATTCAAACCCAACCATTCAGTCATGAGTTCCTGATCGCAAACGTGACTGACGAGTGTATCCTCGGCTTGGATTTTATGCAAGCATTCGGGCTGTCTTTAAACATGGCTAATGGCACTATACAATATGCTAACATGGAGATTCCACTACTTGAGGAGGATATGGGAGACGGTCAAGTGAAAAGAATTTTGTTGGTAGAAGATACGACCATACCAGCACAATCGGAATGTAGAATATGGGGAAAGGTTGAAGGACATTGCAAAACCATTAGTACAAAACTTGTAGAAACAGCACGAGGAACAGAAAATAGTCTGGCTGTAGGTGGTTGGTGGTCAGTCTTGGTGATAGAAAGGTCCATGTGAGAGTCATGAATCTTTACTCGCAGGAAAATAAGTTACGAGCGGGCAGTGTCATAGCGGACTGTTACTCCGTGGATCTGATCACACAATGTCGGCAGTGTCATAGCTGACTGTTACTCCGTGGATCTGATCACACAATGTCGGCAGTGTCATAGCAGACTGTTACTCCGTGGATCTGATCACATAATGTCGGCAGTGTCATAGCAGACTGTTACTCTGTGGATCTGATCACACAATGTCGGCAGTGTCATAGCAGACTGTTACTCCGTGGATCTGATCACACAATGTCGGCAGTGTCATAGCGGACTGTTACTCCGTGGATCTGATCGCACAATGTCGGCAGTGTCATAGCGGACTGTTACTCCGTGGATCTGATCACACAATGTCGGCAGTGTTATAGCGGACTGTTACTCCGTGGATCTGATCACACAATGTCGGCAGTGTCATAGCGGACAGTTACTCCGTGGATCTGATCACACAATGTCGGCAGTGTCATAGCGGACTGTTACTCCGTGGATCTGATCACAAAATGTCGGCAGTGTCATAGCGGACTGTTACTCCGTGGATCTGATCACACAATGTCGGCAGTGTCATAGCGGACTGTTACTCCGTGGATCTGATCACACAATGTCGGCAGTGTCATAGCGGACTGTTACTCCGTGGATCTGATCACACAATGTCGGCAGTGTCATAGCGGACAGTTACTCCGTGGATCTGATCACACAATGTCGGCAGTGTCATAGCGGACTGTTACTCCGTGGATCTGATCACACAATGTCGGCAGTGTCATAGCGGACAGTTACTCCGTGGATCTGATCACACAATGTCGGCAGTGTCATAGCGGACTGTTACTCCGTGGATCTGATCACAAAATGTCGGCAGTGTCATAGCGGACTGTTACTCCGTGGATCTGATCACACAATGTCGGCAGTGTCATAGCGGACTGTTACTCCGTGGATCTGATCACACAATGTCGGCAGTGTCATAGCGGACTGTTACTCCGTGGATCTGATCACACAATGTCGGCAGTGTCATAGCGGACAGTTACTCCGTGGATCTGATCACACAATGTCGGCAGTGTCATAGCGGACTGTTACTCCGTGGATCTGATCACACAATGTCGGCAGTGTCATAGCGGACTGTTACTCCGTGGATCTGATCACACAATGTCGGCAGTGTCATAGCAGACTGTTACTCCGTGGATCTGATCACACAATGTCGGCAGTGTCATAGCAGACTGTTACTTCGTGGATCTGATCACACAATGTCTGGACGCAGAGAGATCGACAAACACGGTAGCCAAGGAGAGCACACAGATACACAAACGTCTTACCAAGATGGAAGAAAATCTTTCGATGGAAGAATATAACAAAGCTGAGAAATTAATTTTGGAATTTATGGACATGATGCCCTGTGACGAGGATGATTGCGGGAGGACAAACCTTGTACAACACCGTACTGATACGGTTAATGCCAGACCCATTCGACAACCACCGCGTCGTCTACCGTTGGCAAACAGCAAGAAGCCCTCGATATGCTGGAACGCATGAAACAACAAGGGGTCATCGAGCAATCCAACAGCCCGGTTGTATTGGTTAAAAAGAAAGATGGGACTTTGCGGTTTTGTGTTGATAACCGGGCATTGAATAATGTCACGCAGAAGGATAGTTATCCTCTTCCCCGCATTGACGACACATTGGACACACTCGCCGGATCACGAATCTTCTCTACTCTAGACCTCAAGAGCGGATATTGGCAGATAGGGATGCATCCCATTGATAAAGAAAAAACGGCCTTTCAGCTGGAAGTGGCCTGTGGCAATTTAAGGTGATGCCATTTGGCCTATGCAATGCACCAGCTACTTTTGAGTGATTGATGGATCAAGTTTTAAAAGGTCTTAACTGGAATACTTGCCTAGTGTACCTTGATGACATTATCGTGCTTGGAAGAACATTTGGTGAACATCTGAACAATTTGAGAGAAGTGTTTCAGAGAATTCGAAGTGCGGGTATGAAGCTCAACCACAAGAAGTGTGACCTATTCAAGAGGAAAGTAACATATTTGGGCCATGTTGTACCAAGCGAGGGTATAAGCACTGATCCAGACAAAAGTGAAGCGGTTAGGCAATGGCCTGTCCCTGGAAGTGTACAAGAACAGAAAAGTTTTCTGGGTCTTTGCACTTATTATCGACGCTTTGCTCCAGGCTTCTCTAGGATTGCAGGAGTTCTTCACCAACTGACAGAGCAGAAAAAACGGTTTATATGGACAATGAATGCCAGGAGGCGTTTGAAAAGTTAAAAGAGGCTCTACTTTCGTCACCGATGTTTGTATACCCACTGTCGGGTACAACATTCATTCTGGATACAGACGCAAGCGGTACGGGGATCGGTGCTGTGCTATCGCAGAGCATTGATGGAAACGAAAAGGTCGTAGCTTACTTTAGTAGAAGGTTGTCAAAGTCTGAAAGGAATTATTGTGTTACGAGACGTGAAATGTTGGCTGTAGTTGATTCAATTAAACATTTTCATAATATCTCTATGGACAAAGGTTTAAACGGAGAACTGACCAGCGCAGTCTTGAAATGGCTACTATCTTTCAAGAATCCAGAGAGACAGGTGGTGAGATGGGTTGAACGGTTGCAGAGTTATGAATTTGAGACTGAACACAGGAAGGGACTGATTCACCAGAATGCCGATGCATTGTCTCGAAGGCCATGCGAAATGCAGTGCAGTCACTGCGTGAAGGCAGATGAAAAAGAAACTGAGTGTCGTCGGCACATCAAGGCGTTTTCAGCTTATAATACCGAAAATCAGAGTGTCTGAGGTGCTGCAGGAAATTCACAATGGTACCAGTGGATCTCATCTGGGCGTTAATAAGACCCTCGATAAGGTTCGCCAAAGATTCTACTGGTTCAGATACAGAGAGGATAGAGAGGAATGGTGCCGTCTGTACAGCCGCAAAGGGCCCTTCACGCAAAACAAGGGGACGAATGCAACAATACATAGTTGAAGTTCCGTTTGAAAGGATTGCAATCGACGTGGCAAGGCCATTTCCTGAAACTAGACGAGGAAATAAGTACATATTGGTAGCTATTGATTACTTTACTAAATGGCCGAAGGCGTATGCGATACCGAAACCCTTGTAGAGAACTGGATTAGTCGTTTTGGTGTCCCAATGGAGCTACATTCCGATCAGGGCAGGAACTTTGAATCTAGAGTATTTCAGGAAATGTGCCGGGTGCTTGGCATCAATAAAACTCGCACTACACCACTACACCCGCAGTCAGACGGAATGGTAGAGCGGTTTAATCGTACATTAGAACAATACTTGTCGAAGGTCACCGATGATCGACTAGATGACTGGAAAACACACATTCCAGTGTTCCTGATGTCTTACAGGAGTTCTATCCATTGCTCTACTACATATACCCCTGAAAAGATGTTGTTCGGCCGGGAACTTCGTTTACCAAGTGATCTGCTATTTGGACTTCCGAGAGATACACCAGCCACTGCTACTGAGTATGTCAACGATCGTAGACGGCGTCTGGAGTAAACACATTCTTTGGCTCGTGGGACAATGAAGAATAACTGCGATCTAATGAAGACTCGATACGAAAGACGTGCAAATGCCTCGGGGTTTCAGGAAGACGATCTGGTATGGCTATATAACCCCCAGAGAAGAAAAGGTAGATCCCCAAAACTCCAAAGAGACTGGGAAGGTCCCTATCGTGTCGTTAAAAGGATCAACGGTGTGGTCTACCGAATACAGAAGACTCCACGGTCTAGCTTCAATGTTGTTCACGTGGATCGGCTTCATCTTTATCATGGCGTAGCAAACTTTGTTCGAGACGAACAGTTTTAACGAGGGGGCAGTGTTATGACTCTACAATGCACGTTGTCATTAGGTGTGAGACTGCGCACCAGGAGACACATGAGAGAGACAGAAAATAAGTGTGGAAGTCAAAGATGGCTGATGTAAACAAGTGTTGTTATTATTCTAATGCGTAATTGTTATCCGACTATTAGTCAATTATTAAATTGCTGTTTTTATCTATAAATTTCGTTAAGGTTCTTTGGGCTCGCTGTAGGCAGAGTTACATAAGTACATATTTTATTTGTTATAAACATTTGTGTATAGTAGAGGGTGGGAGATTTAAACAAAAATTTACTTATTTAGGCTGTCTTAATTAACATTTTTAGTTTGCATTTATAATTTTATTATAATATTTCTATATGACCTATACGACCTATAGACTAATTATAATTTATGAACACTATTAGCAGTTTTATAAAGTTTTTAAAAAATCACATTCAGGCGGCAATTTCCTTTAATTAACTTTACTCTTACCAAATCTGTAATATTATGATTTAATTTCGTGGCCTCGGTTTGTTTTTTAATCATTTTTATGAATGAAAATACTTGCTCACGTCAGAATCTGACAGGCATAACAATCTAAAGTTCTTTTAAGCAAGATTATTGTTCCAGTAACTGTACCAGCCATTGACGGCTTAGTTTACTCTAGTTGACTTTGATAATCAACGATTTCCTAGACATGACTTTGCTTCCTTTGACCTTCTGTTTTTTTGTCTTAGAATGACTTAAGGCCCATAAAAAAAGGACACAGTGTACCGTGTAGGCAGCGAAACGCAATATTGACAATTGCGTTTAAACAAACAAGTACTAAGTTCTATTGGCCTGATTGTTTTTTTTTCAAACATTTCAGTCAAGTTGAGCGTCCAAATAATTAGTAACAAAATTCCTGTCCAATTTTGGCTCATGCGCCATAGGTTGTCTACCCCTGTTCTAGTTCATTAGTTCAGCCTCAGTAAGTGATTAATAATGTGTTTTATTGTCAATCATGGGGGATAAGTGGAAAGGGGAGATAATACATTTAATTACTAGACATTTAGAACATACTGCACATTAGGTCACATTCAAACATGCTATAGTACCAATCATTAGGTCACATATACCACATAGGCACCAAGAAAACTATGTCACATCGGCACTCGGTGAAACAGGTCACATTGACACTAAGACATGTCATATCAGCACATAGTTCACGACCCAAATATGCATCACTTGTTTGCACTTTTCTGCCAGCTCATACAACTTTTAGGTGAGAGGGAATTGAATCTTCTCTAACGCATCCAATCATATGGTGATTATAAACTTAATTTTGTTAGGAAAGAGAACTCCTGTTCAAACATAAGCATCAAACGCCGAGGTTTCTGAAAATGTAAAGGGAGGGGAGAGTGCAGGATGAGCCTCTCCCCCTCTCCTAAAGTGAAGAGCTCCTTCACATCCTATCCAGCAATCACCAAGCATCTAGCTACAAATAAGTTGGCTCTTATAGTTCTCTGAAATTCTTTTGGGTAGATCTGAAGTTGTGGAGCATATAATATTCATAGTTCTGTCCCTTGACCAAAGTGAAATGCTATAAATAACACCTTTTACGTTTCCGAAAGTGGACCACCAACAACTCCGAACAAGTGAGCCAACTTGTGTAACTTAAGAACATTTAGGCGAATCTTAATTGCTACACTTCAGTTATCTCAAGCAAACGTATCTAAGAAAACTAATAAATCAGAGGCGGAAAAAAAAGGAGGAGGGTGGGGGGGGGGAACACACACGAACTGTTCTTTCGTAAGTATAGAAGTAAAGGACGTTGCAGATATTCCATTCAAAAAGCTGGAATCTAAAACTATGTAACCCTTGGTGTCAGAAGTAAGGTCATATTGAACTGCTGTAGTGTCAATGACCGGAGATGCCGTGTCTCACCAGGGAGGGCTTGGAGGCTAACACTAGGAGTCTATGACCAACCTCCAGAGACATCGGAAAATTGATTTCAGCGATCTCTTCACCAGCTTCGCAGGGAATTAACTCTTGGTAGGGGAAAATAATTCTCAGATAACTTATGATAACTATTTTTGTGCGACTAAGCTCCCTTCTAGTCCTAGTTTCAAACTCTTATTAGACTGCTTGCAGAATTTGACCTATTGTAATCGAAGGTGTAGTGCTAGACATTAACTATCCAATCGGAAATTTAGATTTAGGTGCAACTAATTTCAATTCATGATTCTACTGGTACCATTTTTAATTTTAAAAAATGTTAAAGTGATAGGATTTTAGGCAACTTATTTCAATCAACAATACATAATAAGAGACACTATAATGTGAGTTGGTCAAACAATCTACATCCTTGGATAACAAAAATCTGTTTGTTAGATAAAATAACCACACCAAATTACAGTTCAATGACCTAGCCAAATTACAATGATCTAATGCCTTTAAAGTAAAACAGTCTAAAGGTCTATTTAAATTACAAATTAGGATATGTTCATAAATATCTTTATTCATATAGATCTTTATACGGAGAAGATTATTCGAATATCTCAGACGATAAAACCTCAGCACAGAAAGCCAAGAACTCATCAATCTCTGGTTTTAGTACTCACTTCGAGATCATTAGTCCATTCCTTTTTTCCCCCCACTGTCTTATTACACTGACACACACACACACACACACTGACAGCCACTTCAGGCGGTACTTTGATGAAAGGATTAGGCTGTGTGGGTTCCTCTCCTGATGGCACGTCTAGACGAAGACAGAATGAGGTTTTCTGCCTCCTTCACAATTTGGATTCTAACTACTCCCTAATTGATCTGGTGGCACTCGGGCGACCGAACTTGGGTCACGATGACACGTCTTTCAACGGAACTTGAGGTCTATATAAGGAACAAGCAAACAGAATCAAATATTTGCTTTTTTTTTTTCCCTCCACACTTTTTTTTTAGAAAGCTCTGTGTCTGAGGATTTCATTTTTAGTTCTTTTACCACTTGAGAAAGATTTAGAAAGAGGAGAATTAACTTGAAAATCTATCTATCTATCTATCTATCTATCTATCTATCTATCTATCTATCTATCTATCTATCTATCTGTCTATCTATCTATCTGTGTATTTGCTGTCTATACTGTCTCACTAATCTATATAATCTTTCACATGAACCATGTACATACTCTCTAACAGAATGGGTTCTTGTAGGGATTTCTCTCTTCTCTTTGTTGTTGTTCTCGGCTACTGTACTCTCAGGCTTACCCCTCTCTCTCTCTCTCTCGCTCTCTCTCTCTCTCTCGCTCTCTCTCTCTCTCTACCTGCTTCTGGCAGTAAGATCTAACCTGGACAATTTGTATGTTGCATTCCTTAACCGACTTTTCTTTTTCTTCTCTCCAATGTATGTTGAGTGTTGCATGGTAAGTGAATCTTGTCATGACACAACGGATACGAAAGTAGCTTTGATTCCCAAGTTTCCGTTGAACCCGTCCCACAGCTGTCACCATCCAGTTCATGAAGGACTCACACGTAAAAAGGTCCCTAAGTCTATGACACCAAATACTAAACGCGTTCTTCCCAAAGCTAAGCTGAAAGAAGTCGATACTTTGGAATCACGTCAGAAATGTATAGAATGAAAAGTAGTTCAACAGTTCGTAAGAGGAGAACATTGTGAATGTTTACTTCTGTTGTAGGTCACATTGGAACGCATCCTATAGTCCATGTTTGTTTCTTCTAATAAGGTTTGTGTCTTTTCTTTTGAAATATTATTCTCCAATTCGAAATTTTCATGTTTTTTTCCTTTTTGTGTTATTCTAAAACTTCCAAATATTTCCAGAAATACATTCCTAGACAAACACAAACATTCACACCGATACACATACACTTGGCGTAGAGACATAGTACATTGGATTCTACAAGTACTCTCTCACTCTCTCTCTCACACATACACACATTTTTCTATGTTTGTTTAGACGACCGATTTGCTAAAAAAATTTCCAGACATAATCACCTCCTAAAAAAAAAGAATTCCCCAGGGCGATGCGTTTCAAGCAGCGGGAGGTTCGGAAGACCATGAAACATCATGGAAATACTGGAGATACTGTAGTCTTAGACAGAAATAAAATGCTGCAGTACGAGACATGCTGTGGGTGTACATTAGAACGAGATTCATGAAAGAAATACCGAATACCGTGACACACAAAAGGAGTACTGAATACTGAAACACACGAAAAAAGCACTGCAAACCGTGACATACGAAAATAAATTTACATGAGACCGATATACACGAAAAAAAGTACTCAAGACCAAATACACGAAAACAAAGTACTTATGACCTAGATACAACACATGAACAAAAAATACTGAAAATCGAGGAATGCGAAAATAAAGTACTGAAGTCCGGGACCTATGAAGAAATTATTAATAGCGAATCACAAGAATTAAGTACTAAATACCGAGACAGAAAAAGGAAATACTGCATAACGAGACACAAAGACGTACTGCAAAACTAGACACACAGAAGAACTCAATGACATAACGAGACATAATGAAGGAAGTACTACATAATAAGACACATAGAAGGAAGTACTACATAATGAGATCCAAAGAAGGAAGTACTACATAATAAGACACAAAGAAGGAAGTACTGCATAATAAGACACAAAAAAGGAAGTAGTACATAATAAGACACAAAGAAGGAAGTACTACATAATAAGACACAAAGAAGGAAGTACTGCATAATAAGACACAAAGAAAGAAGTACTACATAATAAAACACAAAGAAGAAAGTACTGCTTAATGAGATCCAAAGAAGGAAGTACTACATAAAAAGACACAAAGAAGAAAGTACTACATAATAGGACACAAAGAAGGAAGTACTGCATAAAAAGACACAAAGAAGGAAGTACTACATAATAAGACACAAAGAAAGAAGTACTACATAATGAGATCCAAAGAAGGAAGTAATACATAATAAGACACAAAGAAGGAGGTACTGCATAATAAGACACAAAGAAGGAAGTACTACATAATAAGACACAAAGAAGGAAGTACTACATAATGAGATCCAAAGAAGAAAGTACTGCTTAATGAGATCCAAAAAAGGAAGTACTACATAATAAGACACAGAGAAGGAAGTACTTCATAATAAGACACAAAGAAGGAAGTACTGCATAATAAGACACAAAGAAGGAAGTTCTACATAATAAGACACAAAGAAGGAAGTACTGCTTAATGAGATCCAAAGAAGGAAGTACTACATAAAAAGACACAAAGAAGGAAGTACTACATAAAAAGACACAAAGAAGGAAGTACTGCATAAAAAGACACAAAGAAGGAAGTACTACATAATAAGACACAAAGAAAGAAGTACTACATAATAAGACACAAAGAAGGAAGTACTACATAATAAGACACAAAGAAGGAAGTACTGCATAATAAGACACAAAGAAGGAAGTACTACATAATAAGACACAAAGAAGGAAGTACTGCATAATAAGACACAAAGATATAAGTACTACATAATAAGACACAAAGAAGAAAGTACTGCATAATTAGACACAAAGAAGGAAGTACTACATAATAAGACACAAGGAAGGAAGTACTACATAATAAGACACAAAGAAAGAAGTACTACATAATAAGACACAAAGAAGGAAGTACTACATAATAAGACACAAAGAAGGAAGTACTGCATAATAAGACATAAAGAAGGAAGTACTACATAATAAGACACGAAGAAGGAAGTACTACATAAAAAGACACAAAGAAGGAAGTACTGCATAATAAGACACAAAGATATAAATACTACATAATAAGACACAAAGAAGGAAGTACTGCATAATAAGACACAAAGAAGAAAGTACTACATAATAAGACACGAAGATGGAAGTACTACATAATAAGACACAAAGAAGGAAGTACTACATAATAAGACACAAAGAAGGAAGTACTGCATTATAAGACACAAAGATATAAGTACTACATAATAAGACACAAAGAAGGAAGTACTGCATAATAAGACACAAAGAAGGAAGTACTGCATAATAAGACACAAAGATGGAAGTCTTACATAATAAGACACAAAGAAGGAAGTACTACATAATAAGACACAAAGAAGGAAGTACTACATAATAGGACACAAAGAAGGAAGTACTACATAATAAGACACAAAGAAGGAAGTACTACATAATGAGATCCAAAGAAGGAAGTACTAGATAATAAGACACAAAGAAGGAAGTACTGCATAATAAGACACAAAGAAGGAAGTACTACATAATAAGACACATAGAAGGAAGTACTACATAATAAGACACAAAGAAGGAAGTACTGCATAATAAGACACAAAGAAGGAAGTACTGCATAATTAGACACAAAGAAGGAAGTACTGCATAATAAGACACAAAGATGGAAGTACTACATAATAAGACACATAGAAGGAAGTACTGCATAATAAGACACAAAGAAGGAAGTACTATATAATAAGACACGTAGAAGGAAGTACTGCTTATAAGACACAAAGAAGGAAGTACTACATAATAAGACACAAAGAAGGAAGTACTGCATAATAAGATACGAAGAAGAAAGTAGTACATAATAGGACACAAAGAAGGAAGTACTGCATAATAAGACACAAAGAAAGAAGTACTACATAATAAGACACAAAGAAGGAAGTACTGCATAATAAGATACGAAGAAGAAAGTACTACATAATAGGACACAAAGAAGGAAGTACTACATAATAGGACATAAAGAAGGAAGTACTGTATAATAGGACACAAAGAAGGAAGTACTACATAATGAGATCCAAAGAAAGAAGTACTACATAATAAGATACAAAGAAGGAAGTACTACATAATAAGACACAAAGCAGGACGTACTACACAATAAGACACAAAGAAGGAAGTACTGCATAATAAGACACAAAGAAGGAAGTACTACATAATAAGACACAAAGAAGGAAGTACTGCATAATAAGATACGAAGAAGGAAGTACTACATAATAGGACAAAAAGAAGGAAATACTACATAATAGGACACAAAGAAGGAAGTACTGCATAATAAGACACAAAGAAGGAAGTACTGCATAATAAGACACAAAGAAGGAAGTACTGCATAATAAGACACAAAGAAGGAAGTACTACATAATAAGACACATAGAAGGAAGTACTGCATAATAAGACACATAGAAGGAAGTACTGCATAATAAGACACAAAGAAGGAAGTACTACATAATAAGACACAAAGAAGGAAGTACTGCATAATAAGACACAAAGAAGGAAGTACTACATAATAAGACACAAAGAAGGAAGTACTACATAATAAGACACAAAGAAGGAAGTACTACATAATAAGACACAAAGAAGGCAGTACTACATAATAAGACACAAAGAAGGAAGTACTACATAATAAGACACAAAGAAGGAAGTACTGCATAATAAGATACGAAGAAGGAAGTACTATATAATAGGACACAAAGAAGGAAGTACTACATAATAGGACACAAAGAAGGAAGTATTACATAATAGGACACAAAGAAGGAAGTACTGCATAATAAGACACAAAGAAGGAAGTACTACATAATAAAACACATAGAAGGAAGTACTACATAATAAGACACAAAGAAGAAAGTACTACATAATAAGACACAAAGAAGGAAGTACTGCATAATAAGACACAAAGAAGGAAGTACTACATAATAAGACACAAAGACGGAAGTACTACATAATAAGACACAAAGAAGGAAGTACTGCAAAATAAGACACAAAGAAGGAAGTACTACATAATAAGACACAAAGAAGGAAGTACTGCATAATAAGACACAAAGAAGGAAGTACTGCATAATAAGACACAAAGAAGGAAGTACTATATAATAAGACACAAAGAAGGAAGTACTGCATAATAAGACACAAAGAAGGAAGTACTACATTATGAGATCCAAAGAAGGAAGTACTACATAATAAGACACAAAGAAGGAAGTACTCCATAATAAGACACAAAGAAGTTAGTACTACATAATAAGAAACAAAGAAGGAAGTACTACATAATAAGACACAAAGAAGGAAGTACTGCATAAAGAGACACACCAGATGGACAGATATTGATGAGAGACATGGAGATGTGTTGAAATGATCAAATGCTTGACAACAAATCTGAAAGTCGAAGGTCGATTTGAGATCTTTAGATAAAAACTATGCCTAAAAAAAAAAGACCACCTTGACAAAAGCTATCCTTTGGACAGCTGAATCTCTAATGTGATTGTCAATTTTTTTATTGACCAGTAAACCTAACTTTAGCCAACTTCCTGGAACAAGGAACAAGGTCGAGCAGTGCATGTGCCAATTTACACTAAAAACAAATTTTGATGGAGCGCTGAGACATCCCCCCCCCCCGAGATCGGTATCACTTTGAAGAGAGAGAAATAAGGTGTGCAATATTTGTACCAGATAGACAGACAGACGGACAGAGTGAATTGATATATGCTCTATAAAAACAGTTTGCAAATGGACAGAAGAGGATCCTAGCAATTGAATTGAGATGTTATAGAGGGATCCTAGGTATCAAAGTCCAAATGGGATGTTCGTAACAGAATCACAATGGCGATTGGACCCCACGGTGGCCAGCTGACCACTGTCATAAAACTTTATGGCCATATCACAAGGTCCCCAGAGCTCAAGAAAACCTTCCTTCAGGAAGCAGAACCGGGTGGGGGGGGGGGAGCAGTGAGAGCTATTGGAGAGCGACAAAGATAAACGTCTCCTATGACGACAAGCAAGAGGAATAGAGGAAGACGTACGACAGATCAAGTGTGGTGCCCTTACAACAAGTGTGTTGCCCTTACAACAAGTGTGGTGCCCTAACGACAAGTGTGGTGCCCTAGCGACTAGTGTGGTGCCCTAACGACAAGTGTGGTGCCCTAACGACAAGCGTGGTGCCCTTACAACAAGTGTGGTGCCCTAACGACAAGTGTGGTGCCCTAACGACAAATGTGGTGCCCTGACGTTTCAAAAGACCAAGTGTGCTGCCCTGACGTTTCAACAGATCAAGTGTGGTGCCCTGACGTTTCAACAGACCAAGTGTGGTGCCCTGACGTTTCAACAGACCAAGTGTGGTGCCCTGACGTTTCAACAGACCAAGTGTGCTGCCCTGACGTTTCAACAGACCAAGTGTGGTGCCCTGACGTTTCAACAGATCAAGTGTGGTGCCCTGACGTTTCAACAGACCAAGTGTGGTGCTCTCACGTTTCAACAGATCAAGTGTGGTGCCCTGACGGTTCAACCAAATCAAGTGTGGTGCCTTGACGTTTCAACAAATCAAGTGTGTCGCCCTGACGTTTCAACAGACCAAGTGTGGTGCCCTGACGTTTAAACAGACCACGGTGAGGAAGAAGTATGCAGACATTTCTTTCCATTTTAATGTATTAGAACTCTGTCTGTTTGTTTGTATATGCTTTTTAGCGGCCCCCTAAAGGGGAAAAGACGCTATTGGTTTTGCGTGGTCTGTCCGTCCGTCCGTCTCGTTCAGATCTCGTAAACTAGAAAAGGTAGTGAAAATCCGACATCACAATATTTTAGACCATGCAACGGCCACTTTTTTTTCTTTTGTGACAGCAAAAAATGTAATGTTTTTAATTAAGTATGCAAGCAGTTTTTTCATACAAATACACCACTTTTCCAACTAGTCACTATTAATAGTAACAAACACGGGAGGCTATTAAGTAAGGGAGATGACTATTTACCATATTTTAACACATTTATGCAAACAGTCCTTCGTTTATTTCGAAAACAAATATTTTTTTTACAGTTGTATTGCTAAGTTAAGTAAGTTCAAAGACTTACTTTTGCAATACAATTGTAAAAAAAGAAATAAAGAAAAAAAATTGGAAGATGAAAAAAATGGGCATCCATGGAAGAATGTACAGCTGGATCAGGGCATTCTTAAAAAACAGAACCATCCAAACCCAATTCGAAGGTGCTATCTCTAGTAAAAAATAGTTTGGAAGAAGGACTACCACAAGGTTCAGCCCTTAGCTGCACTCTCTTTCTAATCTTCATGAATGACCTCCAGGACCTCATTTCTGTCAATAAGGCACGTTACGCAGACGACCTTTTAATTTAGGCTACAGAGAAATACCCAGTGCTGACTAGATCCAAACTAAATAGAGCCCTCACATCTATCTCCACGTGATCAAAATTTTGGAAAATGGAAATAAACAAAGAAAAGTCAGTTTATTCAATCTTTAGCCACAGCAACAAAACAGCAAAAAGAAACTACATCCTAAAAATAGACTCACAGCCAATAAATAAAGAAGAAAATCCAACATATCTTGGTGTAAAACTAGACCAAAGACTGTCTCTAAAACACTTTATGGCAGATTTAAAAGAAAAGACATCACAAAGATTAAACATAATAAAACACCTAGCAGGAGCATCCTGGGGAGCTGAAAAGAAAACCTTAAGACAGTTATACACTGGATACGTCAGATCTGTAATGGATAACTGTCTCTCCATACAAGTAGCTGCCAACAAAACCTATCAATCATCATTAGAGACAATCCAAAACAAGCCTTACGTCTAATTAGTGGAGATATGAGAACTACTCCCACAGCAGCCTGTAAAATAGACTCCAATATTGAACCTCTTAAGTTAAGGCGCAACAGAGCAGCATTAGAAGCTATTGAGAGATACAGAAGGTTGAGCATTAGAAGCTATTGAGAGAAACAAGGTTGAGCATTAGAAGCTATTGAGAGAAACAGAAGGTTGAGCATTAGAAGCTATTGAGAGATACAGAAGGTTGAGCATTAGAAGCTATTGAGAGAAACAGAAGGTTGAGCATTAGAAGCTATTGAGAGATACAGAAGGTTGAGCATTAGAAGCTATTGAGAGAAACAGAAGGTTGGAGGACGATGATCCTAATAAATACTAACACAGAGAAATAGGAAAAACAACTAAAAAAAAGCAAAGGACTCTGATCCAACTTACTGACGAACTAGCCCTAAAACACCACCCACCCGATAACAGAGAAAAAAATACCAGATTTTCAAACATAACGCCTGGACTATACTACAAACAAACAATCATTAAAACACATTTACTAAATAACACCTTAACAAAATAATCAGATCCACTGGAGCTCAAAGTAGGCACGCTCGAAACAATTGAAAGCTATCCAAAAACAGCTATCCATATATATACACCGACGCATCGGCTTTCAAAGCCACCATTAATACTGGTCTTGGTACCTTCCTTGTCTTACCTATAAAAAAAAAACACTTTGAAATAAGCGCACCCTGTGGCGATTACTGCTCAAACTTTCAAGCCGAAATTCAGGCATATACCATAGCACTACAGACAGTGGAAAACAAATTATATGAAGGAGTGCAACCACCATCAGATATTGTTGTCTTTACAGACTCCCAATCTACTTTGCAAGCACTTAACAGCAGCACCTCAAACAGCCCAAGAGAGTTGACAACACTCATTGTGATAATCCATCAGATGATATCAAAATTAAATATATCACACTACAGTGGATCTCTGGACACATTGGCATCATGGGAAATGAAAAGGCAGATAAGCTATCAAAGGCAGGTTCATCTATGGAACAACCAGACAGACCTGTAAACTACCTCACCCTAAGGTCAATGTTAGTCAACAATCACAACGAGGAGTGGCTCAACCAATGGGCTTCAGGAAACACAGGCAGAGCCATGTACAAAGAAATGACTATGCCTAACAAACTGGACAGTATTAACTTCCTCCCCCGCAAAGAACAATCTACATTTTTCAACTAAGAACAGGACACACCCCCTCTTTTAAATTACCATCTGAACAAAAAAAAACTCCACACAACTCCCCCTTTGCAGACACTGCACCCACCTTATGAAACCGTAAACCATATCCTCTTTGGATGCCCCTTCCTAATCCACCTTAGGCAGACCCTACTTCCACTACAGCCCAACATAACCAACACCCTGTACGGCAATGCTGAACAACTGAAGAAAACAGCACACTTTTTTTTCCTTGGCACAGTCTGCACAAGAGCTGACAGCTCAGCAGCACTAAAGCTGGCTAGAAGAAGAAGGTAAGTAAGTTCTGTCATACTAACTACTACGATTACACACAAAAAAAGTTTACATTTTTAAAAAGAAAAAATCTATTTCATATGCATATAAATGAAACATAATTTAAAACAACAATTAATACGTAGTTTTTCATATTATCGCGTAAACGGCAGTGCTGCACTACAGTAATATAACACTGAACTAAACAAATAGTAGTACTGTAGCAATGGGACTCTTAAATTAATGGAATTTTTTGTAAGGAAAATTTTTTGTTGTGAGGCTTTGAATTAGACACTTTACAAAACAATTAGATCAATTAGATAATAAGACATCATTTAGGCCAGGTTCACATCTAACTCCACATTCACTTTCACATATCCTTTGGTCTGCTGGACCATTGGGGCACCATACAAGATCTGTCAACCTTCTTTCTCCATTCTTCTCTGTCATTTGCCTTTGATAGAATTTCATTCTGATATTCTTTCTGAAAATATTGAAACCTGCCTTCTTACCTGGGTGGACCACTTCGGGGGCCGATTTTGAGTCAAACTGTGTTTTTAACCTTGTTTTTTTAAGTGAGTTAAGCACGCATGGTTTTTGGATTTCAGGAAATCAACTGTATGTAACACTGCCATATATACGAAGTCTGTGTTTTCTTTTTTATCTTTTCAAGATGGACCAAATACTGATGTAAAAAGTTTAATAGTTTTTATAGACTCAATGAATTGGTTGTTAACTTGCCAATGTCGAGATAACCAGCACACTTCGCTGGCAGACGTAGCACAGACATCTACTGGTCGTGTGCGCGGGCACAGACTTTTGCTCTAGTCACTAAAGTTATTTGGTAAATATGAAGTCAAGGAATTCGACCGAAAATAAATCCTTGACCTTTTTGAATTAATCAAAACTTTGCAAGGGGGTAGGGCTGAATGGAAAGGGGAGTTAATGTGTGTCAGTTTTACATGATATAATTACATTACATAGTCCTTATTTCAAAGTCTGAGTTACAAAAACAAGTAGTTTTTTGATAAGACGAGGATACATGAGACATCTGGCAGTCATGCCATGGTGAGTTAGCTTGATGGCTTCACAGACATAAAATGATGGTCTAGCAGACATATCATGATGATCTTACAATCGAGTCATGGTGACCTGGCAGTCAAGTTGTGGTGGCTTAAAAGCAAACACCATGATGAGCTGAAAGCCATATCGTAGTAGCTTGGCAGCAACAGGATGGTGGCTCTGGAACCATGGCGATCTTCTGACTTAGGATTCATGACATCAATGAAATCATCTCAAGTCAAGTATGTTGTGGAAAGCCCTCACCGTTCGTCGTAGTACTGGACGTTTGATACCCTCGTTAAGTAAAGTACCCATTACAAACCCCTTACAGACCTTGCGATCTATAGGGCAGATGATGCAAAGACAATCTGTTTCTATGGACGAAGGTTATCGACAGTGTCATGTGACTACCAATAAACAGCCGCTTTAACCCCAAATAACGTTAGGCACCCATCAGAGTTGGATGAACTTAAGGGCTTCCTTAAATCCTTGCCTTCATCGAGATTCGAACCCGGAATCCCTCGGTTTGGAAGCCAAGCACGAGAACGCTAACCCATTACGACCAGGATTGGATTTATACTTGATAAAGCAATGAGTAATTCGAGATATGGGGCCCCTGTAATCAACATAAGGCAATTCGCAATTCGAGATATGGGGCCCCTTGTAATCAACATAAGGTAATGAGCAATCCAAGATATGGGGCCCCTTGTAATAAGGCTTTTTCCTTTGCTCTTCAAAAAATCTCCCTGGAACTATTTTTGAGAGGGCGCCAAGTAAGTGGGGGCCCTTGGCTATAGCTTTTGTTGCCTCTAGCTAAATCCAGCACTGACGTCCACTCCCCCCTCGCTAAGAGTTACGCACAAAAAGAAAATATGACAACATTGACATGAATTGAACAACTTGAAGATAATTTCTCAAAAACTGTTCTCCTCCAATAGTGTTCAGGCTCTGCAAAGAACCACTCTGAAAACACTTAACAAGACTTTAAAAAAAAATTATACATGAAATTCGGAATCTACGTGTTCGACTATCTCGAGTGCCGTCCCCTCCTCCACACATCTACGCCCACAAGCACCCACATAGAACAAAATAAAATCTCACAGGAATATTAATACAAGGTTAAACCTGGACAACATGATATTTATCTTTCTTTCTTTTTTATACCCACTACGTAATGTGTACAAGTTGAGAATATTGTTGTTATAACTGAGACTCCTGATAACTGCTGTTGACTGAGACACAGACCTGGAATTCAATGAAACTTATTACAATGTTACCCGATGGAATTCTGTCTGGATTTAATACAAGCTTTCTTAAAGGGAGACTATTGCCCAAAAAAATATTGCTTTTATAGAAAAACTCCCAGACAAATTACCACGATTTTAACTTTGTCTAAAGAATCCCTTTGTGTATGAAGGTTTTGACATCACTTTGAGCTGTCAAAAAATCCATCTGATTGATAGGGTTCACTAATAAACAAGGTCTCCATACCACGAGGAGTGGGAAACGGTGTGAGTGGTTAAGCGCTTGGTTTTCAAACCTAGGGTACTGAGTTTTGGCTAAGATGGGGATTTTTAATTTTGAGATTTTTAGGGCCTCCCAACCAAACTCTAATGCTTTAGTTGTGGAAAATAAAGGTTGTTAGTCGTTGTATTGGCCACATGACACCCTGCTCGTTAAACGTTGTTAAAGAAACCGATGACCTGATCTGCTCTATAGATCGCAAGGTCATAAAGGAGGAATTTTGTTGAAGGTATTTAACATTAGTATTGTCAGTGCTTTAAATACCTCAAAGTAAAATTCTCAGATGAAGGATGCTAACCGGAACTAAGGGCCAGAAGTGCACAATCCACAGCAGCACTTGCAGAACTCAAAACAAATTGGAAAGACACAAAATCAGACTGATTAGAGAAACAGGCTTAGACACATAGGCTTATAGAAACAGGCTTAGACACAGTCTTATAAAAACAGGCTTAGACACATAGGCTTATAGAGACAGGCTTAGACACATAGGCTTATAGAAACAGGCTTAGACACATAGGCTTATAGAAACAGGCTTAGACACATAGGCTTATAGAAACAGGCTAGACACATAGGCTTATAGAAACAGGCTTAGACACATAGGCTTATAGAAACAGGCTTAGACACATAGGCTTATAGAAACAGGCTTAGACACATAGGCTTATAGAAACAGGCTTAGACACATAGGCTTATAGAAACAGGCTTAGACACATAGGCTTATAGAAACAGGCTTAGACACATAGGCTTATAGAAACAGGCTTAGACACATAGGCTTATAGAAACAGGCTTAGACACATAGGCTTATAGAAACAGGCTTAGACACATAGGCTTATAGAAACAGGCTTAGACACATAGGCTTATAGAAACAGGCTTAGACACATAGGCTTATAGAAACAGGCTTAGACACATAGGCTTATAGAAACAGGCTTAGACACATAGGCTTATAGAAACAGGCTTAGACACATAGGCTTATAGAAACAGGCTTAGACACATAGGCTTATAGAAACAGGCTTAGACACATAGGCTTATAGAAACAGGCTTAGACACATAGGCTTATAGAAACAGGCTTAGACACATAGGCTTATAGAAACAGGCTTAGACACATAGGCTTATAGAAACAGGCTTAGACACATAGGCTTATAGAAACAGGCTTAGACACATAGGCTTATAGAAACAGGCTTAGACACATAGGCTTATAGAAACAGGCTTAGACACATAGGCTTATAGAAACAGGCTTAGACACATAGGCTTATAGAAACAGGCTTAGACACATAGGCTTATAGAAACAGGCTTAGACACATAGGCTTATAGAAACAGGCTTAGACACATAGGCTTATAGAAACAGGCTTAGACACATAGGCTTATAGAAACAGGCTTAGACACATAGGCTTATAGAAACAGGCTTAGACACATAGGCTTATAGAAACAGGCTTAGACACATAGGCTTATGGAAACAGGCTTAGACACATAGGCTTATAGAAACAGGCTTAGACACATAGGCTTATAGAAACAGGCTTAGACACATAGGCTTATAGAAACAGGCTTAGACACATAGGCTTATAGAAACAGGCTTAGACACATAGGCTTATAGAAACAGGCTTAGACACATAGGCTTATAGAAACAGGCTTAGACACATAGGCTTATAGAAACAGGCTTAGACACATAGGCTTATAGAAACAGGCTTAGACACATAGGCTTATAGAAACAGGCTTAGACACATAGACTTATAGAAACAGGCTTAGACACATAGGCTTATAGAAACAGGCTTAGACACATAGGCTTATAGAAACAGGCTTAGACACATAGGCTTATAGAAACAGGCTTAGACACATAGGCTTATAGAAACAGGCTTAGACACATAGGCTTATAGAAACAGGCTTAGACACATAGGCTTATAGAAACAGGCTTGGAAAGCTGTAATTAGAGAAAAAGGGCTAGAAAGCTGGAATTGAAGAAACTATACTTGGAAAACTGGGCTTAGAGAAGTAAACTTAGAAAACTGGGCTTAGAGAAGTAAACTTAGAAAACTGGGCTTAGAGAAGTAAACTTAGAAAACTGGGCTTAGAGAAGTAAACTTAGAAAACTGGGCATAGAGAAGTAAACTTGGAAAACTGGGCATAGAAAAGTAAACTTAGAAAACTGGGCATAGAGAAGTAAACTTAGAAAACTGGGCATAGAGAAGTAAACTTAGAAAACTGGGCTTAGAGAAGTAAACTTAGAAAACTGGGCTTAGAAAGTAAACTTAGAAAACTGGGCATAGAGAAGTAAACTTGGAAAACTGGGCATAGAGAAGTAAACTTAGAAAACTGGGCATAGAGAAGTAAACTTAGAAAACTGGGCTTAGAGAAGTAAACTTAGAAAACTGGGCTTAGAGAAGTAAACTTAGAAAACTGGGCATAGAGAAGTAAACTTGGAAAACTGGGCATAGAGAAGTAAACTTAGAAAACTGGGCATAGAGAAGTAAACTTAGAAAACTGGGCTTAGAGAAGTAAACTTAGAAAACTGGGCATAGAGAAGTAAACTTAGAAAACTGGGCATAGAGAAGTAAACTTAGAAAACTGGGCATAGAGAAGTAAACTTAGAAAACTGGGCATAGAGAAGTAAACTTAGAAAACTGGGCATAGAGAAGTAAACTTAGAAAACTGGGCATAGAGAAGTAAACTTGGAAAACTGGGCATAGAGAAGTAAACTTAGAAAACTGGGCTTAGAGAAGTAAACTTAGAAAACTGGGCATAGAGAAGTAAACTTAGAAAACTGGGCATAGAGAAGTAAAATTAGAAAACTGGGCATAGAGAAGTAAACTTGGAAAACTGGGCATAGAGAAGTAAACTTAGAAAACTGGGCATAGAGAAGTAAACTTAGAAAACTGGGCTTAGAGAAGTAAACTTAGAAAACTGGGCATAGAGAAGTAAACTTAGAAAACTGGGCATAGAGAAGTAAACTTAGAAAACTGGGCATAGAGAAGTAAACTTAGAAAACTGGGCATAGAGAAGTAAACTTAGAAAACTGGGCATAGAGAAGTAAACTTAGAAAACTGGGCTTAGAGAAGTAAACTTAGAAAACTGGGCTTAGAGAAGTAAACTTAGAAAACTGGGCTTAGAGAAGTAAACTTAGAAAACTGGGCTTAGAGAAGTAAACTTAGAAAACTGGGCATAGAGAAGTAAACTTAGAAAACTGGGCTTAGAGAAGTAAACTTAGAAAACTGGGCTTAGAGAAGTAAACTTAGAAAACTGGGCATAGAGAAGTAAACTTAGAAAACTGGGCTTAGAGAAGTAAACTTAGAAAACTGGGCATAGAGAAGTAAACTTAGAAAACTGGGCTTAGAGAAGTAAACTTAGAAAACTGGGCATAGAGAAGTAAACTTAGAAAACTGGGCATAGAGAAGTAAACTTAGAAAACTGGGCTTAGAGAAGTAAACTTAGAAAACTGGGCTTAGAGAAGTAAACTTAGAAAACTGGGCATAGAGAAGTAAACTTAGAAAACTGGGCATAGAGAAGTAAACTTAGAAAACTGGGCTTAGAGAAGTAAACTTAGAAAACTGGGCTTAGAGAAGTAAACTTAGAAAACTGGGCTTAGAGAAGTAAACTTAGAAAACTGGGCATAGAGAAGTAAACTTAGAAAACTGGGCTTAGAGAAGTAAACTTAGAAAACTAGGCTTAGAGAAGTAAACTTAGAAAACTGGGCATAGAGAAGTAAACTTAGAAAACTGGGCATAGAGAAGTAAACTTAGAAAACTGGGCTTAGAGAAGTAAACTTAGAAAACTGGGCATAGAGAAGTAAACTTAGAAAACTGGGCATAGAGAAGTAAACTTAGAAAACTGGGCATAGAGAAGTAAACTTAGAAAACTGGGCATAGAGAAGTAAACTTAGAAAACTGGGCATAGAGAAGTAAACTTAGAAAACTGGGCATAGAGAAGTAAACTTAGAAAACTGGGCATAGAGAAGTAAACTTAGAAAACTGGGCTTAGAGAAGTAAACTTAGAAAACTGGGCTTAGAGAAGTAAACTTAGAAAACTGGGCTTAGAGAAGTAAACTTAGAAAACTGGGCTTAGAGAAGTAAACTTAGAAAACTGGGCTTAGAGAAGTAAACTTAGAAAACTGGGCATAGAGAAGTAAACTTAGAAAACTGGGCTTAGAGAAGTAAACTTAGAAAACTGGGCTTAGAGAAGTAAACTTAGAAAACTGGGCATAGAGAAGTAAACTTAGAAAACTGGGCATAGAGAAGTAAACTTAGAAAACTGGGCTTAGAGAAGTAAACTTAGAAAACTGGGCTTAGAGAAGTAAACTTAGAAAACTGGGCTTAGAGAAGTAAACTTAGAAAACTGGACTTAGAGAAGTAAACTTAGAAAACTGGGCATAGAGAAGTAAACTTAGAAAACTGGGCTTAGAGAAGTAAACTTAGAAAACTGGGCTTAGAGAAGTAAACTTAGAAAACTGGGCATAGAGAAGTAAACTTAGAAAACTGGGCATAGAGAAGTAAACTTAGAAAACTGGGCATAGAGAAGTAAACTTAGAAAACTGGGCTTAGAGAAGTAAACTTAGAAAACTGGGCTTAGAGAAGTAAACTTAGAAAACTGGGCTTAGAGAAGTAAACTTAGAAAACTGGGCTTAGAGAAGTATACTTGGAAAACTGGCCTTAGAGAAGTAAACTTAAAACTGGGCATAGAGAGGTAAACCTAGAACTGGGCTTAGAGAAGTAAACTTAGAAAACTGGGCTAAGAGAACTAAACTTGGAAAACTGGGCATAGAGAAGTAAACTTAGAAAACTGGGCATAGAGAAGTAAACTTAGAAAACTGGGCTTAGAGAAGTAAACTTAGAAAACTGGGCATAGAGAAGTAAACTTAGAAAACTGGGCATAGAGAAGTAAACTTAGAAAACTGGGCATAGAGAAGTAAACTTAGAAAACTGGGCATAGAGAAGTAAACTTAGAAAACTGGGCATAGAGAAGTAAACTTAGAAAACTGGGCATAGAGAAGTAAACTTAGAAAACTGGGCATAGAGAAGTAAACTTAGAAAACTGGGCTTAGAGAAGTAAACTTAGAAAACTGGGCTTAGAGAAGTAAACTTAGAAAACTGGGCTTAGAGAAGTAAACTTAGAAAACTGGGCTTAGAGAAGTAAACTTAGAAAACTGGGCTTAGAGAAGTAAACTTAGAAAACTGGGCATAGAGAAGTAAACTTAGAAAACTGGGCTTAGAGAAGTAAACTTAGAAAACTGGGCTTAGAGAAGTAAACTTAGAAAACTGGGCATAGAGAAGTAAACTTAGAAAACTGGGCATAGAGAAGTAAACTTAGAAAACTGGGCTTAGAGAAGTAAACTTAGAAAACTGGGCTTAGAGAAGTAAACTTAGAAAACTGGGCTTAGAGAAGTAAACTTAGAAAACTGGGCATAGAGAAGTAAACTTAGAAAACTGGGCTTAGAGAAGTAAACTTAGAAAACTGGGCTTAGAGAAGTAAACTTAGAAAACTGGGCATAGAGAAGTAAACTTAGAAAACTGGGCATAGAGAAGTAAACTTAGAAAACTGGGCTTAGAGAAGTAAACTTAGAAAACTGGGCTTAGAGAAGTAAACTTAGAAAACTGGGCTTAGAGAAGTAAACTTAGAAAACTGGGCTTAGAGAAGTAAACTTAAAAAAAATGGGCTTAGAGAAGTAAACTTAAAAAAAATGGGCTTAGAGAAGTAAACTTGGAAAACTGGCCTTAGAGAAGTAAACTTAAAACTGGGCTTAGAGAAGTAAACTTAGAAAACTGGGCTAAGAGAACTAAACTTGGAAAACTGGGCATAGAGAAGTAAACTTAGAAAACTGGGCATAGAGAAGTAAACTTAGAAAACTGGGCTTAGAGAAGTAAACTTAGAAAACTGGGCATAGAGAAGTAAACTTAGAAAACTGGGCTTAGAGAAGTAAACTTAGAAAACTGGGCATAGAGAAGTAAACTTAGAAAACTGGGCATAGAGAAGTAAACTTAGAAAACTGGGCATAGAGAGGTAAACCTAGAACTGGGCTTAGAGTTGTAAACTTAGAAAACTGGGCTAAGAGAACTAAACTTGGAAAACTGGGCTTAGAGAACTTAACTTGGAAAACTGGGCATAGAGAATTAAACTTAAAACTGGGCATAGAGAACTAAACTTAAAACTGGGCATAGAGAACTAAACTTAAAACTGGGCATAGAGAACTAAACTTGGAAAACTGGGCATAGAGAACTAAACTTAAAACTGGGCATAGAGAAGTAAACTTAGAAAACTGGGCTTAGAGAAGTAAACTTAGAAAACTGGGCTTAGAGAAGTAAACTTAAAAAAAATGGGCTTAGAGAAGTAAACTTGGAAAACTGGCCTTAGAGAAGTAAACTTAAAACTGGGCATAGAGAGGTAAACCTAGAACTGGGCTTAGAGAAGTAAACTTAGAAAACTGGGCTAAGAGAACTAAACTTGGAAAACTGGGCATAGAGAAGTAAACTTAGAAAACTGGGCATAGAGAAGTAAACTTAGAAAACTGGGCTTAGAGAAGTAAACTTAGAAAACTGGGCATAGAGAAGTAAACTTAGAAAACTGGGCTTAGAGAAGTAAACTTAGAAAACTGGGCATAGAGAAGTAAACTTAGAAAACTGGGCATAGAGAAGTAAACTTAGAAAACTGGGCATAGAGAAGTAAACTTAGAAAACTGGGCATAGAGAAGTAAACTTAGAAAACTGGGCATAGAGAAGTAAACTTAGAAAACTGGGCTTAGAGAAGTAAACTTAGAAAACTGGGCTTAGAGAAGTAAACTTAGAAAACTGGGCTTAGAGAAGTAAACTTAGAAAACTGGGCTTAGAGAAGTAAACTTAGAAAACTGGGCTTAGAGAAGTAAACTTAGAAAACTGGGCATAGAGAAGTAAACTTAGAAAACTGGGCTTAGAGAAGTAAACTTAGAAAACTGGGCTTAGAGAAGTAAACTTAGAAAACTGGGCATAGAAAAGTAAACTTAGAAAACTGGGCATAGAGAAGTAAACTTAGAAAACTGGGCTTAGAGAAGTAAACTTAGAAAACTGGGCTTAGAGAAGTAAACTTAGAAAACTGGGCTTAGAGAAGTTAACTTAGAAAACTGGGCTTAGAGAAGTAAACTTAGAAAACTGGGCATAGAGAAGTAAACTTAGAAAACTGGGCTTAGAGAAGTAAACTTAGAAAACTGGGCTTAGAGAAGTAAACTTAGAAAACTGGGCATAGAGAAGTAAACTTAGAAAACTGGGCATAGAGAAGTAAACTTAGAAAACTGGGCTTAGAGAAGTAAACTTAGAAAACTGGGCTTAGAGAAGTAAACTTAGAAAACTGGGCTTAGAGAAGTAAACTTAGAAAACTGGGCTTAGAGAAGTAAACTTAGAAAACTGGGCTTAGAGAAGTAAACTTAGAAAACTGGGCATAGAGAAGTAAACTTAGAAAACTGGGCTTAGAGAAGTAAACTTAGAAAACTGGGCTTAGAGAAGTAAACTTAGAAAACTGGGCATAGAGAAGTAAACTTAGAAAACTGGGCATAGAGAAGTAAACTTAGAAAACTGGGCTTAGAGAAGTAAACTTAGAAAACTGGGCTTAGAGAAGTAAACTTAGAAAACTGGGCTTAGAGAAGTAAACTTAGAAAACTGGACTTAGAGAAGTAAACTTAAAAAAAATGGGCTTAGAGAAGTAAACTTGGAAAACTGGCCTTAGAGAAGTAAACTTAAAACTGGGCATAGAGAGGTAAACCTAGAACTGGGCTTAGAGAAGTAAACTTAGAAAACTGGGCTAAGAGAACTAAACTTGGAAAACTGGGCATAGAGAAGTAAACTTAGAAAACTGGGCATAGAGAAGTAAACTTAGAAAACTGGGCTTAGAGAAGTAAACTTAGAAAACTGGGCATAGAGAAGTAAACTTAGAAAACTGGGCTTAGAGAAGTAAACTTAGAAAACTGGGCATAGAGAAGTAAACTTAGAAAACTGGGCATAGAGAAGTAAACTTAGAAAACTGGGCATAGAGAAGTAAACTTAGAAAACTGGGCATAGAGAAGTAAACTTAGAAAACTGGGCATAGAGAAGTAAACTTAGAAAACTGGGCTTAGAGAAGTAAACTTAGAAAACTGGGCTTAGAGAAGTAAACTTAGAAAACTGGGCTTAGAGAAGTAAACTTAGAAAACTGGGCTTAGAGAAGTAAACTTAGAAAACTGGGCTTAGAGAAGTAAACTTAGAAAACTGGGCATAGAGAAGTAAACTTAGAAAACTGGGCTTAGAGAAGTAAACTTAGAAAACTGGGCTTAGAGAAGTAAACTTAGAAAACTGGGCATAGAGAAGTAAACTTAGAAAACTGGGCATAGAGAAGTAAACTTAGAAAACTGGGCTTAGAGAAGTAAACTTAGAAAACTGGGCTTAGAGAAGTAAACTTAGAAAACTGGGCTTAGAGAAGTTAACTTAGAAAACTGGGCTTAGAGAAGTAAACTTAGAAAACTGGGCATAGAGAAGTAAACTTAGAAAACTGGGCTTAGAGAAGTAAACTTAGAAAACTGGGCTTAGAGAAGTAAACTTAGAAAACTGGGCATAGAGAAGTAAACTTAGAAAACTGGGCATAGAGAAGTAAACTTAGAAAACTGGGCTTAGAGAAGTAAACTTAGAAAACTGGGCTTAGAGAAGTAAACTTAGAAAACTGGGCTTAGAGAAGTAAACTTAGAAAACTGGGCTTAGAGAAGTAAACTTAAAACTGGGCATAGAGAGGTAAACCTAGAACTGGGCTTAGAGTTGTAAACTTAGAAAACTGGGCTAAGAGAACTAAACTTGGAAAACTGGGCTTAGAGAACTTAACTTGGAAAACTGGGCATAGAGAATTAAACTTAAAACTGGGCATAGAGAACTAAACTTAAAACTGGGCATAGAGAACTAAACTTAAAACTGGGCATAGAGAACTAAACTTGGAAAACTGGGCATAGAGAACTAAACTTAAAACTGGGCATAGAGAACTAAACTTAAAACTGGGCATAGAGAACTAAACTTAAAACTGGGCATAGAGAACTAAACTTAAAACTGGGCATAGAGAACTAAGCTTAAAACTGGGCCAAGAGAACTAAGCTTAAAACTGGGCTAAGGGAACTAAACTTGGAAAACTGGGCATAGAGAACCTAAACTTAAAACTGGGCTAAGAGAACTAAACTTGGAAAACTGGGCTTAGAGAACTAATCTTCGAAAGCTGGGCTTAGAGAACTAAACTTGGAAAACTGGGCTAAGAGAATTAATCTTGCATAGCTGGGCCTAGATAACTAAATGTACAACCAGGCCTTACAGAACTAAACTTAGAAAACGGCTTAGAGAAGTAAACTTGGAAAACTGGCCTTAGAGAAGTAAACTTAAAACTGGGCATAGAGAACTAAACTTAAAACTGGGCTAAGAGAACTAAACTTGGAAAACTGGGCTAAGAGAACTAAACTTGGAAAACTGGGCATAGAGAACTAAACTTAAAACTGGGCATAGAGAACTAAACTTAAAACTGGGCATAGAGAACTAAACTTAAAACTGGGCATAGAGAACTAAACTTAAAACTGGGCATAGAGAACTAAACTTAAAACTGGGCATAGAGAACTAAGCTTAAAACTGGGCTAAGAGAACTAAACTTAAAACTGGGCTAAGAGAACTAAACTTGGAAAACTGGGCATAGAGAACCTAAACTTAAAACTGGGCTAAGATAACTAAACTTGGAAAACTGGGCTTAGAGAAGTAAACTTGGAAAACTGGGCTTAGAGAACTGACTTGAAGAAATGATGTAGAAAGAGCCAATTCTTTATATTTCAAACACATGACTTGAAGATGAAAGGAATAGGATCAGATATTTGTGAACTAGCAAAGTTGAAAACTTTGGCGCCATGAATTTAACTAACGTTGACACTGACACTACACAAGAACAACACCAAGGTCTATAACCTTTCCTCTCAATATTTGTCTATATTTATTCCAGCCGTGGAAACCTTAGACTCAGACCCACATTCCACGCTGGAAAAAAACAAACTCAACAAAGGTGGCAGTAGATTAGTCAAGAAATCTGGCGCATTGCGTAGTTGTGAAACATGTTCCTGTGTACAAAGAAAACTCACAATGATGTTTGAAGATATTGGCCTGTGGATGCATCTGGATCCGGGACACTTTTGAAAACAACTCGATCAGTTTGGCAGATCAGCTCATTCCAAACGTTTTGTGTTTTTTATTCACATCCTTGAATTTGCTTTTTTTGTTTTTAGCGGCATCCGAATGGGGAAAAGCATTGTAATGTCTTCATTGGTTTGTAATGTCTTCATTGGTTTGTAATGTCTTCATTGGTTTGTAATGTCTTCATTGGTTTGTAATGTCTTCATTGGTTTGTAATGTCTTCATTGGTTTGTAATGTCTTCATTGGTTTGTAATGTCTTCATTGGTTTGTAATGTCTTCATTGGTTTGTAATGTCTTCAGTGGTTTGTAATGTCTTCATTGGTTTGTAATGTCTTCATTGGTTTGTAATGTCTTCAGTGGTTTGTAATGTCTTCATTGGTTTGTAATGTCTTCATTGGTTTGTAATGTCTTCATTGGTTTGTAATGTCTTCATTGGTTTGTAATGTCTTCATTGGTTTGTAATGTCTTCATTGGTTTGTAATGTCTGCATTGGTTTGTAATGTCTTCATTGGAGATAGTTCTCGTGATATTTTTCAAAAATTGTTTTAATGAATTGATAAAAAATTGATAAGTCGGTCCCATAACATCTTCCCGGAGATTCCATGGACTTTTTTTTTACAAAGCTTATATCAACTTACTTTTTTTCTATCTGTCTAGTAAAAATTTGAACCATTTCCCGTTCTCTGATCAAGTTGAAACTTTGCACAATTATTCACTGAACCTGACAAGACATAAAATAACAACAACAACAACAATGAGTTAATTTGATTATTGGTAATAAATAATTGTGTTTGATAGCGAAATAATGGGAATAAATGCTTCTGAATGAGAGATGTGGATGTATATATGGATTGAATCCCTTTCTTTCGTTTTGATACGTTATGCTCCCACTTCCTATTCTCGGATCAAGTTAAAATGTTGCTAATTATTCATAGTTGATGACAATACACGAATCAATCCAAAAACATAAGCAATTAGTTAATCAATTGAAACCAATTAATTAATTTTGTTTCACATAGCAGAAATTGAAACTAAACGCTGCCATTTTCAGATTTAAAAAGCAACAAAAATAATAATACTTAGTAGATAGAAAATACTCTTAGTACCACCTCATTAGCTCTTATCATTCACTATTTCACTCTCACTTCCACTCTCTTTCTCTCTTACTTACTTTCTCTTTCTCTCAAGCTCTCTCACTTCCTCTCTCTTTCTCTCAAGCTCTCTTACTTTTTCTCTCTCTTTCGCTTAAACTCTCTCACTTTCTTTCTCTCAAGCTCTCTCACTTCCTCTCTCTTTCGCTTAAGCTCTATCACTTTCTTTCTCTCAAGCTCTGTCTCTTCCTCTCTCTCAAGCTCTCTTACTTCCTCTCTCTTTCTCTCAAGCTCTCTTACTTCCTCTCTCTTTCGCTTAAGCTCTCTCCCTTTCTTTCTCTCAAGCTCTCTTACTTCCTCTCTCTTTCTCTCAAGCTCTCTTACTTCCTCTCTCTTTCTCTCAAGCTCTCTTACTTCCTCTCTCTTTCTCTCAAGCTCTCTCACTTCCTCTCTCTTTCTCTCAAGCTCTCTTACTTCCTCTCTCTTTCTCTCAAGCTCTCTCACTTCCTCTCTCTTTCTCTCAAGCTCTCTTACTTCCTCTCTCTTTCTCTCAAGCTCTCTCACTTCCTCTCTCTTTCTCTCAATCTCTCTTAATTCCTCTCTCTTTCTCTCAAGCTCACTTTTTTCCTCTCTCTTTCTCTCAAGCTCTCTTACTTCCTCTATCTCTTTCGCTTTAGCTCTCTCACTTTCTTTCTTTTAAGCTCTGTCTCTTCCTCTCTCTGAAGCTCTCTTACTTCCTCTCTCTTTCTCTCAAGCTCTCTTACTTTCTCTCTCTTTCTCTCAAGCTCTCTTACTTCCTCTCTCTTTCTCTCAAGCTCTCTTACTTCCTCTCTCTTTCTCTCAAGCTCTCTTAATTCCTCTCTCTTTCTCTCAAGCTCTCTTACTTCCTCTCTCTCTTTCGCTTTAGCTCTCTCACTTTCTTTCTTTTAAGCTCTGTCTCTTCCTCTCTCTCAAGCTATCTTACTTCCTCTCTCTTTCTCTCAAGCTCTCTCACTTCCTCTCTCTTTCTCTCAAGCTCTCACTTCCTCTCTCTTTCTCTCAAGCTCTCTTACTTCCTCTCTCTCAAGCTCTCTTACTTCCTCTCTCTCAAGCTCTCTTACTTCCTCTCTCTCAAGCTCTCTCACTTTCTTTCTCCCAAGCTCTCTCACTTTCTCTCTCTTTCTCTCAAGCTCTTTCACTTCCCCTCTCTTTCTCTCAAGCTCTCTTACTTCCTCTCTCTCAAGCTCTCTTACTTCCTCTCTCTCAAGCTCTCTTACTTCCTCTCTCAAGCTCTCTTACTTCCTCTCTCTCAAGCTCTCTTACTTCCTCTCTCTCAAGCTCTCTTACTTCCTCTCTCTCAAGCTCTCTTACTTCCTCGCTCTCAAGCTCTCTTACTTCCTTTCTCTCAAGCTCTCTTACTTCCTCTCTCTCAAGCTCTCTTACTTCCTCTCTCTCAAGCTCTCTTACTTCCTCTCTCTCAAACTCTCTTACTTCCTCTCTCTCAAGCTCTCTTACGTCCTCTCTCTCAAGCTCTCTTACTTCCTCTCTCTCAAGCTCTCTTACTTCCTCTCTCTCTCAAGCTCTCTTACTTCCTCTCTCTCAAGCTCTCTTACTTCCTCTCTCTCAAGCTCTCTTACTTCCTCTCTCTCAAGCTCTCTTACTTCCTCTCTCTCAAGCTCTCTTACATTCTCTCTCTCTCTCTCAAGCTCTCTTACTTCCTCTCTCTCAAGCTCTCTTACTTCCTCTCTCTCAAGCTCTCTTACTTTCTCTTTCAAGCTCTCTTACTTTCTCTCTCTCTGTCTCAAGCTCTCTTACTTCCTCTCTCTCAAGCTCTCTTACTTCCTCTCTCTCAAGCTCTCTTACTTCCTCTCTCTAAAGCTCTCTTACTTTCTCTCTCTCAAGCTCTCTTTTTTTCCTTTCTCTCAAGCTCTCTTACTTTCTCTCTCTCAAGCTCTCTTACTTCCTCTCTCTCATAAGCTCTCTTACTTCCTCTCTCTCTCAAGCTCTCTTACTTCCTCTCTCTCTCAAGCTCTCTTACTTCCTCTCTCTCAAGCTCTCTTACTTCCTCTCTCTCTCAAGCTCTCTTACTTCCTCTCTCTCAAGCTCTCTTACTTCCTCTCTCTCAAGCTCTCTTACTTCCTCTCTCTCAAGCTCTCTTACTTCCTCTCTCTCAAGCTCTCTTACTTTCTCTCTCTCAAGCTCTCTTACATTCTCTCTCTCTCTCTCAAGCTCTCTTACTTCCTCTCTCTCAAGCTCTCTTACTTCCTCTCTCTCCAGCTCTCTTACTTCCTCTCTCTAAAGCTCTCTTACTTTCTCTCTCTCAAGCTCTCTTCCTTCCTCTCTCTCAAGCTCTCTTACTTTCTCTCTCTCAAGCTCTCTTACTTCCTCTCTCTCTCAAGCTCTCTTACTTCCTCTCTCTCTCAAGCTCTCTTACTTCCTCTCTCTCTCAAGCTCTCTTACTTCCTCTCTCTTAAGCTCTCTTACTTCCTCTCTCTCAAGCTCTCTTACTTCCTCTCTCTCAAGCTCTCTTACTTCCTCTCTCTCAAGCTCTCTTACTTTCTCTCTCAAGCTCTCTTACTTTCTCTCTCTCTCTCTCAAGCTCTCTTACTTCCTCTCTCTCAAGCTCTCTTACTTCCTCTCTCTCAAGCTCTCTTACTTCCTCTCTCTAAAGCTCTCTTCCTTTCTCTCTCTCAAGCTCTCTTACTTCCTCTCTCTCAAGCTCTCTTACTTTCTCTCTCTAAAGCTCTCTTACTTCCTCCCTCTCATAAGCTCTCTTACTTCCTCTCTCTCTCAAGCTCTCTTACATTCTCTCTCTCTCTCAAGCTCTCTTACTTCCTCTCTCTCAAGCTCTCTTACTTCCTCTCTCTCAAGCTCTCTTACTTTCTCTTTCAAGCTCTCTTACTTTCTCTCTCTCTGTCTCAAGCTCTCTTACTTCCTCTCTCTCAAGCTCTCTTACTTCCTCTCTCTCAAGCTCTCTTACTTCCTCTCTCTAAAGCTCTCTTACTTTCTCTCTCTCAAGCTCTCTTACTTCCTCTCTCTCAAGCTCTCTTACTTTCTCTCTCTCAAGCTCTCTTACTTCCTCTCTCTCATAAGCTCTCTTACTTCCTCTCTCTCTCAAGCTCTCTTACTTCCTCTCTCTCTCAAGCTCTCTTACTTCCTCTCTCTCAAGCTCTCTTACTTCCTCTCTCTCTCAAGCTCTCTTACTTCCTCTCTCTCAAGCTCTCTTACTTCCTCTCTCTCAAGCTCTCTTACTTCCTCTCTCTCAAGCTCTCTTACTTCCTCTCTCTCAAGCTCTCTTACTTTCTCTCTCTCAAGCTCTCTTACATTCTCTCTCTCTCTCTCAAGCTCTCTTACTTCCTCTTTCTCAAGCTCTCTTACTTCCTCTCTCTCCAGCTCTCTTACTTCCTCTCTCTAAAGCTCTCTTACTTTCTCTCTCTCAAGCTCTCTTCCTTCCTCTCTCTCAAGCTCTCTTACTTTCTCTCTCTCAAGCTCTCTTACTTCCTCTCTCTCTCAAGCTCTCTTACTTCCTCTCTCTCTCAAGCTCTCTTACTTCCTCTCTCTCTCAAGCTCTCTTACTTCCTCTCTCTCAAGCTCTCTTACTTCCTCTCTCTCAAGCTCTCTTACTTCCTCTCTCTCAAGCTCTCTTACTTCCTCTCTCTCAAGCTCTCTTACTTCCTCTCTCTCAAGCTCTCTTACTTTCTCTCTCAAGCTCTCTTACTTTCTCTCTCTCTCTCTCAAGCTCTCTTACTTCCTCTCTCTCAAGCTCTCTTACTTCCTCTCTCTCAAGCTCTCTTACTTCCTCTCTCTAAAGCTCTCTTCCTTTCTCTCTCTCAAGCTCTCTTACTTCCTCTCTCTCAAGCTCTCTTACTTTCTCTCTCTAAAGCTCTCTTACTTCCTCCCTCTCATAAGCTCTCTTACTTCCTCTCTCTCTCAAGCTCTCTTACTTCCTCTCTCTCAAGCTCTCTTACTTCCTCTCTCTCAAGCTCTCTTACTTCCTCTCTCTCAAGCTCTCTTACTTCCTCTCTCTCTCAAGCTCTCTTACTTCCTCTCTCTCTCAAGCTCTCTTACTTCCTCTCTCTCAAGCTCTCTTACTTCCTCTCTCTCAAGCTCTCTTACTTCCTCTCTCTCAAGCTGTCTTACTTCCTCTCTCTCTCAAGCTCTCTTACTTCCTCTCTCTCTCAAGCTCTCTTACTTCCTCTCTCTCTCAAGCTCTCTTACTTCCTCTCTCTCAAGCTCTCTTACTTCCTCTCTCTCAAGCTCTCTTACTTCCTCTCTCTCTCAAGCTCTCTTACTTCCTCTCTCTCTCAAGCTCTCTTACTTCCTCTCTCTCTCAAGCTCTCTTACTTCCTCTCTCTCAAGCTCTCTTACTTTCTCTCTCTCTCAAGCTTTCTTACTTCCTCTCTCTCTCAAGCTCTCTTACTTCCTCTCTCTCTCAAGCTCTCTTACTTCCTCTCTCTCTCAAGCTCTCTTACTTCCTCTCTCTCTCAAGCTCTCTTACTTCCTCTCTCTCTCAAGCTCTCTTACTTCCTCTCTCTCAAGCTCTCTTACTTTCTCTCTAAGCTCTCTTACTTCTCTCAAGCTCTCTTACTTCCTCTCTCTCTCAAGCTCTCTTACTTCCTCTCTCTCTCAAGCTCTCTTACTTCCTCTCTCTCTCAAGCTCTCTTACTTCCTCTCTCTCTCAAGCTCTCTTACTTCCTCTCTCTCTCAAGCTCTCTTACTTCCTCTCTCTCAAGCTCTCTTACTTCCTCTCTCTCAAGCTCTCTTACTTCCTCTCTCTCTCAAGCTCTCTTACTTCCTCTCTCTCTCAAGCTCTCTTACTTTCTCTCTCTCTCAAGCTCTCTTACTTTCTCTCTCTCTCAAGCTCTCTTACTGCCTCTCTCTCTCAAGCTCTCTTACTTCCTCTCTCTCTCAAGCTCTCTTACTTCCTCTCTCTCTCAAGCTCTCTTACTTCCTCTCTCTCAAGCTCTCTTACTTCCTCTCTCTCAAGCTCTCTTACTTTCTCTCTTTTTTCCCTATGCCACTCCTCCCTCCCCCTCTCCTTATCTTGTCCTTTCTTCTTTCGTAACTGCTGCAGAACCAAATGATTGAACAACTCAATAAATCCTAAGCAATAATTACAACTTTTAGTTCTAGGCTCACAACGTCCTGAACTTAGACTCAAGGCCGTCAACATAAGCCACGGACAAAATGAATGAAGCAACTCAAGGAACTGGAACGTCTAGGACATTCTGAAACGTAATACAAATGAAACAGTTTTCCATTTCAAATCTGTGATTTTGTTCCACCATCTCCGAACCCAAAGCCAATACGCATTAAAAAAAAACAATGTACAAATATTTTACAACTATTAAACGTGGCGCCATCTTCCATGGTTTTGGCATCTTGCACATTTCAAAAGTTTTTGGTGTTTCTCAGAGATCTCCAGTCTCTCTCTCTCTCTCTCTTACACACATACACAGTTTGTTAGTTTGTCTTGCTGTTGATGTAATTTAATTAGACTTATAACTCTCCAATGTCGTTAGATAAAAAAAAAACAAGCAGCATTTACAGAATGACCTAGACGCGGTGACCTGGCCTTGGCATAGAAAAGACAAACAACAACGGATTAACAAGAAAAAAAAAAAACAAGGCCTCATTGATTTTTCCTAATATGCGCGTATTGATTTTTTTGTAAAGTTGTTCTCGTCTGCTTGTAGAATTCTGCCAATAAAAAAAATGGAGTAAAAAAAGTACGTTTAAAAAAAAAGGAGTGAAAAAAGGAAAAAAAAAACAACTAACCTGCCAGGGCCAACTATTGATTTTGACCTCCTGACCTCCCACTACTCGATAAGACCCCAGCAAACTTTTCGGACGTATTCCACATTCTTTCTGTGCCGAGGTCAGCTCTTCCAAGGCCAGTTTTCTTTCTGAAATGTAATGGAAATCTAGCTATTATTATTAGTTGATACATGTATAAAAGAGTTATACTCCTTTGTTTGTGTGAATAGCGTCCCTTGATTGTTGACAACCAAGATGGCGTCGTATACACACCTGATTGGAAAATCACAGCTCAAACCTAGTGTTTGGTCGTGAGATAAAATAAAAATCAAAGCAATATATTGACCGGTCACGTTGACCTCTAAAATTTGCAAATTTAAGTGTCGTAATCAATTCTATTAAATGTGTCATGCTCTTCCAACTGTTTTTTGTTTTGTGATAATACATGAGAGCATTGTTGTATTATTATTGTTTATTATGTTAAAAAACTTTTTTTCCCCAGATTCGACATTTCTCTGTGGACTTTTCTTTTTTTATAAACTATTTAAATTATACTATTTGTGCAGGATTGTTTATATTGACATCTTGACAGTGTAGCTTAATTACAGACTTGTTCAGTAATTCACTGTGTGTGTGTGTGTGTGTTTCTATGGTGATGATGGAAAAATGTAGGTCATTGGTTTGTGAATGATGCAAGATAAGCGGCAATGTCGTCAGAGGTCTTAGATAGAAGAGACGACTCCAGAACGTGAGATTGAAAAGAAGTGTTATTGTAGTGAGGTAGATTCTGCTCAAGAGATCATGTTTATATTATAACTAAAGTCTTCTACATTTATTTAATTTCATCTCAAGTTGATTTGTGTCTATTAAATTGTAATAAAATTCGAGTTATTTCAAGTTTTATACGTGAAAATATAATACGCCTGCAGCGTTTCAGTTGTATATTAGCAGTTTGGTGCTACAAGTCGACGACGGTCCATTCACCCAAACAAAAACTTTGTAGATTTAAAACCTTGGAAAACAGTGATACATCTTTGTATTACTCTAGTACTGGAATACGTTATCGTGGTCAAAACTAACTGGACCATATTTCAGCTGTGCACATATTCGACTAGGTCCAACAAACAACATATGAACTACCGGAATGAACGCCCAATCAGTAACTGGCCTATTTCGTAATGCAGTCTTTCTCTCACTTTTAGATTAGTTATCTACGTCACGTCAATGCCCATTTCGTCATTATTCTAAAAGTTTACGATAATGCCACTTATCTATATCCTAACAAGATTCATTTTTAGTCCTAGGATCAATAACTTTAAAGGAAGGTCTTTTCGAGCCCTGAGGATCTTGTGATGTGGCCATAGAGTTTGAGTTTATGTTTTTTGACAGTGGTTAGCAGGTCATAGTGGGGTCCAATTGCTGTATTAATCCTGCTTTTAATCCCTTCATTCGTGATGCGGTCTTTGTAAGTGACACTAGGGTCTTTCTATCTTAGCTCCATTGTTAGGACCCTTTTCTCGTGACGCTGACTAATATTAGTAGAATAGGATAATATCAGTGGCCATGGATAACTAATGCATTACTTCCATGTATAAGTTTTGCCCAACATTTAAACTTTGTAGTTTAATACAGATCTAAATCTAGATTTGTATGTGATACACCAAGACGCTACATTAATACAAGGACACTCAACAATTCTTTGGTTTACTGAAGCACAAGAACAAGGGTAGATAAACGAAGACGTGTCAAGATTAATTATCTTTAGTACTCTCCCCTCCCCTCACGAAATACAGACTGAAATAGAAATATATATACATTGGATATGTCTAATTATATTTTATTGAGTGGCTAATAATTAACTGATAATATTATTTTTTAAAATATTTTTTTAAATATGGCATTCTAAAATGTCATACCGTATTCAAAGTTAAGTCAAAAAAAGTGTAGACATAGCGCTCTACCCAACTGTCATTGCCACGACGTTATCATATACAGCAGACCCAAGACATAGCGTTCTACCCAACTCTGTCTTACCATAATTACATTGGGAAACAGCAGACCCAAGACATAGCGTTCTACCCAACTCTGTCTTACCATAATTACATTGGGAAACAGCAGACCCAAGACATAGCGTTCTACCCAACTCTGTCTTACCATCTATACGTTGGGAAACAGCAGACCCAAGACATAACGCTCTACCCAACTCTGTCTTACCATAATTACATTGGGAAACAGCAGACCCAAGACATAGCGTTCTACCCAACTCTGTCTTACCATCTATACGTTGGGAAACAGCAGACTCAAGACGTTCTACCCAACTCTGTCTTACCATCTATACGTTGGGAAACAGCAGACCCAAGACATAACGCTCTACCCAACTCTGTCTTACCATAATTACATTGGGAAACAGCAGACCCAAGACATAACGTTCTACCCAACTCTGTCTTACCATCTATACGTTGGGAAACAGCAGACTCAAGACGTTCTACCCAACTCTGTCTTACCATCTATACGTTGGGAAACAGCAGACCCAAGACATAACGCTCTACCCAACTCTGTCTTACCATAATTACAGTGGGAAACAGCAGACCCAAGACATAGCGTTCTACCCAACTCTGTCTTACCATCTAAACGTTCGGAAACAGCAGACCCAAGACGTTCTACCCAACTCTGTCTTACCATCTATACGTTAGGAAACAGCAGACCCAAGACATAACGTTCTACCCAACTCTGTCTGACCATCTATACGTTGGGAAACAGCAGACCCAAGACGTTCTACCCAACTCTGTCTGACCATCTATACGTTGGGAAACAGCAGACCCAAGACATAACGTTCTACCCAACTCTGTCTGACCATCTATACGTTGGGAAACAGCAGACCCAAGACATAACGTTCTACCCAACTCTGTCTTACCATCTATACGTTGGGAAACAGCAGACCCAAGACGTTCTACCCAACTCTGTCTGACCATCTATACGTTGGGAAACAGCAGACACAAGACAGGGCGTTCTACCCAACTCTGTCTGACCATCTATACGTTGGGAAACAGCAGACCCAAGACAGGGCGTTCTACCCAACTCTGTCTGACCATCTATACGTTGGGAAACAGCAGACCCAAGACAGGGCGTTCTACTCAACTCTGACCATCTATACGTTGGGAAACAGCAGACCCAAGACGTTCTACCCAACTCTGTCTGACCATCTATACGTTGGGAAACAGCAGACCCAAGACGTTCTACCCAACTCTGTCTGACCATCTATACTTTGGGAAACAGCAGACCCAAGACGTTCTACCCAACTCTGTCTGACCATCTATACGTTGGGAAACAGCAGACCCAAGACGTTCTACCCAACTCTGTCTGACCATCTATACGTTGGGAAACAGCAGACCCAAGACATAACGTTCTACCAAACTCTGTCTGACCATCTATACGTTGGGAAACAGCAGACCCAAGACATAGCGCTCTACCCAACTCTGTCTTACCATCTATACGTTGGGAAACAGCAGACCCAAGACGTTCTACCCAACTCTGTCTGACCATCTATACGTTGGGAAACAGCAGACCCAAGACATAACGCTCTACCCAACTCTGTCTGACCATCTATACGTTGGGTAACAGCAGACCCAAGACATAGCGCTCTACCCAATTCTGTCTGACCATCTATACGTTGGGAAACAGCAGACCCAAGACATAACGTTCTACCCAACTCTGTCTGACCATCTATACGTTGGGAAACAGCAGACCCAAGACGTTCTACCCAACTCTGTCTGACTATCTATACGTTGGGAAACAGCAGACCCAAGACATAACGTTCTACCCAACTCTGTCTGACCATCTATACGTTGGGAAACAGCAGACCCAAGACGTTCTACCCAACTCTGTCTGACCATCTATACGTTGGGAAACAGCAGACCCAAGACATAACGTTCTACCCAACTCTGTCTGACCATCTATACGTTGGGAAACAGCAGACACAAGACAGGGCGTTCTACCCAACTCTGTCTGACCATCTATACGTTGGGAAACAGCAGACCCAAGACAGGGCGTTCTACCCAACTCTGTCTGACCATCTATACGTTGGGAAACAGCAGACCCAAGACAGGGCGTTCTACCCAACTCTGACCATCTATACGTTGGGAAACAGCAGACCCAAGACGTTCTACCCAACTCTGTCTGACCATCTATACGTTGGGAAACAGCAGACCCAAGACGTTCTACCCAACTCTGTCTGACCATCTATACTTTGGGAAACAGCAGACCCAAGACGTTCTACCCAACTCTGTCTGACCATCTATACGTTGGGAAACAGCAGACCCAAGACGTTCTACCCAACTCTGTCTGACCATCTATACGTTGGGAAACAGCAGACCCAAGACATAACGTTCTACCAAACTCTGTCTGACCATCTATACGTTGGGAAACAGCAGACCCAAGACATAGCGCTCTACCCAACTCTGTCTTACCATCTATACGTTGGGAAACAGCAGACCCAAGACGTTCTACCCAACTCTGTCTGACCATCTATACGTTGGGAAACAGCAGACCCAAGACATAACGCTCTACCCAACTCTGTCTGACCATCTATACGTTGGGTAACAGCAGACCCAAGACATAGCGCTCTACCCAATTCTGTCTGACCATCTATACGTTGGGAAACAGCAGACCCAAGACATAACGTTCTACCCAACTCTGTCTGACCATCTATACGTTGGGAAACAGCAGACCCAAGACGTTCTACCCAACTCTGTCTGACTATCTATACGTTGGGAAACAGCAGACCCAAGACATAACGTTCTACCCAACTCTGTCTGACCATCTATACGTTGGGAAACAGCAGACCCAAGACGTTCTACCCAACTCTGTCTGACCATCTATACGTTGGGAAACAGCAGACCCAAGACATAACGTTCTACCCAACTCTGTCTGACCATCTATACGTTGGGAAACAGCAGACCCAAGACGTTCTACCCAACTCTGTCTGACCATCTATACGTTGGGAAACAGCAGACCCAAGTCATAACGTTCTACCCAACTCTGTCTGACCATCTATACGTTGGGAAACAGCAGACCCAAGACATAACGTTCTACCCAACTCTGTCTGACCATCTATACGTTGGGAAACAGCAGACCCAAGACGTTCTACCCAACTCTGTCTGACCATCTATACGTTGGGAAACAGCAGACCCAAGACGTTCTACCCCAGCCTACTTAATATTGTCTACCTTGAAAAACAGAACACACTGGAAGAGTTTTTGTTTTTGTTTTACTGGTTCGTATTTAGCATAGATAGTTTTCTTTCTTCTTTTCTTCTCGTCCCGCAAGATAAGCACACAGACACAGACATAGACACAGACATAGACACAGACATAGACACAGACACAGACATAGGCACAGACACAGATATAGACACAGACATAGACACAGACACAGACACAGATATAGACACTGACATAGACACAGACATAGACACGGACATAGACACAGACATAGACACAGACACAGACATAGACACAGACGTAGACACAGACGTAGACGTAGATACAGACATAGACGTAGACAACTCATGCATATAAATATATATTGCATGATGGCCAAAGATCAAGTATTGACGTATGTCCAGGCTCGAGGTAGAGACTATGAGTTAAATGGGATAAAAAAAACAACAACCCTCGAAACAAAGAAGGATTTACCTTTCGCGTTTTTCAGAAAGAGTGAGAGAGAGAGAGAGAGAGAGAGAGAGTGAGAGAGAGAGAGAGAGAGGAACAAAGAGAGAGACAAAAAGAGAGTCAAAGAGTGAGACAGCGATAGAGAGAAACTGAGAAAGTGTGTGTAAAGAGAGAAAAAGAATGAGGGAGTGTGCGAGAAAGAAAATGAATAGTCAAAGAGAGAGAGAGAGAGAGAGGGAGTGTGTGTATGATAGAGAAAAAGAGAGAGAGAGAGGGAGTGTGTGTATGATAGAGAAAAAGAGAGAGAGAGGGAGTGTGTGTATGATAGAGAAAAAGAGAGAGAGGGAGGGAGTGTGTGTATGATAGAGAAAAAGAGAGTGAGAGGGAGTGTGTGAGAGGGAGTGTGTGAGATTGAGTAACAGAGAAAGACAAGGTGGTCAAGCGGTACCAGACATTCTCTGTGCAGAAAGTAAAAGTGGATTGTCGTTTTCATCTGGTCACGTGGGATCATGCCATCACCGTTGACCGTTGGTCACACAAATAATAAACAAAAGTACATCCCCTATATCTTTGACTATTGACCCGGAACAGGCGCACGTTGTTCACTTTGTCCAGTTTGTTTGTTTGTTTGTTTGTTTCATAGAAGTAAAAAAGGTTATAGAGTGTGTGCATATTTATATAGACAAATGACAGAACTTCAAGACAGTACTAAATACAGATGTAGCTGTGGGGGTGGGGGGGGGGGGTTGCTTCAGCCAGCTTTAATAGTCTCGCAGTCTTCAGGGTAACATTAAGTAATCAGCTGATCGTGCTAACCCCCCCCCCCCCCCTTTTTCCTCCGGTGGAATCAATTCAGCATCAGCTGCTATTGCGCAACGTTTCGCCACTGTCTTAATAAATAAATAAGTTGAAACTTTTTTTTTAACAAATGTGAAAACAAGGATCAATGAAATCCAAGTTCACAGCTAGAGATCTACTTTCTCTCTTGCTTCTAAAAATGAATTGACCTACGCCTCAAAACCAATTACGTCTGAAAAGGTCTGGGCTCGGGGCGTTACATAATATTAACAACAAGAGCTGCTAATTCCTGCCTCACAGCACGTAGTCCTGCTAGATATGTGACCCAACAGAGACTCTTTTTGTAGAGATCTTATTTGCTTTCTCACTTTCTCCGAGGTTTGAACTCATTCGCACTAGTGACGTCAGCTGTATGGCGACTTACCTGCACCGAGATACTGCCGCAAGAAAGAAAACACCTGCGCCTTTACGGTCCAGTGAGCAAAAGAGCATGATGCGTTTCAGAATAGCCGAGACCATAAGCTCGATTTATTCATGCTCGAGTACTAATAGCCTGCCTATTCAGGTTTTCTAAAACTTCGGCTGCAAATATTAAAGTTATTAGATTGGCTTTTCAAAGGGATGTAAATCTATTCAGTTCGATCGTAACTTGCAAATTATCTGCGCTTTTCTGAATACCAAAAAGCTTTAGTATTTTTTTTTAATTTGTTTTTTTATAGGGAGCCCCCTAAATGAACAACATTTGTAAGCGGACGGGAGCACACATGCCAACGATGCACTCTAAAACAATATCACATGTCAAACTATACGACAAATAGGCAATAGGACTGCCAGTAACATAGAGATGTCATCTCAGAGGAGGTTTTTATAACACACAAAACTGCTCAATGCGTCACTTGAAAGCAGTGATTCAAGCAAAAGTGAAAACGCTCTTACTAGATCTAGTAACATAAAGGACGAAAACATTTTGCCAAATACTAAAGGTTGTCCAAGAGTTCAGATAAAACTATTTAGTTCTTTCAGAATGTAATGGTTGAAATACTAAAGGTTGTCCCAGGATTAAGATAAAACTATTTAGTTCTTTCAGAATGTAATGGTTGAAATACTAAAGGTTGTCCCAGGGTTCAGATAAAACTATTTAGTTCTCTCAGAATGTAATGGTTGAAATACTAAAGGTTGTCCCAGGGTTCAGATAAAACTATTTAGTTCTCTCAGAATGTAATGGTTGCATGACCATGAACTTTTAACATCACCTTGAACTTAAGTAGCATGCGCAGAGGTGTTTTTATAAACCCAGTTTTATTTCAAGGTTGGCTCAGATACGCTGATAGTAATTTTTTTTAATCAGTGTAATTCTTGCCCCATTTATGAAGAATGTGAAGCATTGAAAGAATCCATTTAGCGCGCACACACACACACAAATATGCACACTAGTTGCCTGCACTTAGCACCAAAAAGCACCTCGGCTTATTCCTTTTTCTTTTCCTCCTCTTATCCTATCTTCTTATCTTATATAATACAGACGTTACTTCAAAAAAGAAGACGATTACGTCCTACGCGTCTTGCTCAGGCAACCCATTCCATGCTCTAATAGCACTAGGAGAGAAGGAGCCGATATATATATATATATATATATATATATATATATATTATATATATATATATATATATATATATATATATATATATTATATATATATATATCCAATGCCTTAAAAAAGTTTTCTATTTCTTTGGATCGTAACTAGCGAGTTATCTGCTCTTTTGTACACTCCACAAAGCTGCACTGTTCTATTTCCAACATTATCTCCTTAACCGGAACAGTTTGAGATACATAGGGTTCAAACCTCATGTATTATACTCGACCTTCTTCTTCATTTCATTTGAATGTCTGAAGACCTTCATTCGAAACGTCTGCAATATCTCATGTTTGTCAGATATTTGAACAAAAAAAATGGTCCGTCGACCTTATTTTCCTGAATCTGTGGAGAGTCATGCTGACCCTAGCTGGCATTATGAACTAGATTTTTTTAAAAACCTCTATACTTTTGGTAACACCTTACAGGAGGAGAAATAGAAAAACAAACACATAAAAACAAAACTCGTTTCTGATATCACGAGTGCATACCTGCAGAGAAACTGGGAATATCGCAACGTGCGTGTTCTATATTACCTGGCTAAACATCTCTTGGAATTTAGCCATGTCTTGCCCTTCAATCTTCGGGGCCTGTCTAGCCCTTCAATCTTTGGGGCCTGTCCAGCACTTCAATCTTTAGGGCCTGTCTAGCTCTGCAATCTTTGGGCTAGCTCTTCAATCTTTGGGCTCTGTCTAGCTCTTGAATCTTTGAGAACTGTCTAGCTCTGCAATCTTTGGGCTAGCTCTTCAATCTTTGGGCTCTGTCTAGCTCTTGAATCTTTGAGAACTGTCTAGCTCTGCAATCTTTGGGCCCTCTATAGCTCTTCAATCTTCGGGCCCTGTCTAGCTCTGCTATCTTTGGGCCCTGTATAGTTTTTTTTAACCTTTCGGCCCTGTCTAGTGTTTCAATCTTTCAGCTCTGTCTAGCGTTTCAATCTGTGGGCCCTGTTTAGCTCTTAAATCACTGGGCCCTAAATAGCTCTTCAATCTTTGATCCCTATCAAGCTTTTCAATCTTTGAGCCTTATCAAGCTTTTCAATCTTTGAGCCTTATCAAGCTTTTCAATCTTTGATCCCTACCAAACTTTTTCAATCTTTGAGCCCTATCAAGCATTTCAATCTTTGAGCCCTATCAAGCTCATCAATCTTTGGGCCATGTCTAGCTCTTCATTCTATGAGCGTCAATTGAGAACAATCAGGCTATTAAAAAGTCTAGAGGGAGAGATGCTCTGGGTAGTTTGAAACATGACAAGGGGAGAGAAGCTCTGGGTAGTTTGAAACATGACAAGGGGAGAGAAGCTCTGGGTAGTTTGAAACATGACAAGGGGAGAGAAGACCACTTAAAGGCCTTGACACTTGCTTGTTATTGTTTTGCATTGAACGAAAAGCACGAGCTCACAGCGAACTGAAGCCAGTTTTAAAATATCCAAAGAGGCAGGCAACGGTAACGATGGATAGGCATCAATAAATAATGAAAGGATGTCCCCTTAAATCGGACTAATTACAATGGTATACAGTACTGGCAGCTCAAGGCCTGTTGGGCAGTGTATTTTGCGCTCAGTTGCCACGACAAATGTTTCAAGCAGTGCTGAATTAACCAATAGGCAACATAAGCTATAGTTTGGAGGTCCCCCCCCTCCCCACTTTCTTGGTGGCCCCCCCTCCTTCCCAATGGTTATTGGGATAGTGTAATCATTTTGAAGAACAAGCAAAGAAAAAATTGCCTTATGTTGATTGCATGGGGCCCATATCTAAAAAAGATTAGGGGTTTATCAAGTCTAGAATCCGGGCCTGGAGTTTGAAGGCTCACATGCTGGTATGATTGTCGTGTAATGTTATCAGAAAACTGAATCCTATCAAAGAAATATAATTGTTGAAATAGTCTTTCAATTTCTTTTGTAGAGATTAATTTCCTGTCAATATAACAAGTATGAAACTCTGTACAGACACAATACATTCCACTTTTCATTATCTAACAGACAGCAGCATAGAGGTCAACAACAACCAAGTCGTCATACAAAATAAACAAGGCAAACACTCAATAGAAATTATACAACATGCAGTATACAATAAAGCAGAATACACAAGAAACATTGTAAAATATATAACTTACATAACAAAAAAACAACAGATGTTATGAAAAATAGAGCAGACAATTTAATATCTATATATATCTATATATATATATATATATATATATATATATATATATATATATATATATATATATATATATATATATATACATCGGACATTACCAAATAATAAAATACACAGTAGACATTATGATATAGAGATTACAAGAGACCTTCTAGACTACGTAGCAGACCTTATAATATAGATAATTGACATTGTAAATCATTCAATGAAGATGTGGAGGCAGCACGACTAACCAAAGTCCGAAAATGAATGGACGGACGGACATACAGACAAAATAGATAGAACGGAGCGGTACAAAAATTCGTTCGTACCTCACTCGGTCAGACTCTATCACCGCCACTCATTGATCAGGGAACATGAAATGCACCAAGATACCTGTGTGTAGTCGCTGAATGAACTCTTTATGTTGTCTGTTGTATTTGTGTGTATTTTTCTGTTGTGTAGACTTTATATGAGAAAAGAGTCCTTGTAATCACAAGAAATTTCCATAAGGATCAATAAAGCAGTCTTAGTCTTAGTCTTAGATAGATAGTTAGATAGATAGATAGATACAGTAGAGCGTCGTTTATCCGACTCAATTGGGACCGGACACCGTTCGGATACGCGATCGTTCGGATAACCGAAAACCGAAGCGATCCATGCAGTATATGCAACCGGACACTATACGAATATTGAAAATCATCACATGCGGGACACGTGAGTGAAGAACGAGCAAAATAGGTGACAAATGTCGCAATTTTACCTCACCTTGGGTTTTTCCGTCACTTTTCGCCTCGCGCGAAACAACTGTTGAGCATTGCCTGTTCGAAAACGTATTCATACAGAATATGTGCATTACAGTACATGTGGTTGATAAAAAAAAAAAAAAACCGGATATTTGACGCTCCGGATAATAAACGTTCGGATAAACGACGTTCTACTGTAGATAGATTAGATAGATAGATAGATAGATATTGTGTGAGTGTGTGTGTAAGGCGGTGTGCTATAAAATTTTCATTCACGTCCCGAACTGAAAACGAGGCTAAGTGAAGATGACATCACTCTAGGAATTACGTAACCAGGTATTACATCATGTTTGTATACAGAAGGAAACAAACAAACAAGCCCAGTTGTTATTATTTTGGTATGCGGTATATTATTAAAAATGTCTTAAGCATAAGTTCAATGAACTCCGTTTTTTTATTCCAAAGCTTATATCAAACTCTCTGTCTGTCTGTCTGTCTGGTCAAAAGTTTGTCAACGTCATTTCTTCCACACCCTATCTCAGATCAAGATAAAATGCAATAACTTGTTAAAGTGATTAAGTAAAAAAAAAAAAATCTTCTTTCGCAAGCTGCTCTACAGTGCTTATCTTTTTTCAACAGCCGCACACACACACACACACACACATACACACCAGCAGAACTGATATTTGTTTAGAATCAGAAATGGCAGAATAGAAATGAGTTCAAAATCAGAAATATCAATACATAAATTAAATGTGTTTGGAATCAGACATACCAACGCAACTAAAACTTGTTTTGGAATCAGAAATGTCCAAATTGTTTGCTAAGACTAAAATGAAAGCGTTAAAAAAAGTATACGTCTGCTAACTGAACTTCTAGGATCATAATTCTATTTTAAACTCGTGTTCTTCTGCTCACTTTCTAGGCACTTACTAAATAAGTTTTACCTATTGCTAGAGACCTGGCGAGACAACTGTCACAATGTATTGATGTATTAGCAGTAATTAGCACACTGTGCTGTTTGTTCACGTCGGCGTGATTATTACAAGTGGTGCAAGCATGAGTGGTTGGCAGGTTAATATAGGATTAGTACAAGGATACAATGACCAGGAATGACCACAAGATCAAGTATATTCTAAAACTCATCAGGATTTTTCCCAAATAGCCAGATGGCTGCTAGATTAGCTCCCCTCACCCCCCCCCCAGACGGTATTAATAACAAATTCCAATGAAGTTGAACTCCTCAAAGAGACTTTCCTACCCACAGATTTGTTGTTTTTGAAATCCTGATCAAGCATGGCATCTGTCAGCCTCTGTGCCACTTTTCAGTCAGTTGTAGAGGTGGCTGAGACGTAAAAAGAGAAAGGGCTGGGGTTTAAAATCTCTAGCATCTGATTCGATCGAACTGCCTGCGCCGTTAGGACAGGTGGGGCCTATTTAGCTTTCGATTTCTACTATCACTTGTGATGTGTTTTTTTTTTTTTTTTAAATATCAGAATTAGTCATAAAGGGAAAAGTGGGGGGCGACTCGGTACAAAGATAAAGACGTGATAAGCGTGGAACGTTTGATCGTAATGCTGCTGCCTGCAGATCAAAACTGAAACACACCTTGATAGAACGTTATACCACTGACCAGCGGAAGTGCGTGGGTAGAAAAGAAAACTTAGTATATATGTGTGTGTGTGTGTGTGTGTGTGTGTGGTATTCAAATGTGTAAACCGTTATTGCAACAACATATTTTCTTTACAAAGCTTGTATCAACGCACTCCGTCCGTCCGTCTGTCCGTCCGTCTGTATGTCTGTCTGTCACAATTTCTTGTACACGTTATTTCTTCCCCTTCCCAACCTCGGAACAAGTTGAAACTTTGCACACAATTATTTCGTTGTTCCTAACAAAATAGGAATTAATAAACAAAAATTAACCAATTAATTAATTAATTAGTGGCTATTAATTCATTTGTTTTGATACCAAGTTTGATATTGATTAAGGGAAATGAATATTGCAGTATTAATATAAATGGCTATAAATACGTAGTTTTTACCCTTTTTTAAAGTTTTTTTTTCTTATTTCACTATTAGAATGAAAATATTGTATTGGCGATTAAAATCTAGATTTTCGTTTAGCTGTATATATACTTGCAACTAAATTATTTATTTGTCATTTATTAAAAGATTAAAAGTATCATAATTAGTACGAATTTTGTTCATTATAGCCATGACATAATGGGCCGGACTTAGGGCACTGCAGTCGCAGTGGGCCCCGCACTTTCATACGCCCCGCACTAATGCAAGGTGTAAATTTTAAATTAGACCATTTTAACTTATATATAATAACAAGGTTTCCGCGGTCTCCTGATGTTTCAGTATCTCCTGTAATAGCAAAATATACGAAAAAGTCCTTGAAATCTCTTGAAATTATTAAAATCTGAAAACTCATAAAAATTTCCAGAAAAATAAACAGATAGTCATTTTGGGGTGCCAACCCTAAGCGAATAAAAAAAAAAAAAGGCATTTTCAGTTTTAACTTAATAAAAATTTAATGCAAAGACGAATATATTTTCTGATACAAAATCTTAATTTCGACATTATGCTTATCCCTACCCCGCGCAAACCGTTTCGCATAGGGCGCCGCAATTGTTTGTCCGGCCCAGTATGTCCTTCTTGTGCTGAACGTCTGGTAACCCTAGGTAAAGCCAAAAACATCAGAACCTGTTGGTATTGTAGTCTTTTGCTTGAGAACCGTTGGATCCAATTAACTTTACCCTATATATTGAGAACCTTAAAGGCGAAGAAGATCTTATTCAATTCAGTCTTATTGTCAAGCAGATGAGGAAAGTTATGGTGGTGTGTTGTGCATGTCATCTTGATGGTCCAGGGTTCGAACCCTGCCCTCAGCCATTCCGTTCTGCGAGAGGTAAACAAAGCAGACAAATGGCACATTGACCTGACAGTGACATCTTTCCCTCGCAGCACGTATCAAAGGACAAGAACGGACATAAACCTGATTGAGCCGGAAATGGGAAACCAAGAGGGAGGGAGGGCTGATGTCTAAATACAACGGGATTGGTGTAGGACTTGGTGTAGCGCAGATAGGTCAGGAACACGCATAGGAAAGAGATACAAAAGAGAAAAAGAAATGAAAGTCGGGTTGTCAAGTTCAAGGTCACGTCTGTTTAGGGTTGAACCAGATATATGACGTAATAGTAGAGCAGCGGCTGCCCAGCGATAAAAAGTTGGTCCGCCTCTGTGTTTACCCAAGTGGCTTTTTTTTTTTCATTCCTCTCTCTTTTTCTCTCTCTATCGTTCTCTCTGTCTCTCTCTCTCTTCTTCTCTTTCCCTCTCTCTTTCTCCTTCTCTCTCTTTTTCTTTCTCTCTCTCTCTTTCTCCTTCTCTCTCTTTCTCTCTCTCTCTTTCTCTCTCTTGCTCTATGTTCTCCCATAAATGTCCTTACAAATCTTCATTTTTAGCGGCCCCAGTAAGGGGAAAAAGCCGCAACTAGGTTTGTGCAAAATGTCCGTCTGTCACACTCAGATCTCAAAAACTAGAAGAGATATGAAATATATTATTTCACCATTAAATGCGGCTTGAAAAGTTTAGGTGCAACGGCTACTTTTGGTTTTCTAAAAGCAAACCGTTTAATTTATAAAATAAACTATACAAGCGATTTTTTCATAAAAATATACCAATTCTAAAACAATTACGTAAATGTAAGGGAGGCAATGTACAATATGCTAACAAAGATTTACCAATTTTACTGTGTATTTTCAGTATCACTAAGTCAAATATATTTATAAAATGTACAAGAAATGTTTACAACAAATATAAATAATAGTTAACGGAGTTTTTTCTAGACAACTAGCTGCTCAAATTAAAAGAAAACATTTCTGTTTGTTTAAAAAGGCTAATAATGCACTTTGTATGTAAATATCACGCACATTTTTTAAAATGGACTTTCTATGCAGCGACTTTCGTGCAGTAGCGTAACGTCGCAGCATGTCACAGTGTTAAACCAATTCCTTAAATTAAAAAAAAAAAACAGATTTTATTTATTTTTTGTTATGCGCCCCCATCCGAATAAAGGAATCTTATTTTTGTGCGTTTTGTCTGTTGGTCGGTCTGTCCGTCACGATTAGAATAACAAATAACACTAAAGGCTATTGTTTTTACCTTTAATTATTCATTCAGAAATATTGCATTAGGTTTAAGTATCTATAATAGATTGTTCCGGATGTTTTGTGAAAAACAAATCAATGCCAATGAATATTTGGTTGCTCTTCTAACTTATATTAGATTTTATTTCCATGCTTAAACGTTGCAATAAACACATGATCTTTAATACATTAGTGTTCTTATCAAGTTCAGATTTGAATGAGTTGGTTCTGACACTTTTTCTAACGAAAGGAATCTAGTTTCTGTCTCTCAGGATATATCACGATTGTACATTTTCTTTTCGTTTTTTTTTCTTTTGTATTTGCAATTATAAGTGCACTTTAGTTTTTTTCAGCTTATGCATCAGATTCAACGAAGAGCTATTTGTTTATGGCTTTGCCTCAAAATTTGGAGATCTCTAGGTAAAAATATAATAATAAAATAACTCACTCTTTCACCAACGTACGCTAGCAGGAAGAATTTCATATTTACGATAATTTTTTTTTCACTTTCGGATTAGGGAATGACCCCCTGTCAACTACCTAAATTTTATTGCGATATTTAGTGTTTATTTTAAAACGTTTAGTGCTGGTGTTTTTTTTGTTTTGTTTTTGAAATACCTGCATTAATAGGCGTCAACACATATATGTGAGAGAGAGAGAGAGAAAGGTATGTAGATAGATAGTTAGGCTTACAAAGAAACAGGCATACAGACTGGCATAGATAGATAGATAGATAGATAGATAGATAGATAGATAGATAGATAGATATAGATAGATAGGTATAGATAGATAGATAGATAGATAGATAGATAGATAGATAGATAGATAGATAGATAGACGGTATTAATGTAAAAAAGATAGATAGACGGTATTAATGTAAAAGCTTTTTTTTCAAAACAGCGTGTATATGTGTGTGATGCACTGTGTGCTATGGGAACCTTTCATTCGAATCACGAATTGAAAACGAGGCTAAGTGAAGCTGGTTATAACCTTCCCCTTGTGGAGGACATAAAGATAAAACATCAACAAAGTATCAAAAACAAAGCACCAGTCCAAGAATTACTTAAACAGATATTATTTTTAAAAAGCTGATATCAACTCACTTTATCTGTCTGTTTGGTAAAAAGTTTGTACACGTTATTTCTCCCACATCCAATCTCGGATCAAACTGAAATTTTGCACAATTATTTCTTTATCCTGACAAAACAATAATCAAGAAACAATTTTGGTATCGAACAAGGGAAAGAAATTGTACTTTACTAATGTGTTAGTATAATTTGAATTAGCCCCTTTTATACTTTGCAGGTCGCCGCTTTAAAATTTGAAGCTAAAAATAGATATCTATAAAAAAAAAATATATTTCAAAAGCATTTCGCTGGCACAGTGGTTAGTGTGCTGGCTTAAGGAGGCTTGAGCCCTCCAGTTCAAATTCAGGTCTCTCAACTTAAAAAAATTAAATGCATTTAAAAAGCAATCACTATAACATTCACCCAGATACCCCTAACCCTTCTTTCACCCCCTCCCCCCCCCCAGCCCTATTCCCAACTAGTCCAGACAAGTGATAAGATCATAGCGTATTGATCAAGCTTAAAGCATGAAATTGCGCTAAACAAAAATAATTGGTAAAAATATGTATTATTGTGAGTCTAGATCAGAGTGTTTCCCAAAGTTTTTCCTGAACAGAACACTTTGTACATTCTGAGTATTTAGCGGAACACTTTATGCTTTTTTTTGTCTAGAGAGCTTACTTCACTTAACTAATGAATGATTCCAGTTGCTCACATGGTACATTGAGGCCTAGGGTTCCGCGGAACACAGTTTAGGAAACACTGGGTCTAGATCTATTCTCATCTATTACAGATTTCATGACATGTCTGATCCAAACTACTTGATACAACTACGCTGAATATAGGCTTTGTTTTTTAAAAAGTATTTGTAATGTTTTTCTTGTTTTAATAGTTTTCGTCTTCAGACCCAATACAAAGTCAACAATTCTTTGATTCGCCCTGACTTTGTATATCTGCTGAGTGATACAACAGGCGTCTTGAAAAAAGAAAATTACGATAAAGGCTGAACGACAACTGTTGGCTTGGTTAGAATAATAAATAATTTACGACATCTATTGTAATACTTACTTTTGTTAGTCCTATTGTCTATTTTGTTTTTGTGTTTGGAATGAATGTGACTTCCGTTGGCGATGACGTCAGCGGCCAACAGGCTAGCCACGAGGCTGTCGTCTTTGCTGTTGCTATCATATTCGCTATCGTCTGCTCCCCCGGCAGAGTCGTCTTCATCCTCGTCCCCTAGGTCGTTCTCACTGGCGCTGGAGTTGGTGCTGGTGGATTTGCCCATGCCGAGGGGCTTTAGACTGAAGCGGTGCTCGCACTGAGAGCCTGGGAACTGACACCTGCGCTCTTCCTGGGGAAGGAGAGAAATTCTTGTTTAGTTTTAGGGTCTTTTTCAGATACAATGTGATAGAGAGATGAATAGAAGCAAAGCTGTATGAGCTCATCATCTAGGTCAGCGTTTCCTAAACTTTTGACCAATGTGTACCCCTTTTATAATTTGGTAATGCTGATTACCCCTCGCCCCCCCCCCCCCAATCATAATGTAATTTATTAACAGAACATAATAACTGGGTATTTTAAAGAAATCAGCTTAGTTAATGAGGTGCAACGCGTACCCCCATCCCAAGTCTTCCCGTGCCCCCCCCCCCCCACCACCACCACCCCCACTTTGAGAAACACTGATCTAGGTTATATTTTGACTAAAGTTTGGAGTCCAGGCTATGCGCGGATCGTGATTATCGTGTGGTTTGCGTTACCGCGGGGTAGAGAAGCGGGGTCCAGTTAAATGTATTGGCTTGAACTGCATTTCGTTTTGTTGTTGTTGTTTTTGGAAAGAGGGGGGGGGGGGAGCTGCATGGTCATACTTTCACTTGGTACCTATCGCTGTTAGGCGATGTTGTCAGTTCGGAGGACCGTGGTTCGAGTCGTCATCAAAGCTTATCTATTTTCATCCTATTTTATACACTTTTTTAAATCGATAACAAGTGTCCTGAGTTCTGCTACGGGCTTGCCATGATATGTCACAGGTCATGTAGTGTGTGTGTATGTGTGTGTGTATGTGTTAAGTGCACGGTGTATGTGTGTGTACGAGACAGAGAAAGAGAGAGAGAGAGAGAAAGAGAGATAGAGAGAGAGAGAGAGAGAGAGAGTAAAAAGATACCAGTACCTATTAAAAAATGGACTTTCAGAAGTGTTCATCATGTCTGTAGCTCTAATCTATATATATAATTCTCTTCATGGCCCAACCATGCGGGACACCACGGTAAAGTCATGGAAAGATAACTTTTTTATTTCTGCAAGTCGGATTAGAGTTACCCCACGTAACTTTCGCGGCGATAGAGAGCACGGCTCAGAAAAAAAAGAGGGAGGGTGGAGAACAAGTAATCTTTCTCTTTATACATTCTATATATTCGATTACAGTTATATGTGTATCTTTTTACACACGTCAATATCTGGTGTCATTTAAATAGTTGCATGTTTTTTCTGTAGCTTTGTTTGATTTGCCCCTTCGTATTGCCCTTCGTTTCCTAACCATGGCCACGGCTTCACATATATTTCGTGAAGTCAACAGGTCTTTCAATGTAGTCGAAATTCCTGTATCAGGTAACTTTATTTCTATCAGTTGCTTATTTCTGGAAAAATGTCATCAACAAAATGTTGCTCTCGGGCTTCGCAAGCTGGCTGTAAGCTTTGTTTGCGAACATTGGGATAACTATGGTCCGTTGTTCTTACTCACGGAAGCACAGTCATACACTCTGCTCGACAATGCGCTGCTTACACGAATACTTCCGGCAAATAGCGGCGTATGCTACGCCGCGGGTCGACTTGTTATTTCTAAGTTATCTGTTTTTATTTTCAAACTTGACTCGATGCTCAACAAATCGTCTTTTTTTTTGTTAACATCTTGAAGGAAGAGTTTGGTCTACAGTCACAGTACACACTAAAACAATTTGTTGTCTTTTAATGTACCGAAAATCTTAACGACACCACGGGGCACGAGAAGTCGCTGGTTACAGTTACAATTTACGAGGGCATTGTGAGAGTTTTTTTTACTTAATATATAAATTAAATATGACTGAATGTTTCACTGAATTTATGAATATATGACTGGACATATAACTGAATATATGACCGAGTTTTTTTTACTGAATATATAACTAAATATATGACTGAGTGCTTGACTGAATATTTGACTAAATGGCATTTTTTTTACCTGAATGTATGAGCGAACGCATATAGACTTTTGTTTGCATTCCCTTTGACGGCGTTGCCTGCAAGAGCGAGTGCATGGCCCCCATGCTGTCCATTGGGCGTACAAAATGTCGTACAGGAGCTCTTCAATCAGACGATTTCGCTTCTGCATGCCAATGACCTGTAGAGTGGAAATAGGTCAATGGAACCATTCACTGAGATATTTGCAGCTACACTTTACCCGTAAGCTATAAGAACAATGGTTCTGGACTATATTGGAATATATAGAAATATAAAACACATCTTGACACATATTCTGAAGAAAACGTGCCCAAGACATCGGCCAACAAACAATAGTAGAGTTTAGAAATGACTCGTAACCCTTTTCCCAAGTACATTGTCTATGTGATTTATTTTAACCCCAGAGACAGTCTTATTAAACATAAACATTGCCGTTCAGAAAGGAAAACAAAAAACAACCAATGGATCAGGTACATCTGAATGACCTTCATTGAACTTGTAGATATAGTAAACTTGGGCTGATTTGGAACTTAGGCCTAGAGTTTCTCATTCCTATTTTAATTGGATCACAGGGTGATTATGTTCTACAAAAAATGTTCCAGAAAGATCTTTCTTACTCTTAGAACTTTCGTCCATCTTTACAACTAGAACAATCCTTCACCCAGTCCTGGTTAGAATTGGCATGCGGCTACGGCTAACGGTGTCACGTGGTTAGGATTGTTGTTGTCATGCCGTTATAGTTAATGTTATCAGGCAGTTATAGGTCATCTTATCACGCAGTTATAGTTAGTTTTGTTTTTCAAAGAAAGCACGTTTGTTATCCACAGTTTTAAAGAAAGAGAAAAAAAAACAACAACAAATAATAATTAGACATAGTCTAGGTTTTATACATAGATCTAGGTTTCATATCTCGTAGACTTGTGGATACGGAACCGAAAAGAAACACTACGATGCTTACAAGGTCAAGGCCACCAACCTTGTAGGTCAAAGGGTAGCAGGTGCCTTTCTCCTGAATGCAAGTCCTTTTCTCTTTGACCCAACTCCGGCCGCACTCCTCCGGAATGCGGCACCTTCTGACCCTGGTCTGGTCACACTTTCTGGTGCAGGATGACCACTTGGACCACTCGTTGTACTTTTCACAGAGGGCTGCGGCCATGTCGATGTCCATGACGTCTTCACCGTTCCCGCCTTTGTCAGGCTCCATAGAGCGCGCGGCCTCTCTTCGAGCAGACGTAAATTCCTGAAAAACAAAACATTTTTAATATTCTCACGTATAGAGGGCAAATATATTCATTATTATTATAAGTTCGATTCTATTTAAAGGAAATACAAGCTAATTATAGAGTAAGAATATATAAATATATATATATAAGAAGAATGAATGTCATGATGATGTTATAATTTTTTTGTTATGGTTATGATTCATGGAGATTGTGTGGAATCGGTATCTGGAAATTTAGGCACCGGATATTTAGGCACCGGATATTTAGACACCGGATATTTAGGCACCCGGATATTTAGGCACCCGGAAATTTAGGCACCCGGATAATTAGGCACTTTTGACAAGGCGGAAAATTAGGCAACGGTTAATTAGGCACTCTTTAATTAGCGACCTTAATTTTGAAAATAATTTTAAAATGTTAAGGTATATTTTATCCTTAGGCTATGAGCTATCGGTGACGTTATAATAATTAGCAACTATAACGATTCTAACTAAAGAAAAGCTGACAAAATGGGAAAAAAATGACAATCATGAGAATGTGTGGAAAAATGACTCCTAAGTCATTATATAATAAAGACATCACAGGATTCAGGGGAGGGGAGGTAGAGATGATTCTCGGCTCATTGCTTCAGCCCATCATCAGCCCCTATAATGTTGACTGGTGAGTTTTTTTTAAATTTTGATTATGCAATCTGTGTGCGCCACCTGGTTGCAGAAAGAACTCTAACAAATTAACGAACAGGAAAAACACTCTAGTAGTCTTTATAAAAACCTTTCGAACAATGAGACTTGGTAGTCACAGAAGCAGCTTTTATACAGTGGCCTGCTGAAATAGGCCACTGACACTGGACCACAAATCGACTTTGATGTAGCTGCATAAAAACGTTTATAGCATCGGCATGATATTTCTCATGTCGCGGAAAAGACTCGATACATTTCGAACTCAGGAGTCTCATAGAATCAACAGGTGGACCCAATTTCTTTTGAGATACCCGCCCGTGTAAAGGAGCCTGATTTTTTGTTTTATCATAAACAGTCAACATAATCATCATATTAAGAACTTTAAAGATTTTCATCTGTTATAAGCAGAATGAGTATTCGTTTATAACAGATGAAAAGAGACCAATATTCCAAAAATTAATATAGAAATTTTTAACTCATCTGTCTTTTCCATAAACTCTTTATTTTTTTAATTTCAAAACATATTTTATCGCGATTTCTAGCCATTTTGCAATGTCCAACCATATATATTTTATATACATATTATAGATCATAAATTTGCATATATTGAATATATCATAATATATGCGTAGTTATAGGTAAAAATTAATTACCACAAAAAACATTTGAAGGAGGTAACACCTATATATATAATATATATATATATATATATATATATATATATATATATATATATATATATATATATATATATATATATATATATATATAATAGAGATTAATGCCGATATAAAAAAATGAATACTAACATATCTAATCCCAATAAGTAACGCAATCAAAGCCTCCTTCTCATTCCCATACCCTTTTTAAGGAGACAAGTTTCTCCAGACTTCCAATTTAGCACCTATGCTGTTCCATACCCTTGACCCCCAGTGAGTAGCCTTAAGATTCACTAGGTAACTTTTACGACCAAATTTACATGTATCTGCGAGAAATCCTCTCCCTTAAGTGGGAGTGTGTGCCCCCCCCCCCCAGCCTATCCCATTTTAAAAGTACGACCCCTCCCTTTCGAACAAGCAGAGGGCGATTGCGATTATATTTATCGCCAACACTCCCCGACATAATAAAAATATTTTATAATACTTTTTAATCTAAAGGATTTACATTAGTAACTAAATATTTACACAAGTTGCACAATCATCAATTTAAAAAACTCACCAGTCAACCTTAGGGGTTGGTGATGGAGGGAAGCAATGAGCGGAGAATCATCTCTACCTCCCCTCCCCTGAATGCTGTGATGTCTATATTATATAATGACTCAGGAGTCATTTTCCCCCATTTTGTCAGCATTTCTTTAGCTAGAATCGTTATAGTTGCCATGTATTATAACGTCACTGATAGACCATAGCCAAAGGATAAAATATACGTTAACATTTTAAAATTATTTTCAAAATTAAGGTCGCTAATTAAAGAGTGCCTAATTATCCGGTGCCTAATTTTCCGCCTTGTCAAAAAGTGCCTAATTATCCGGTGCCTAAATTTCCGGGTGCCTAATTATCCGGGTGCCTAAATTTCCAGGTGCCTAAATATCCGGTGCCTAAATATCATTAAATATCCGGTGCCTAAATTTCCTAAATTCGTGGAATCACCTCTACCGCTTCTCCCCTGCATAGCTGGGCGACAGTTATGTCTATATTATTATTATATATTAAAATCGTAATGTATATATTGAGCGTCTTTTCCCCACCTTTTCTAGGTCTAGTAGATAACGGTGTCACTGGTTCCATACCCAAATTGAACAACGAACTGTTTCAAAAATTAATTTTTCATACAGTGGAGATAAAAATTAAATGTTTTTCTGGTTAAATATTTTAAATATAACAGATGCACAGAGCGCAGGGGCTTTTGTTTTTTTTCCTAGACAAAAAATGTCTTTGCTCCCTCCGCGTGTTTACTTGATTGCCCCTTTTACAAACTCAGTTGAAGTGGCGTACACAGCTTGTTCTAGCTTGGAGACAAGCTAACAATAATATCTGACTCTCTTCTACCTCTCCCCTGAACGCAAATTTGATACTCTCACATTCTCTCCCTTGAACGCCGTTCACAATTTTTATTCCTACATTTTTGACACCTTCGACTGACCTTCAGATGTCTATAGGCAACCTTGACCTTGATCAGACCTAATCTTTCCGTGGTAGTTTTCTTGGTATACCTTCGTGATGATTTTAAGGTTTTTTTTTTGTTTTTTTTTAAAGTTATAAACTATATGGGTTATGCCTATAGATAGATTCGTATTTTGTAGAATAATAAGGTCAGGTTGAACTGGCCTTGATTTAAGAGTTTACACCAGGCCTTTCGTTTGTGCCTCAGGTAGTCTTTTAAAATAGAGTTAGTGGCCTTTCGTATTGGAATGTAGGCCGAGTCACGTTAATTGGGTCAAGGTCTAGTTGTCGTAAAGAAGCTTTTAGTACAAATTTGACATCAGTCCCCTGGGTCATCACCTAAGGTAAATAAACGGTGTTGTCCATAAGAGTTCAGATGGAAGCTATCCATTGGTCATATTTATATCACGTGAAGGGGGAACGTGGCGTGTCCAAATGACTTTTTAAAAAACAAACTTTGGTCTTTGGTTCTCGACATGTTGTTGACTTGGACAAACCCGGAAGAGGTGTATCTGTTTGTGGACATGGCGTGGGTGTAGGCCTGGGCCGGGATTATCATGTCTGCTGTCCTTGATAGTAAATCTGACGCTCGCGGGATGAGTCTGCAAACCAATAACCTTTAGTCTTGACCTTGACGTCACAGTGGAAACACTTCCTGTTTCATTGTTTTCATTACTGAACACATGTTCAGTGCTGGGTATTTTACACTAGATCTAGTGGGGTGTTTTTGTTTTTTAACTATTAAAAATAATATTTATACGCAGTGTCTCGAATCAAATCGTAAAGTATTGCAAAGAACTTTATACAGTGTATCAAGTGTATGAGTTTTAGTGGGCAAGTCTAGCTACTAACATTGCGTCCTCCACCTCTTGAAAGAAGTTATGACATGCAACCAAAACACTTTTTAACCATTTGGGACATCTTTCAAAATCAACTATTGCTTATGAAACCGAATCTTACCGAATCTTACCGATTTCCTCTAGCCATATATATATATATGTGTGTGTATAATCTTCCAAGTAATTATTGATAAGTTCCTGGACGTCCTTTAAAATAATTGGACTAATTCTTAGTAGTCATGGCAACACAACAAGCTCATCAATTCGGTACTTGCAAAAGTACACATGAACGTAATACATTTTTTTTTTATTTTGGATCTAGTGGCGCCCATGAGTTCAGCCAGTATTTGTACTTCTGGATCTAGTGTTGCCTCTGAGGTCAGTCAGCAGTTGTACTTCATGATCTCGTGGCGCCCCTGAGTTCAGCCAGTAGTTATACTTCTGAATCTAGTGGCGCCCCTGAGTCCACCCGATAGTTATAAGTCAAATACAAATGGCGTTAACCCAGTAGTTGTACATCTGGATCTAATGTGGCCCCCGAGTTCAACCAGTAGTTGTACTTCTATTTGGCATGAGTCGTAATCAAATTTTAAATTTATAATTTTAAATATTCGCGGTTGTTTAACGAACTAGATTTAAGATTCCGTTTCTACTGTTTACGCAATTGAATAACAATTAACATGTATCCGACGTGCCAAATAAACTCTTATTTAAGTGGCAGCTATATTATTTGGAGTTACATTGTAATGAAGACACCATCCACCGCTATTTAAGAACGTGTCGGCACTTATATCGTCTGCAACTTTGTATGATGCAACACTAGTACTTTGAAAGTCGTACATTATTTGTCCTTTAAAACAAGAAATTTTTTTTTTTACTTTGTTCTTAAAGTTGTGGACTCATTGTTGGATGTTTGCTTTAAAACTGAATAAAAATAATTTTTTTTTTAATGAATTTTATTTTTTTCTTAAGAAGTATAATAAATGTTTCAAAAACATTAATTACCCCCCTGGGACAACAATGTTTTGAAACTCGCTTCCGGTAGAGATGCGGGATATGAACTTCGAACCTTTGTTTTGTTTTTCGAATTCATCTCACGCCCTTCTGTCAGTGTGTACTTTAATACTAGAGTACAACAAGTATTTGTGTGTATGGATTTACTTGATGACCCCTCCCATAAGTTTTCAATAGATAAGTATTTAAAGTATTTTTTTTTCAGGAGAAGACAATACACAATTTGAACCGATTTATAAAACCTGAGGGGTTACTCCTTGAAAATTTTCGCGCCCCCAATGTTAAGTAAATTTAATTATTAAATTATGTGACGTCATTTCATTTTTTAAGTAGAAATAGTTTCCACGAGAGGGCTCTGGAACAGAATCCATTTTTTAAAAAGCTTTTTTTTGAAGACATTTCAATACGCTTCCGGAGGCACTGTGCCTAAGTGGTTAATTGGGGTTCTGGGTTTAAATCTTGGTAAAAACTGGGATACTGAATTTCGGATTTTTTAAGGCGCTCCTGGGTCACTAGGTCTGAAAGGGGAACTTTTCTTTTTTTAAACAACTTTCCTAATGCCCCGTCTTTCTTACTCGAGAACGGTCTCATCTCTGCAAAGTGACGTACGATCGTTATGGCGACGTCATTCTTGTGAAAAAAACAAACCAGGCCGCAACAAGACATCTTGCTGAGCACGAGCTGGAAGGTAAAACGAAATGGAGGGTAAGGCGACCCAGTCCTCAAAGGTCGTATCAAAAGTCAATGTCTAGGAGGGTAACGTGTTTTAAGGTGTACAGAAAGTTGTGCAGACAGATCCTCGTGAGCTTCATATACTATAAAATGTTTATTGATACAACAGAATGTGGAACTATGAACGAACGGCCTCGATCCAGTCTTTTTCTTCTTTAAATGTAACATTGATGTGGGTTTAAGAGATTTCCTTTTTTAAAAAAAAAAAATATTTGTGTAAATTGCGTTAGACATGCAAACAGGATAATTTTATAATGTGGCGATCGAATGAAAGCACATGGTTAGGAGGCGTACTATTTGGAAGTGCTATTCCATTAGTGTGCTATTCCTTTTTTTTTCATTTACTTTTTTTTTTATTCCGTAGAAGATGACATTGCCAAAATGACATAAGATAAAACCTTAAGTTCCATGTTTTCACAACAATTAAGGTTAACATCTTTCAGAAATGGTTCAAACTTGACGATCATTGGGTTGTCTATTGTCCTCTGATGTAGACACACTTACGTACGTACAATTGTGTAATATATGCCAAACTATAACGAAGTCCTTGAAATTGGGATTCTTTTGAAATGAACTGTCTTTAGTTTCTATGGAAGCCCAAAAATTCCGAGAAACATAATGCTATTTGTTTCTTTGTTGGTGCGTTTACCAGCTGACAAACATGAATTCCAATTGTAACTGTTTTTTTATGTACAACAAAGTGTACTTAGAACTGGGCTAATCAACGCAAAAAAATACTCCTGTACATCACTCCTTCCTTATCACGCTGTGTATAAGTCGTGTGTCTTGCGCCATTGTATATACACATACAGGCTGAGGGGTTCAAAGGAACTTTATTACTACTATGACCGTTTTTCCAAATCACTAGTAGAGAAGCCTCCAACGGTTTCCAGATGTAAATCTGGATTGAGGCTAAACACCATTGCAATGAGTGGATTAGATATCATGTAAGTTTATTATGCTTTCTAGTATTTAGGGTTTGGAGATAAGACAAAATTTGAAAGGCTGTCCGGCATTTTTAACGGATTTTAATGTTTGAATTATACATACGATTTGTATTCAAATTTTTTTTGGTATCTCACATTTGAATAATAGTTTTGAAAATTATTATTTTTTTTAATTCGTAGAAACTTTAAAATCAATGAAAGAAAAAAAAATGTCTTCACATCAATGACTTATCAGCTAATATAATTACACCAATCTGACTTCATTGCAATGACTTATCAGCCAATAAAATAAAAACCATTTAATCAATGACTTAAGAAGGAGCACTTATATGTATTTGTTCTAGCGTATGAAATAATAAATGTGACTTTATCTTTGCGTCTTTCTGAGTATTTCATTAGGTTTTGTTTCTCTATTAGTAAGTTATTGTTTAGTGTTTTATGTACTATAGCTACTTTGCTTTTTATTCTTCTGTCCTGAAGTGTCTCTAAGTTGAGTGATTTTATTAATGGTATTACTCTTATCAAATTGGAGCATTCGTTTGTTATGAATCTCACTTCTCTATTTTGCATTTGTTCTGTTTTCATTGTTTTCTTGAGTGAAGGGGTCCCAAACAAAGGATGCATATTCTATTATTGGCATAACTAAAGTTGAATAGCATTTTAGTTTTTATGTTTCATTTCTAATAAACCCTAATGTTTTGTTTGATTTTTAAATAATTTCCTCAATATGGGGATTTCATAACTTTTCATTTATTATTACACCTAGATACACAAAAGAGAGAGAGAGAGAGAGAGAGAGAGAGAGACTACAACCAGATCTACCAACCGACACAGACTATGAATGGACTCTGGACTGATTGGTCCCTCCAGCCAGACGTCATACTCACAATTATTGTGTGAGTTACAATTTTGTGTCATCATGTTTTCCCCCCATTAGCTTTTGTTGTAGAGTCGTGCCGAAAACAGTGCGATAAGATCTGCTTCGCTAGAGCCACACTTCAGTAATGATCTCTCTGCTCAGACAAAACAAGTCATTGTCTCAGGAAGACAACAAAAAAAAAGGTAAACTGTTTTGATCTTAGACTAGGAAGTATGACGTACGTTTGAACAATAAGATCTATAAGTAGGAGCTGCGAGCAGCATTCTTTCAACATTGACCCGAACAGTCTGAGAAGAAGAAATTCTCGGTTAATTAATCTCAAGAGTTGGAGTTATTCATGGAACTGGAAGCCGATAATAGTCAGATAAGAACGTTTTTTTTTTTTGTTTTTTTTTTAAAGCAATGTTGCCAACTTAGAATGATTGCGTGTGTTTAAAAAAAATTCTAACTGTTAGCTACTCAAAGTCGCGCCAAAGAATTCTAACAGAGCATTTAATTATATATATATATTTGAAGTTATAGGTTTGTCATTTGTTAGGAGATAGGACGGGCCAAAATGGGGAACAATTTATGGTCTCGGAACGCACTAAATAAAAAATAAAATAAAAAAAAAAGAATTATAGTGAGGATACATTCTGGGGCTAGGGGGTGTACGAGATACTAGACCTTCGCCCCCAAAATGGCTTCCGTATGTCTGCGAAAAAAAAAATGGATATGGTCCTAATTTTCGGTATCCTTCAACGCTGGATTAGTATCCATATCTGCCATGTTAGAAACAGTGTGTTCGTATATATCTGCCATTCCTTAGTCAATGATAAAGAATGGAGAGAAATTTAGATTAGCCAACAAATCGTTGTCCTCTTCTGTGCGAACACATCCCATCAAGGAGAGATCAGGGGAACATGTAATCACACGACTTTCCTAATGTCTAGTGGAAACAAAACGATGAATATCGTTACCATTCCTCCTATTAGATTGGAAACTCTTCATGAGTACATGTTGGAAACTGGACGGGTATTTTGAAAACGGCTCTAGTGATTTTCCTAGAAATTTGACAGTTTGTGTGTAACTTTGGGGACAAAAAAAACTAACTAATTGGCCACGCAGTGGAAACTCTGGTTTGACCATTATAATTGTTCAAAATATAATCATCTTAAAATTAAATTCGGCTTAAATCTTTTTATTTTTATTTTGAACACGGCTTCGGCGGGGATTACCGTACTCACATGTTTAGTAATATTCAGTAAGGAGTTCAGTAAATAAATACACAACCTGATGTAGAAATCCTGAGCTGGACTGTTAATTGAAGTACATAATTGTTCAAAGCTCACTGGAAAGACTTCTTTCAAGAATGAAGCATTACAAGAAAGAAATAGAATTAGAAACTAGACCATCATCAACTTCATACAGTAGGAACTGATTTGCTAAAAAAACTTTTTTCTATGTTAGTTGATTTAACTAATGACAAATATGTAAGTACATCTCTCTCTCTCTCTCTCTCTCTCTTCTGTAGTCTACTAAAAATCCTGCTTTGTAATTTATCATTGATTTTTCAAGACTGTCTTGCAAGATATAGATTTAAAAAAATGACCCTAACCTTGAACTTGAGAGTACAAGGGGGGGGGGTTTGTTCCGGGAACTGAAAAGTGCGTTTTAATTTTTTTTTAGTGTAATATTTACACAAGAATCTTATCAAACAACAAATGTTACGACATAATGCATCAATTAAAGGGTTGGGTTTTTTTTTTTGGGGGGGGGTATATCATGTGACTGTCTCATCCTGAGCCACTTAAAAAAACAAATAACTTTAGAAGGACTTGTACACCTTCTTTGTTTATTCATAGGTAGTTGTTTTTTTTTTTACCCCAAAACTTTGCTTGATGCTTCAAATCGTCACGACATAATGCACAACCAAAGGGTTTAGAGGAGGGGATTGAGGGTCACTCTCTCATCCTGTGAGCCACCTTTTAGAAACACAGTTTTTTTTTAGACATTTACAAGACATACTACTAATAAAATATTTTTTTAAAATCTATCTTAAAAAAAACAAAGCTTGTCATTGAATATGAATAATTATATGAAATGTCAATTTGATTCGAGAACAGAAATGGGAAAAAAAACGTGTACAAAATTGTAAAAAGGGGGGGGGTAACTCCACATGTACAAACGTCTCTCAATAATTAGTATTTATTTCCCTTGTTCAACACGAAACAAAATAATTAATTATCTAACTAATTTGGCTAATCTTTGATTGATTCATGTTTTGTTAGATACAACAAATAATTGTGTAAAGTTTCAACTTGAGCAGAGAAAGGGTGAGGGAGAAACAACGTGTACAAAACATTGTACCAGACAAACAGATAGAGTGAGTTGATAGATAGACACAGAGTGAGTTGATAGACAGACACAGAGTGAGTTGATAGACAGACACAGAGTGAGTTGATAGACACAGAGTGAGTTGATAGACAGACACATAGTGAGTTGATAGCAGGCACAGAGTGAGTTGATAGACAGACACATAGGGAGTTGATAGACAGACACAGAGTGAGAGGATCGACAGACATAGCGTGAGTTGATAGGCAGACACAGAGTGAGTTGATAGACAGACACAGAGTGAGTTGATAGACAGACACAGAGTGAGTTGATAGACAGACACATAGGGAGTTGATAGACAGACACAGAGTGAGTTGATAGACAGACACAGAGTGAGTTGATAGACAGACACAGAGTGAGAGGATCGACAGACATAGCGTGAGTTGATAGGCAGACACAGAGTGAGTTGATAGACAGACACAGAGTGAGTTGATAGACAGACACAGAGTGAGTTGATAGACAGATACAGAGTGAGTTGATAGACAGACACAGAGTGAGAGGATCGACAGACATAGCGTGAGTTGATAGGCAGACACAGAGTGAGTTGATAAACAGACACAGAGTGAGTTGATAGACAGACACAGAGTGAGTTGATAGACAGACACATAGGGAGTTGATAGACAGACACAGAGTGAGTTGATAGACAGACACAGAGTGAGTTGATAGACAGACACAGAGTGAGAGGATCGACAGACATAGCGTGAGTTGATAGGCAGACACAGAGTGAGTTGATAGACAGACACAGAGTGAGTTGATAGACAGACACAGAGTGAGTTGATAGACAGACACAGAGTGAGTTGATAGACAGACACAGAGTGAGAGGATCGACAGACATAGCGTGAGTTGATAGGCAGACACAGAGTGAGTTGATAGACAGACACAGAGTGAGTTGATAGACAGACACAGAGTGAGTTGATAGACAGACACAGAGTGAAATGATAGACAGACACATATTGAGTTGATAGACAGACACAGAGTGTGTTGATAGACAGACACAGAGTGAGTTGATAAAAGCTTTGAGATAATAATAATATTTACATACTAATATAGCACTGTTAACAAACATATGTAATCTCAAGGCGCTATGATAACATAACAAACATAAACATAAGAGTTCAAATGACAAACTCATAAAATAAACAGATTTGAACAGACAGGACTTAATGTTCTTCTTGAATGTAGTGACGCATGTTGTCTGTCTGAGATAAATGGGGAGCGAGTTCCAAACCTTTGGTCCATGCACTGAAATATGCCGCAAACCGTAACTTTTGAAGGAGAAACGAGGCATCACTAGAAGCGTTGTCCATGGAGCTCAGGGCTCTATGAGGGACATATTGAGACTTACGGAGTGGTAGGTTCACTAAAGAAGAAGATACACTGAAGACATAGTGTGGCCACTTTGTTATCGACTCTTGCATTTAAAGGAATCCTTTGAAATGTACGCAAGTGAGTAGTGGCAGAATCACGTCTTGTTTTCAAATATCAACTCACTCTGTCTGTCTGTGTCGTCTGACTGGCCAAAAGTTCGCACAAGTTATTTCTCCGACACCCAATCTGGAATCAAGCTGAAATTTTGCACAATTATTTCGTTTTACTTGACAACACAATAATCAATTAAAATAATAATAAAAAAATTGGGAAAAAAATTGGAGCTGATATTTTTGAGTATCTTGGTAAGAACTATTTACTTCTTGTAGATTGCTATAGTAAATTCTTTGAGATAAATCTTATCCCAACACTAAAAACTTCAGATTTGATCATACATATGAAATCACAATTTGCTCGACATGGTATCACAAGGGAAGTAGTTAGTGACATTGGACCCTCATTTGCTTGTGAAGAATTTCTCAAATTCTCTAAAAGCTGGGGATTTAAGCACATTACGTCTAGCCCCAGATTTCCACAATCTAATGGTATGGCAGAACGGACCCCACAAACAGTGAAATAGCTTCTAAGTAAAGCTAGAAAGTCGGGTCAAGACCCATATATGTCCCTCTTGCAATTTCGAAATGCTCCATGCCCTGATGGACCTTAACCTGCACGACAACGGAGGCCTATCTCACTCCTCAAATTCCAGACAAAAAAGAAAATGCTTGGAAAACAAGAAAAAGTAATGAAGCAAAATATTATAACAAAACAGCGAGACGCACCGAGCGACCACACATTCAGCCTGGGAGCAAAGTGTGGATGCAAAAGAAACCTTGCAATTTATGGGAACCAGCAGTGGTCATTTCAGAACCGGAGATCCCAAGATCCTACTGGGTAAAAACACCAAAGGGGGAAACATATCGAAGAAATAGAAGAATGTTAAGAGACACATGTACAAGATCAGGGGTCATGCCTGATATTTTTTAAATGGACACCCTAGAGACAGTCATTAACAGTCAACCTACACAGCCAGAGAAGGTGAGCAATACAAACATGCAACAGGAAAAAACTACTACAACCAATCTGCTGCCAGTGATAACTCGATATGGAAGGCAAGTTCGGCCCACCAGTACGTTACCCTCACGCAGATAATTAGATACATGTTTATTATTCCAGTTCTGATATCATTAATGTCTCTATTTGTAAATCTAATGAGACAAGTGCTAGGATCATAGGCTAGTGAGACAAGTGCTAGGATCATAGGCTAGTGAGACAAGTGCTAGGATTATAGGCTAGTGAGACAAGTGCTAGGATCATAGGCTAGTGAGACAAGTGCTAGGATCATAGGGTAGTGAGAAACGCTAAAAGCATGAGATTGCGCTAAACAAAAACAATTGGTAAAAAAATGTCTAATCGCACAGATGTATTCTTGTTAGTCTAGATCTATGACAAACTTCATGACATGACTGACACACAAACTAATGGATACCCATTAATATAAGCTTTGGTTTTTTAAAAAGTATTTTTTTTTGCTTGTTCGTAGGACTATTCATGCAAAATTGTTTTGAATTCGCAGCAGCATAAAAAAAAATTTCATTGGGTATCACTATAAAACGACAATCGATCTTCGTCGAATCATTAACACTAATCAAAACATTTAGTGTCTTTTAACAGCCTTATATCTACTCAGTCTCTTTTCTTCTGTCTGTGAAGCATTTTAAAAATATTTGTCTTATCTTAAGATACACAGCGTGTAAATAAAATTTGGGCTAATGTGAAATGAATATAATAAACAGAAACACAAATGTTAACATTGGAATTGTGGGTACAAGACCTACTTGTGCTCTTATTAAAAATGTTCCTTTGAATTTAATAAAATGAAATTGCAAAAACGTTTTCAGCGAGATGAATTGACAGTTATTTTAATTCTTGCAAATTTCTTCTGCTGTCGTGAGTTGCCGTGTCCTTGACATCTGTATGCTACGCAGGACCCTATGTCTGAATAATTTTGGGTTGTTTACAGGACCCAATATCTGTATCATTTTGGGTTGTTTACAGGACCCAATATCTGTTTCATTTTGGGTTGTTTACAGGACCAAATATCTGTTTCATTTTTGGTTGTTTACAGGAACCAATATCTGCATCATTTTGGGTTGTTTACAGGACCCAACATCTGCATCATTTTGGGTTGTTTACAGAACCCAATATCTGTATCATTTTGGGTTGTTTACAGGACCCAATATCTGTTTCATTTTGGGTTGTTTACAGGAACCAACATCTGCATCATTTTGGGTTGTTTACAGAACCCAATATCTGTATCATTTTGGGTTGTTTACAGGACCCAATATCTGTATCATTTTGGGCTGTTTACAGGACCCAATATCTGCATCATTTTGGGTTGTTTACAGGACCCAATATCTGTTTCATTTTGGGTTGTTTACAGAACCCAATATCTGCTTCGTTTTTTGTTGTTTACAGGACCCAATATCTGTATCATTTTGGGTTTTTTACAGGACCCAATATCTGCATCATTTTGGGTTGTTTACAGGAATAAATATCTGCATCATTTTGGGTTGTTTACAGGACGCAATATCTGTATCATTTTGGGTTGTTTACAGGACGCAATATCTGTATCATTTTGGGATGTTTACAGTACTATCTGCATCATTTTGGGTTGTGTACAGGACCAAGTATCTGTTTCATTTTGGGTTGTTTACAGAACCCAATATCTGTATCATTTTGGGTTGTCTACAGCACACAATATCTGTATCATTTTGGGTTATTTACAGGACCCAATATCTGTATTATTTTGGGTTATTTACAGGACCCAATATCTGTATCATTTTGGGTTGTTTACAGGACCAAATAGCTGCATCATTTTGGGTTTTTTACAGGACCTAGTATCTGCATCATTTTGGGTTGTTTACAGAACCCAATATCTGTTTCATTTTGGGTTGTTTACAGGGCCCAATATCAGTTTCATTTTGGGTTGTTTACAGGACCCAATTTCTGTTTCATTTTGGTTGTTTACAGGACCCAATATCTGTTTCATTTTGGGTTGTTTACAGGAACCAATATCTGTATCATTTTGGGTTGTTTACAGGACCCAATATCTGTATCATTTTGGGTTGTTTACAGGACAAAATATCTGCATCATTTTGCGTTGTTTACAGGACCCAATATCTGTATCATTTTGTGTTGTTTACAGGACCCAATATCTGCATCATTTTGGGTTGTTTACAGGACCCAATATCTGCATCATTTTGGGTTGTTTACAGGACCCAATATCTGTTTCATTTTTAGTTGTTTACAGGACCCAATATCTGTATCATTTTGTGTTGTTTACAGGACCCAATATCTGCATCATTTTGGGTTGTTTACATGACCCAATATCTGCATCATTTTGGGTTGTTTACAGCACACAATATCTGTATCATTTTGGGTTATTTACAGGACCCAATATCTGTATCATTTTGGGTTGTCTACAGGACCAAATAGCTGCATCATTTTGGGTTGTTTACAGGACCCAATTTCTGCATCATATTGGGTTGTTTACAGAACTCAATATCTGTTTCATTTTGGGTTGTTTACAGGGCCCAATATCAGTTTCATTTTGGGTTGTTTACAGGACCCAATATCTGTTTCATTTTGGGTTGTTTACAGGACCCAATATCTGTTTCATTTTGGGTTGTTTACTTTTAGTCAAGAAATGATTTAGATATTTATGCGCGTTAATTTTAAAGTGGCGCCGAGATTTAAAACTTTTACCACTTTCCAAAAGCAAGGTTGCTCGCCTCGCAGGAAAAAAACTAACACATAGAACTTAAATCTATCGGATAAGCTGTCTAGGTAGTGGGTTAACTTAAATCTATCGGATAAGCTGTCTAGGTGGGGGGTTAAATCTATCGGATAAGCTGTCTAGGTAGGGGGTTAACTTAAATATATCGTATAAGTTGTCTAGGTAGGGGGCTAACTTAAATCTATCGGATAAGCTGTCTAGATAGGGGTTAACTTAAATCTATCGGATAAGCTGTCTAGGTTGGGGTTAACTTAAATCTATCGGATAAGCTGTCTAGGTTGGGGTTAACTTAAATCTATCGGATAAGCTGTCTAGGTAGGGGTTAAGTTAAATCTATCGGATAAGCTGTCTAGATAGGGGGAGGGGATAACATGGCATGAGGGTGACTAAATGCAAACTATATTTTTTTATTATTAGAACCGCCGCTCTGACATCAAAGAAATAACGCTCCTGAATGTATCGATAGACTGCTCTAAATCTCTTGGATTGATTTCATCTGTAGGACTTCACGCACGTGCGAGTTCCTCAGAGTGAACACAAACATAGGCTCCAGCAGCTAAATACTTTAGGTGCATGCCATCCAGTATCAGGCAGTAGCCAGAACTTTGCACCTTTAGAGAGCTTTCCTATCTGATGTACTGCAGACAAGGGATTCATTAAGTGCAGTCAGTTTTATGCTCATGTAGTGTGCTGAGATTAAGATAAAGTGTGTAACACAACAAATAAACGATACATTTTTGTTTTAAAACAGGGATGGGTTGAATTACTTAGCATGTTATGTTGTAAAATGTATTTTAAAGTGCGCCTACGTTCCCATATAGCAGGGATGTTCAAACTCCGGCCCGCGGAAAGGTTGAATCCTGTGAGCCACTTGTTTTCTAATAACTAATTGAGAATAACTATTTCCATCCCAATGCAAACATTTGAGTTTTACTACGAGTTGAAATATAAAAGTAATAATGCGAATCTAAATGTGTACGATTCAATTCTGGTTGCTTTTATTTGATTTAAAATTCGCTAAAGTGCAGAAAGCAAAATGTCGGTGTACGTTCAACAATATTTTAAAAAGCCACTGTTCAGTTTATGTTTTTTTTTTTAAAATGTTTACCGTGCATGTTGGTAAAACATTTCAACTTTGAAATGTTGAATAAATAGCGAAAAGTTGATTCAGAATTGGTTTTTGTATTGAATGAACGTGGAATAGTCTTGATACATTGTTAAGACAAAGCTTCTGTGTTTTATTTACCATGAAACCATGTCCTTTTATTAAGTTCCAAATTTTATATCTCATATCTCATATATTTTATTAGATAGAAGCTTTTTTCTTTCCAGTAGTGAAACTTAGAAAAAGCTGAATCAGAAATATATTGACGGATGAACAGCACATTTCACACTTGGACTACGCCCAATACAAAGCAAATTTTACGAACTAATATCAAAACACTGGCAGAATCGCAGATCTATATCGCGTTAGTCTTTTTTTTTTAATAGAAAAATATTATTGCCCGCCAAAATGTTTTCTATATTTTTTGTGGCCAACTAAAAAGGTATGCTCTGGTCCAATCGCTTTTAATGATCTGTGAGAGGAGATGTATTTATGAGCAGGGTATTGTGAAGTCAACACAACTCAGCTCTCCCAGTTCAGGTTTTAAAGGTAGCTTTTACGTGTGTCCACTACCTGGAGTAGAAGAAAATGTTTTAATGGACATGAATGGGACTGCAAAATGTTTTGTTTTCTTGTGCAAGACACTCGAGATTTTATAGTATCAATAATAATAATCAATACATCGCAGCACCTCTGTCTCACAGAAGTTAAGCTGAACATGAACAACGAACAAAATATGAAGAGCTAAGCTTCAAGACTATGCGACTCTGGAAGTCAATTCAACTCACCAACTAGCCTGTTGATATCAAGCGAGGAGAATAACGCGAACGGACTTGGCCGTCACAGTCGAGGCCCTAAACATGCTCGTTCTTAATCAGACGGTGCTACTCGTGCAAACTAGACGTTACACCAGAAAGTTCCATAGTGGACACAGTGAAATGTGTTTCCCTCTAACGAATTTCGACCCTGGCAGTGCCTGAGAATGAATATTAGTTCGTGTCTATAGTAATAATAATCCATAACCCTAAAACAAAAACAAAAAAACAACAACATATTTTGGCCTATGTACAAAAACAATCTTTGTTTTTCCTGATCAGCTATTAAAAAAGATATACAAACATAATCTATTACATTTGAAACACGTAGAGTACATCTTGTACAGATCTATTACATTTGAAACACGTAGAGTACATCTTGTACAGTTCTCTCTCTCACACACACACACATACACACACACACTAAATAACGCACATAGATAGTCACAACCTATAAAAAATATTTAATATGAAATCCTTCCAAGGCATGCAATCAGGAAGTGACGTTTTCAAATCGTCTGCTTAATTAACCATCCCTTGCCGGAAATCAAACTGATGCCAGCACCGGTGGTTTCAAGTGATGGACACCTGTATAGTGCGCACAGCGATACCCGGTTCCTCCTATCTGCCTTGCAAGTCTCGCTTGACTTGGGGAGGGGGCGCGCCCCAGAGCCGAGGATTACACTTGCTGACGTCTCCATCTCCCTTTCCATTCCCCCTGCCTTTTGCAGCGACTTTCACACAGTGCGGTGATTTGATAGCGCTCACTTCAAGGTACCCAGGTGCACCTCAGTAAGTGCAGATAAGGAGTACGCACGAGGGGCGGGGAAATGTTTGGGATGAGGTTAAGGCAGTGTGCTTCCTACGCCGGTGTCGAATGGAGCAGAGTTGCGCCTTTTCTTGTGAAGCTCCTGGTGCAATTTGGAATGATGCAATGCGCACTCACAACGCAGCTCAATATAGACGTCATGACGTCATGTGAGCTGGGGTTTTGAGGATGAATTTGAATGTGAACCCGATGCAGAAATGTTCAGAAGAATCTACTCCATCTCGTGAGGCCTGCTTCGGAACGAGGTCAGCAAGTAGAGAACAACGTAGTGTTGAACACATTAAAGTAGTCGTTCTTGGCAAAACTTTGTTTGACAGGGTAAACCAGTCTTTTTATTTTGTGCACTAAAAATGTTCCTCCTTTTTCACTAATATACTCTTTTTTTTTAGTTATTAAAAAAAATAATTTTATTTTACAGGTTTTTCCCATTTCGTCAAATGATAATAATAATTCAAATGACAGATCCACCAAGTTCAAATGACATATCTACTTCACTCAGATGAAATGTCAACCAAGTTCAAATGAATATCTACTTTACTCAGATGAAATGTCAACCAAGTTCAAATGACATCTTTTTCACTCAGATGAAATGTCAACTAAGTTCAAATGACATATCTACTTCACTCAGATGAAATGTCAACCAAGCTCAAATGACATGTCCATGAAATTCAAACGACTGGTGAATCGAGTTCAACACCGGATGCTTTTCCTTTTTTACAAAGTTTATATGAGCTCTGTCTGTCTGTCTGTCTGTCAGGTAAAACGTTTGTAAGCTTTATTTGTAAGCTTTATTTCTTGTATCTGACAAAACAAGAATCAATAAAAAGAAATTAACCAATTATTTAATTAACTATTGGTAATCAATTATTTTGTTTGGTATCGAACAAGGATGGAGACGAAAGACCCAGGAGCGATCTGAATGGAGGGATGTGTTGAAGCAGGCCAGATCCCTCCGTGGGCTGTAGCGCCACTGGGATGGATGAATCGAACAAGGAAACAAATGTACTTGACATATATGATGGTGTAAGTTGATTTCGTCCTATTTATACTAGATAAATGTAAAACCGTCTATATTCATAAGCCCCTCGCTGGCACAGTGGTTAGTGTATTGGCTTGAGGCGGCTTGAGCCCTCGAGTTTAAATTCGTCGTACTTTTTTTTATAAAATGCATTTAAAAAGCGATCACGGTAACATTCACACATATACCTCCTTCTTTCTCCCCCTACCCTTTTCCAACTGGTCCAGAAAAGTCATAGCGCATTGAGAAAGCTAAAAGTATGAAATTGCGCTGAACAAAAAACTATTGGTAAAAATATTTCTAATAACAAAGATTTATAATTGTTAGTCTAAATTAATTACAAATGGTAAATCAAAATGATACAGTAAACCTTAATGTAAGCTTTTTTTAAAAGCATTTTAAACAAATATTTCTTATTCATCTGTTCCTTTCAAGGGCGGACTGGGTGTCTGTCAAATATAAACAAAAACAACATGATGCTCAGATGGCTCCTTTTATTAGAGAATAGTATAGATCCTTCAGCACAACTACGTGCCATACTTGCAATTACTTAGGTGGCCCTACCGGCCCACCGGGCATTGCGCGAAGGCCCATATAGCCAGTCCGCCCCTGGTTCTTTTCCTGATACGGATTCTGCCACTTGTTCATCTCTGAGGCTAGATAAAGTAGCATGTCTACACAACGAAACCTTTGACAAAGTTGACAGGAACCAGAGAGAGGCAATGACGAATGTATTACATCAGCCAAGATCTGGCATCATTAATCTGGTATGGAATCGGTGTCTGAATGACGTCGTCTTTTTGTGAGCTTAAGTGTAGGACAGCATTTAAAGGCACTTCCAAGACGATTGGTGTGAGAGAGAGAGAGAGAAAGAGAGAGAGAGAGAGAGAGAAAGAGAGAGAGATTTACTAAGGAACAAAGGTACGTGTATGCTCGGAGCTAATGTTGGTTACGATGCGTGGGTGAAGAAGTAACACACACATGTTGGGTAATCACCTCTTGTTATCTCTGTGTTCATAGATGTATGCAGTTAATCTAAACCACAAAGAGTTAAACTTCCGTTCAATTTTTTAGTGCGTCTTGAAGTCCTGACACCTTTAACATACTGAAGCTCTGAAGATAATCTCAATGTAAAGACATTCCTTGCCCTTTGACGATTAAATCTCATTACATTCACCAGGTGAAACAAACAGATTCTTGGTTTCACCAATAAGCCAGGTAATTCAAAATTCCAGATCTCACTCGGCAAGTATGCCACAGACCGGGACGAAACGGTCGACGACCTGTCAGCTTACAAAGAAATAAACAGTCTCATTTGTTTGTTTTGTTTCGTTGAGACAAGAGCTGTAGATACAGGCTCTATTTTTATATCAATTTATAAACATGTGGGTCACGTATTAAGGTAGCACCGGAAACAGAGATATGTGGGCGTTACCATATCTGAAAGGAAAGAATGTTCTCGTTTCATTGTACTCTTAAAGAGTTGTTTACATTTGCTTAGAGGGCGTCATTAGAGACGTGAGAACTATAAATAGCGCGTTGAAAGCAAAACTGGCGTCATAACGTTAAAAAAAAAAACTTCTGGGGATCACTGAAATATTATGACCTTTCTTCTTCTACCTCAACACCGTTCTGCAAGAGAAGTTCAAGGTCGTTCTGTCTTGGGTACCCCGCTATTAATGAATGCTGGGATGTAGCTCGTGCTGCGATCACGTGTGCATTGTGTGTGTGAGATGCGCGTGCGCGTGTGCAAGGGAATACATAGTACATTGAAGAAATGGGATCAAATCTCTCATAGGGCTTTTATTTCAAAACAATAAGCGAATAACAGGCTTTTTTTACGGTTTTTGGAAAGCCCTACTCAGTGTCAGGCTATTTTCATTCGAGGTTTTAGAAAAAGTTTATTGAATTAAAGGCTTTGTTCCTTCAGATTCTGAAGATAATTACATTCCTGCCCAAACCTCTAGAAAGACGACGTTGGATGGCAGGATGGCGGCGGCAGAGTTTGAGCCTCCGAGACCACCAGAGCGCATACTACATGACCAGGGAGCCATCCGTTAGAGGTTTTTAAAAGGTTCATTTAATTATATGACTGTTGTTACTAAAGTTTAAAAAAATACTTGGCAGGCAAAAATTATTATTACTGTCTTGAAAATTGTGAATAGGTAGGTTAATTAAAATGTGTTCAAATCATTGCAAAACAACCCCATACTGACTTAATACTGACTTAATATTGACTTTATACTGACTCGCTTCAGAAGCATTCTGTAGCGTCATCAAGGTAAACAAGAACAGTTTATTTTTCCATCAAGATTACAAGCACAGAAAAAAAAAGTTTGAAAGTATGGGGTAAATCCAGTCACAAAATCCCTTTCATATTGGTCTTGAGATAGACAATGTATTGAAAGTATGTAACTGGACTGATGATATGATAGCAATAGTGTTAAAGTAATTGGAAAACAAGATGGTTTTTGGAAAGCTATGCAGGCGTATACCTCGAAAGTCCCTCGCAGTGGTTTCCTATTGCTTTATTAGATTTAATTTGACCCGTAATGTCGTATTGACCCTTACCACCCCTTTTAATTTACCCCCCCCCCTTTTTGACATGCGCTCTTCTAACTAGGAGAAAAAGTGCGACTCCTGGATTTTTGGAAACTCAGAATGCAAGAATACGCTGGAGGAATTTACGGAGCTCCCCAAGTACTCTTTGCTGGCTAAAGGGAGGATCTGCTATTTCTTCTATACTATCTCCAGAAAGATTTTCTTTTTATTAGTATGTTTACATTTCCCACTTTTTCCGAAAAAAAAATTGGATACGCTGTAATGAAAATTCATTACGTAAATTTGGTTTCCAAACATTTCATAAATATAGGTGAAAGAAAAATCCGTAAAAATTGTTTTATTATTTTATGCCTGTATAAATTTTAATACCCTCCCGAACGGTACCCGAGTGTTGGAGTTTACAGCGATCCCCCATTGACACCCATACCCAGCTGCATAGGAGGGGAGGGGGCGCAAATACAAAAGGAGGGGGCCCCTCTAGTAAAACTTGGAGAAACACTGACTTAATATACATTGCTAGCAGTACAATTAATTACGCTAAAATCCGCACGTGCGGCAATCATCAACGCTTCACACGACTGCTAACACTAACACTCTTGACCGCAAGTTGCCCATGTCACTACCACTAGCAAGAAACTCAAGACTGGCTCACTATAAGATATGAGCACTGGACACAGGTCACTGCAACTCAGCATTAGAAGAACTTCTCTACGTAGGACAAGCATTACCTAATATTGAGCTTACTCTTTACGGGGCAAACCATGTTGGAACATCAGAGACATCAGAATGAAAAAGGTCGTCGATAGCTACACTTCAACCTTGAGAAACAGCTGCTAGGGGCGAGTGGACGGTTTTCCTTAACTACATAAAGTCTACATTTAGATATCAAAGGCTCGATCGCGGACATATCGGTCTATTACTTAAGGCGCGTACCCTACACTGGCGAATCCTATAATCAGGACCGAATTTAGACTTGATAAGGATCTAAGCTATTTGAGCAATTTGTGGGATGTGAAGCTGAGAGGCCGAAAACCGCTTGGCTTCGGCCTGGCTACCTAACAAGGCGGCTCGAATTCGAGTCCCGGCTCGTGCAGAGTGGTGTTTGTTGAGCGCCTAAAGGCAGCACGGAAAACTTCTCCCAGATACCCCCATTCTCCCCCCCCCCCCCCAATGGTCCACAAAAGTTGTTGGGCCATAAAGCACAAAGCATGCTATAATCATGGAAGACACGCTTTACAAAAACATTTAATAATAATTATAATATAATAATAGAGCCCCTTGTAATCACCGTTATAATTTTTTTTTAGCTCTCTCTTCAAAATGATTTAAAATATCCCAGCAACTATTTTTTATAAGATCTGCAGCAGAAGTTGGGGCCCTACGCTGTAATGTATGATGATTAGTGATACTTCCAGCACTGGCTGTAGTCCTCAACGGACTTATGAAGATTAAGTTTATTATCCGTGACATGGGGGGGGGGGGGAGAGAATTTAGATGGAAGAAAAAAAATAGTGTTGAGAAAGAAAGTGAGAAAAGAGAAAAAAACAACTACTGGCTTACATTTAAAAAAAACAAAAAACGCGGACATGAAGGTAACTTCAGAGTGCTAATTGTTTCCCTTGAGTGGAGAAGGTAAAAATAACATTTACACATTTAGACGGCAATAAAACAACAACATAACTATGCCTATTTATGCCTGCATGTCTCTCCAGACTACGTTTATCTATGCATGCATGTCTCTCCAGGCTACGTCTATCTATGTCTGCATGTGTCTCTCCAGACTACGTATATCTATGCCTGCATGTCTGTCCAGACTACGTCTATCTATGCCTGCATGTCACTCTCCAAACTACGTATATCTATGCATGCATGTCACTCTCCAGACTACGTCTATCTATGCCTGCATGTCTCTCCAGACTACGTGTTACTATGTCTGCATTTGTATCTCCAGACTACGTCTATCTATGCCTGCAGATCTCCCCAGACTACGTGTATATATACCTGCATGTCTCTCTCCAGACTATGTCTATCTATGCCTGCATGTCTCTCCAGACTACGTCTATCTATGCCTTTATGTGTATCCCCTGACTACGTCTATCTATGCCTGCATGTCTCTCCTAACTACGTCAATCAAAGACTACGTCAATCTACGACTGCAGGTTTCTCTCCTGACTACGTCAATCTACGGCTGCAGTTTCTCTCCTGACTACGTCAATCTACGGCTGCAGGTTTCTCTCCTGACTACGTCAATCTACGGCTGCAAGGCTCTCTCTTGACTATGTCAATCTACGGCTGCAAGGCTCTCTCTTGACTATGTCAATCTACGGCTGCAAGGCTCTCTCTTGACTATGTCAATCTACGGCTGCAAGGCTCTCTCTTGACTATGTTAATCTACGGCTGCAAGGTTCTCTCTTGACTATGTCAATCTACGGCTGCAAGGCTCTCTCTTGACTATGTCAATCTACGGCTGCAGGTCTCTCTCTTGACTATGTCAATCTACGGCTGCAAGGCTCTCTCTTGACTATGTCAATCTACGGCTGCAAGGCTCTCTCTTGACTATGTCAATCTACGGCTGCAAGGCTCTCTCTTGACTATGTCAATCTACGGCTGCAGGTCTCTCTCTTGACTATGTCAATCTACGGCTGCAAGGCTCTCTCTTGACTATGTCAATCTACGGCTGCAAGGCTCTCTCTTGACTATGTCAATCTACGGCTGCAAGGCTCTCTCTTGACTATGTTAATCTACGGCTGCAAGGCTCTCTCTTGACTATGTCAATCTACGGCTGCAAGGCTCTCTCTTGACTATGTCAATCTACGGCTGCAGGTCTCTCTCTTGACTATGTCAATCTACGGCTGCAAGGCTCTCTCCTGACTCACCACTGCTTCACTTATTGTCTACACCAAAACTTTTCATCTTTATTTTAACGTCTCAATTTTTCTTCTTTATGTCTTTTGTTTTCCTCCCCAGCATTATTGCCTTCTCTCTTTCTCTCTACCTTTCTCTCTCTCTCTTTCTCTCTTTCTCTCTCTCTCTCTCTTTTAAACTTAACATTCTTCGTCCTTTTCCTGCTAAATTCGGGTAGAGACATTTTAAAGTTTTTTTTTTCTCTCCTAATATCAATAGCAGACGGCGGCAAATATGTTTCCAGATAATTGTAATCTTCAAGGACGGGCTAGAAGGTTAGACTAGCACCTAGACTCACTCTCTAGTCGTCTGACAGTGTTAAGTTCTGAACCAGAGTAGAGAGAGAAAGTGATGGGGGGGGGGGAGAGGTGTGTATGTGTGCGCGTGTGTGTGTGTGTGTGTGTGTATGTATGCGCGTGTGAATTCTGAAATTAGACGAAGAAACGATAGATAATTGAGAATACTTCATGAATATTTATTAAATAATATGTGTGTGTGTTTATACGCGTGTATTGATGTGTGTTAAAAGGATGTATGTATATATAAATATGTGTGTATTGAATATTTATAGATGTGTAAATGTGCATATGTCGCTATGTTCAAACTACCCTGTGTGTGTGTGTGTGTTGGAACGTGTGAAATTGTAAAAAAAGGAATGTTTTCATAATATAATCAGAGTTATATTATGTGCATCAATAAATATAGATCTCTTTCTGTCGTTGGTATGACAGCTTTTGAATGATCAATTTGTAGGAGCCTAGTTCTATGTAGATCACAAGTAGATACACTTTGGGTAGCACCTAATAACAGTCCTAGTTCCATAGCAGAACTTTCATTTGAATCTCTAATCATGAACATCTGGCGACACTCTGCATGCTCCTGGGAACTGTTAAGGCTCGAAATAGATGGCCTAAGAGCCGGCACTGGTGTCTCAACGCCCCCCCCCCCCCTCAACCCGCAGTTTCTCTTCTATTGATAGATTTACGTGGAGGGGGCCTAGAAGAAAAGTTTTTTTGATGGGGAGACATTTTCTTTGACTTCCAAACTTTGTTAAAGGAGTTTGTTTAGTCAGACTATAATGTGACTTGGATGTGAGGTGGATGGGATTTTAGGAGTGTGTAGTTCTGCCCGGCTCAAAAAGCAAACATTTCGAGTCGATTACTTTGATTAGTGATGAGGTTAGTGATGAGATTAGTGATGAGGTTAGTGATGAGATAGTTATGAGATTAGTGATGAGATTAGTGATGAGGTTAGTGATGAGATTAGTGATGAGATTAGTGATGAGATAGTGATGATATTAGTGATGAGATTAGTGATGAGGTTAGTGATGAGGTTAGTGATGAGGTTAGTGATGAGGTTAGTGATGAGATAGTGATGAGATTAGTGATGAGATTAGTGATGAGGTTAGTGATGATGTTAGTGATGAGGTTAGTGATGAGGTTAGTGATGAGATTAGTGATGAGGTTAGTGATGAGGTAGTGATGAGATTAGTGATGATATTAGTGATGAGGTTAGTGATGAAATTAGTGATGAGATTAGTGATCAGGTTAGTGATGAGATTAGTGATAAGATTAGTGATGAGGTTAGTGACAATGTTCCGTAATGCAGAAGTTGGGGTATCTTGATTAAACATTGGTTTCAGTTCCTCGGTTGTAGAGATTTCAAATGAGTAGGTTCACCCCCCTTCCCAGTCAGGTATACACATGTGAAGAATGTTTTCAGACATATTAAATCAGGTATACACATGTGTAGAATGTCTTCAGACATATTAAATCAGGTATACACATGTGTAGAATGTCTTCAGACATATTAAATCAGGTATACACATGTGTAGAATGTCTTCAGACATATTAAATCAGCACATATTAAACAGTAGTAATGAACGAATTGATTATTATTCACATTTTAATTGTTTACAATTTTCATCTTGCTGAGGACCCCTTTCGGTCGTTTCGCGGATCTCTAGGGTCCGCGTACCCCATTTTGAGAAACACTGCTCTATGCCACTCTACTGGTTACTGGCACAAGAAAAAACTGGTTGCTACGATATGTAGAGTTATCAATCGAGACCTTCATGCAGTGGACAAAATGTTGTGGAGAGAACTGGTAACGAAAAAATACAAACTTCTACTCTGTACGAGCCAATTAGAAACATGACCGGTCAACGAAGTAAATGCGCTGTATTTCTTTCTCTTATCTTATAAGATACAGGCTCTACTTCAAAAAAGATGATTACGTCCTACGCGTCATGCATTTCGTCATGCATATTAACCAATGACTTAAATTCTGCCAAGTCACTTGTTTTCCTGGCTAGCTCAGGCAACCCATTCCATGCTCTAATAGCGCTAGGGAAGAAAGAGTATTTGTACAAATTTGTCCTAGCATATGGGACGAGAGAAGTTCTTTTCTATCTTTGTGTCTTTCTGAGTATTTTATTAAATTTTGTTTCTGTATTTCAGATTATGGTTCAGTGTTTTATGTATAATTGCTACTTTACTTTTAAGTCTTCTATCCTGAAGGCTTTCTAAATTTAGTGATTTTACTAAATGTGTTACTCTAGTCAAATGTGAATATTCGTTTGTTATTTTGTGTCTGTTCCAGTTTCTTAATGTTTTCTTGAGTTGAGTGGTCCCACACGGTGGATGCATATTCTATTATTGGTCTAACCAGGGTTAAATAACATTTTAGTTTTATGTTCTTATTTGATTTATAGAAATTTCTTTTAATAAACCCTAATGCTTTGATTTTTTTTATAGTTTCATCAATACGGGGATTCCATGACAGTTTCTCATTTATTATAACACCTAGGTATTTTGCGTTTTACCATAAATAAGATAAGTGGAATTAATTTGTTTTAGTTTTTTTTGTTACTCTTAATAACTGACATTTTTCTGGGTGGAAAGACATGCTCCAATTAGATTCCCATTTCTGTAATTCATCTAATTCTCTTTGTAAAATTTCTGTATCTTGTGTTGTTTTTATTGTTCTATATATTATGCAATCGTCTGCAAATAATCTGACTTTTGTTCCTGAACTAATGCAATTTGGTAAATCATTTATGTAAATTAAAAATAGTAGTGGACATAAGACTGTTTATTGAGGTACACATGAGTTTGCTGTTATTGGTGTTGATTTAGAGCCATTTATTATTACAGTTTGTTCTCTCCCTATCAGAAACATCTTTAATCCACTGATGCAATGGACCACAAATGCCAAAATTTTTAATTTTTTTAAGCAAACTATAGAGGTGAACCTTGGGGGGGGGGGATGTCTCACAGAATAGGGTTCAACAATCACATGAATAAATGCTATACGAGGTAAGTCGTAGTCGAAGACTGAACGAGGCCATCAAGATCCTATTTGTTAGTAAACAGTTTGGTAGATTCTATAGGAGAGCTCTTGATAGCCTCCACCCGTACACACTCTAAGAGAGTCTCTTACGTTTAGACGTATTCACTATTAGGTCTACAAACAACAGTTGATTTCAATGCACTCGAGATTGAGATCACAAATTGATGGTTAAAATACAACTTTGAGAGTTTAACCTGTCTCTCTCTTTCTCTCTCAATCTCTCTTCCCTCTCCACTTCTCTCTCTTCGTTCTCTTTCTCTCTCTCTCTCTCTCTTCTTTCTATTCTCTGTACTTGTTTGTCCGTTAATCCCTCTTACGTGCTTCAAGCCATTGACCGATTTTGTGTAACCCGATCAGTGAACTCTTCAACTGGACCAACAGCCTGATAATGCATTTACGATCGGTTTGCGACACAGGTTTTATTGTTTTGGGGTTCAGTCAGTGGTTCTTAAGACTATTCTTATTGTTATGGGATATTGGTAAGTGGTTCTTAAAACTTGTTTTATTGTTTTTGGTTTTAGATCACTGGTTCTTAAACTTGATTTTTGAGGGGAGTTAGGTCAGTGGTTCTTTAACCTATTTATTGTTTAGAGATTAGGTTGGTGTTTTTTTTAAAACCTATTTATTGTTGTTGGAAGGTTTCGAAGGTTTATTTACAGAATCACAGTTTAATTAAATTTATCTCCATCAATATTGAGAGATGTGTAGTGTTATGAGGTGATATAAGGGTATATGAGGTAGTGATATGAGGTGGTGATATGAGGTGATATGAGGTGATATGAGGTGATATGATATGAGGTGATATGAGGTGATATGAAGTGATATGATATGAGGTGGTGATATGAGGTGATATGAGGTGATATGATATAAGTTGATATGAGGTGACATGAAGTGATATGATATGAGGTGATATAAGCTGATATGATATGAGGTGATATGATATGAGTTGATATGAGGTGATATGATATGATGTGATATGAGGTGGTATGATATGAGGTGATATGAGGTGATATGAGGTGATATGATATGAGGTGATATGATATGAGGTGATATGATATGAGGTGATATGATATGAGGTGATATGATATGAGGTGATATGATATGAGGTGATATGATATTGGGGGTGATCTAAAGAAAGACGTAGGAACATAAAAAGAACAAGAATTAGAGAACAAGAATTAGAGAGATGTAGAACGATATTGATAAACTTATTATATAAATCGTCCATCGTGGTTCGATGATGACCACTTTTGTCATCCCGGGGGGGGGGGGGGGGGCTGCAATTCGGTTTTGTGCCTCTTCGTGTGGCTGGTGAGACCTAAGTGAGCCCGGAATGTTCGGCTGGTTATTCCAGCTGAAGTTTGTGTCCTTGGCCTTGCTCTTTTTCTCTGTCTCCTTTCTTCCGCCAGCGCTGTTATTTTGTCCTCAGCAATTAGTGCGCCAGTTTTCACAGCGCGACGCCATAATGCTCTGTCATGTGCTTCTGTCTCCCAGGTGGCTGGGTCAATGCTGAAGGCTTTCAGAGAAGCTTTGAGTGTGTCCCTAAAGCGTTTTCTTTGTCCACCTTGTGAGCGCTTTCCTTCCCTTAATTGGCCATTCAGGAGTCGTTTAGGAATGCGGCGGTCTTCCAATTCTGCAGACGTGTCTTGCCCATCGCAGCTGGAACTGCACCAGGATTTAGTGGATGCTTTGCAGGCCCGCTCTTCGAAGGATTTCAGTATCTGGTATTTTTTTTGCCATTTAACATTCAGTCTATCATTAGTCTAATGATAGACTAAACAATGCCAAGGACGCCATGTTGACAAATCTCTGTTGGAAACTCAATAAACAGTACTTTGACCTACAAGCGAACAAAAAAGTTTAGTAATCTGATTTTAAAGTGCTCAGAAATGATCGTACATCTTTTGAAATACAAAGTTTATATTTTGTTCACCCGATACTCTAAAAACATAGTTTTCAAAGTTGTTTGCCATAAATGGGAATCTCTAAAAGAGTCTGATCAGTAGAATCAATGACTCGAAATAAGTTGAGTTTTTCTTCGAGTAAAATATTAGCTTTGAGCAGCAAGATCTTATCAGTACACAACTTATCAAGTAGGCTATCATCGCTCGCAAACACATACACACACATACCGGGTGTCTGCAAGAGAGGAGTCTGCTCAAATGTGGGCGCGGGTCTAAAAAAAAAATAACTTCATTTTGAAGTCAAGCCTGCACGAAATTGAAAACCACTTTGGACATCAACGAGCAGAGATAAATCTTTCCAAGTCTGGCGGTAAAAACACTTCATGACATGCACACCATAATATGTATGTAGACGCATATAACATTACACAAAAATACACCAAAGTGCAGCTATAATGATATTTGACCCAGAACATGGACCAGAACTTAGGACGAGTATTTCAAACTATAGTTACACCTTCACCGGAAAATCCCTATATTTTTAAATATTTATAGTTTCAGTATTGAGTGCACATATGTCAGAGCAGTCTGTTTTTTTTATTATTTAAATTTACTGATCAATTGGCAAAACCTTAGCCTACATCGTTTGTATGGAACAGCCGCTATTGGTATTGTACTGTTTGTCTGTCTTTATTGTACTGTTTGTCTGTCTTTATTGTACTGTTTGTCTGTCTTTATCTGATGTATTTAGTATTGTACTGTTTGTCTGTCTTTATCTGATGTATTTAGTATTGTACTGTTTGTCTGTCTTTATTGTACTGTTTGTCTGTCTTTATTGTACTGTTTGTCTGTCTTTATTGTACTGTTTGTCTGTCTTTATCTGATGTGTTTGGTATTGCCCTGATTGTCTGTCTTTATCTGATGTATTTAGTATTGTACTGTTTGTCTGTCTTTATCTGATGTATTTAGTATTGTACTGTTTGTCTGTCTTTATTGTACAGTTTGTCTGTCTTTATTGTACTGTTTGTGTGTCTTTATTGTACTGTTTTTCTGTCTTTATCTGATGTATTTGGTATTGCCCTGATTGTCTGTCTTTATCTGATGTATTTAGTATTGCCCTGATTGTCTGTCTTAATCTGATGTATTTAGTATTGCCCTGATTGTCTGTCTTTATCTGATGTATTAAGTATTGCCCTGATTGTCTGTCTTTATCTGATGTATTTAGTATTGTACTATTTGTCTGTCTTTATCTGATGTATTTAGTATTGCCCTGATTGTCTGTCTTTATCTGATGTATTTAGTATTGCCCTGATTGTCTGTCTTTATCTGATGTATTTAGTATTGCCCTGATTGTCTGTCTTTATCTGATGTATTTAGTATTGTACTGTTTGTCTGTCTTTATCTGATGTATTTAGTATTGTACTGTTTGTCTGTCTTTATCTGATGTATTTAGTATTGTACTGTTTGTCTGTCTTTATCTGATGTATTTAGTATTGTACTGTTTGTCAGTCTTTATCTGATGTATTTAGTATTGCCCTGATTGTCTGTCTTTATCTGATGTATTTAGTATTGCCCTGATTGTCTGTCTTTATCTGATGTATTTAGTATTGCCCTGATTGTCTGTCTTTATCTGATGTATTTAGTATTGTACTATTTGTCTGTCTTTATCTGATGTATTTAGTATTGCCCTGATTGTCTGTCTTTATCTGATGTATTTAGTATTGTACTATTTGTCTGTCTTTATCTGATGTATTAAGTATTGCCCTGATTGTCTGTCTTTATCTGATGTATTTAGTATTGCCCTGATTGTCTGTCTTTATCTGATGTATTTAGTATTGTACTGTTTGTCTGTCTTTATCTGATGTATTTAGTATTGCCCTGATTGTCTGTCTTTATCTGATGTATTTAGTATTGTACTGTTTGTCTGTCTTTATCTGATGTATTTAGTATTGTACTGTTTTTCTGTCTTTATCTGATGTATTTAGTATTGTACTGTTTGTCTGTCTTTATCTTATGTATTTAGTATTGTACTGTTTGTCTGTCTTTATCTGATGTATTTAGTATTGTACTATTTGTCTGTCTTTATCTGATGTATTAAGTATTGCCCTGATTGTCTGTCTTTATCTGATGTATTTAGTATTGCCCTGATTGTCTGTCTTTATCTGACGTATTTAGTATTGTACTGTTTGTCTGTCTTTATCTGATGTATTTAGTATTGCCCTGATTGTCTGTCTTTATCTGATGTATTTAGTATTGTACTGTTTGTCTGTCTTTATCTGATGTATTTAGTATTGTACTGTTTTTCTGTCTTTATCTGATGTATTTAGTATTGTACTGTTTGTCTGTCTTTATCTGATGTATTTAGTATTGTACTGTTTGACTGTCTTTATCTGATGTATTTAGTATTGCCCTGATTGTCTGTCTTTATCTGATGTATTTAGTATTGCCCTGATTGTCTGTCTTTATCTGATGTATTTAGTATTGCCCTGATTGTCTGTCTTTATCTGATGTATTTAGTATTGTACTGTTTGTCTGTCTTTATCTGATGTATTTAGTATTGTACTGTTTGTCTGTCTCTATCTGATGTATTTAGTATTGTACTGTTTGTCTGTCTTTATCTGATGTATTTAGTATTGTACTGTTTGTCTGTCTTTATCTGATGCATTTAGTATTGCCCTGATTGTCTGTCTTTATCTGATGTATTTAGTATTGCCCTGATTGTCTGTCTTTATCTGATGTATTTAGTATTGCCCTGATTGTCTGTCTTTATCTGATGTATTTAGTATTGCCCTGTTTGTCTGTCTTTATCTGATGTATTTAGTATTGCCCTGATTGTCTGTCTTTATCTGATGTATTTAGTATTGTACTGTTTGTCTGTCTTTATCTGATGTATTTAGTACTGCCCTGATTGTCTGTCTTTTTCTGATGTATTTAGTATTGCCCTGATTGTCTGTCTTTATCTGATGTATTTAGTATTGTACTGTTTGTCTGTCTTTATCTGATGTATTTAGTATTGCCCTGATTGTCTGTCTTTATCTGATGTATTTAGTATTGCCCTGATTGTCTGTCTTTATCTGATGTATTTAGTATTGCCCTGATTGTTTATCTTTATCTGATGTATTTAGTATTGCCCTGATTGTTTATCTCTATCTGATGTATTTAGTATTGCCCTTATGATTTGTTATTATCTGATGTATTTAGTACTGCCCTGATTGTTTATCTTTATCTGATGTATTTAGTATTGCCCTTAGGATTTGTTTTTATCTGATGTATTTAGTACTGCCCTGATTGTTTATCTTTATCTGATGTATTTAGTACTGCCCTTATGATTTGTTATTATCTGATGTATTTAGTACTGCCCTGATTGTTTATCTTTATCTGATGTATTTAGTACTGCCCTGATTGTTTATCTTTATCTGATGTATTTAGTACTGCCCTGATTGTCTGTCTTTATCTGATGTATTTAGTATTGTACTGTTTGTCTGTCTCTATCTGATGTATTTAGTATTGTACTGTTTGTCTGTCTCTATCTGATGTATTTAGTATTGCCCTGATTGTCTGTCTCTATCTGATGTATTTAGTACTGCCCTGTCCTCATTGAATCTAGTTTCTCTATTGAGTCATCTATTGCATTGAAAACAAGTGCTCGCTACTAGCATATGTCTCGTCTGCCACCGTTACACAGGAATTCACGCTGCGGTTGGTGGTGTAACATTGTAGGAGTACGAAAGACTCATTCTTGGGACTTGGGATCCGGCCTCGCCACTAGCAAACGGGTAACGGCTGAAGTACCCCGAAAAACGGATGTTATTAAATGATCATCTCGGCTTACTGGGACGGTAACATCTGTTATGTAGCTTGCAAAAAAAAAAAGGGGGGGGGTACCGAACATTGTTTTTACGTTTTATAAATGGGAAAGTTTAAATATGGAAAATATGGAATTTTTAAAATACAAATCTTTTTAACTCATTCCTACAATTTGTGTGCGTGTCTGTGTGTGTGTGTGTGTATGTTTAAGAAGCTTTGCAATAAAATCAATAGGATCTCATGTCTCCCTGTGGTCCCTTCTGGGGCATTGGCCACCAACCAGCTTCCTCCAGGCATCTCGGTTCTGGGCGAGTGGTCCCTTCTGGGGTATTGGCCACCAACCAGCTTCCTCCAGGCATCTCGATTCTGGGCGACTGGTCCCTTCTCGGGCATTGGCCACCAACTAGCTTCCTCCAGGCATCTCGGTTCTGGGCGAGTGGACCCTTTCTGGAGCATTGGCCATAAACCAGCTTCCTCCAGGCATCTCGGTTCTGGGCGAGTGGACCCTTTCTGGGGCATTGGCCACCAACCTACTTCCTCCAGGCATCTCGGTTCTTGGCAAGTTTCTCCAACTGTCCACATGTCTATATAAACCTTTCAGTCGGAAGTACATCCTCTCCCATGTCTGTGACTTCTGTTGATTCGCTTTTCGGTGTTTCTGTTGCTAGTGGTTTTTTCTACAAAGTAGGGTAGCTAGCCCTACGCCCAACCCTCCTCCTTTCCCAGCCGGGCTTGGGACAGTCCAAAGGCGGAGTTAAATCATAGGATTGTCTTCTTTTTGAATGCACACTTCAAGACAACAACCCTGCTGCTACTTTGCTGCTACCTGCTACTCACCTGCTACTTGCTACTACCATTGCGTGTGCCCTTTTTATGTAATAAAATTGTTCTTTTTGCTGAATAAACAAAGCAATAAGATGTCTCTATAAGCATTTTAAAAGTTGTTAAATCTATTACATTCACCTATAAGTATTTTAAAAGTTGTTAAATCTATTACATTCACGTATAAGTATTTTAAAAGTTGTTAAATCTATTACATTCACCTATAAGTATTTTAAAAGTTGTTAAATCTATTACATTCACCTATAAGTATTTTAAAAGTTGTTAAATCTATTACATTCGCCTATACGTATTTTAAAAGTTATTAAATCTATTACATTCACGTATAAGTATTTTAAAAGTTGTTAAATCTATTACATTCGCCTATAAGTATTTTAAAAGTTATTAAATCTATTACATTTAACTATAAGTATTTTATAGTTTCTAATAGGTCATTAATGTGGATGGGATTAGAGTGGGCGGGGGTAGGTCAGAGGTGTCTTTCCAGTATCATTATATTGGGCAACAAACGTCAGTGTAAAACTGGCAGTACGTGTGTGTGTGTGTGTGTGCGCGCGCATGTGTGTGTTTAAGCGATAGAGGGCAGTTAGGGTTATCGTTAGCTAAGCAGTATTAGCTGATGGAGTATCTAAACAGTATCAGCTAATAGAGTATCTAAACAGTATCAGCTAATAGAGTAGCTAAGCAGTATCAGCTGATGGAGTATCTAAGCATTATCAACTCAAACAGTATCTAAGAATGTTGTGTTTAGCTTATTTAATGTGTCACTTAAAATTGATCTTTTTTTTTTTTTTTGAAAATTTCGTTCAATTAGGTAGTTTGTGTCACATCCTAGTTTTTTACTTGAACGCCATGAAGCCATCATGCAGGTTTGAAAAAGAAGATTTGAACTTGGAAAAGCTCGAGTCAGAATGATGATTGTAAACTATAAATGTTTAATTCCATATTTGACTCGAGCTGAGTAGTGTTTGCCAGAAATTACCCCTCTTTCTCCTACCCATCTATATATATAATTCTCTACTTCGCCCAACCATGCGGGGCACGCACGCACGCCGACTGTCTAGCCCTCGATGAAAAGTCATGGAAAGACTCTTTTATTTCTGCAAGTCGGACTTATGTTACCCCACGTAACTTTCGCGATGAGAGAGAGCGCGGCTGGGAAAAAAAAGAGGGGGGATAACAAGTAATCTTCTTCTGTCTGTATATAAAATTCTCTACGTGGCCCAACCATGCGGGACACCACTCACGCGCGCCGACTGTCCCGCCCGTACCCGCGCCTTCCTCGCTCTCCAGGCATGCGCACACAGTCGTTTGCCCAAACCCACCCCATTTGAACAACTGTCCTTTTAGAAAGTGTTCACCCGTCACTAAATAGTGGCGTTTGCTACGCTGTGGGTCGGCTAATGTTCATAATTTAATAATAAGACAGTGGACAAAAAAAACGAGCAATATTCTCCTAATTCAAAGATTCAATCATCCAATCTAATAAAACTGTTTCTCTTCAAACCATTGGATGTATTTATACAGGAACACTTGTAATCGACAGACATCTAACTTCCTCCATAAAGTGGATAGATCGAAATCTTTTGCTTTTCCGGAAATCTCCGGAATACATTTGTTTTCTTTTTCTTGATTATTTTTAGTTTTCGGAATTTTCCGCACCTTTCGTGTATTAACCTTCATGCAAGACGACTAAACAAACTAGAAAGTTGACTTTCTCTGTATAAATAATCTAATTTTTAAAACAAATTTTACAAGCACAAATTTGTTGTTTTTTGTTTGTTTGTTTGTTTTTTTGGCTCTTTAGAGGGTAATCGGTCTACCTTGTAGAAGATCTTTCCCAAGCCTACCCATCAAAGCACACGTGTAGCATAGGTTGAGAGAGGAAGGGTTAAAGTAAACAGACAACGTCAGCAATGCCGCCAGACGTCTTCCTAGAACACACAACATTTAGTAGGAACTAATTTAAGAGGTCACTTGCAGCCATAATTAAAACGACCGAACATTACTATCCACATTCCATATTGCTATTGTTTTTACTTGACATGTTTTAAATGTTCCCTCAGAAGTGAAGATGATTACGCCCTAGCTTAAACTTTCCGTACAAAAGCGGGGGGATGGCGTCAGACAGGTTTCGAACCCAGAGAAATCGAAACGACAGTCCCCATCGAGACGACAGGCTTATATACAGACCTTTTCGAGCTAAGTTTGAGAGACAATTTTATTGTAGGCTCTTAAAAGGTGATATTTATGTGTTTTTTTTGTTATTTCTGACGTATTGTTTATTTTAGTTGTTGTATCATTATAGCCACCCCTCCCCCCATTCCAACACGACCTTTAGGACAACAGTACGAAGCAAGTACCAGACGATCACTTTGTTAGTTGACCTCATTAAGGTTATGCTTGCGTAACTGTTCCTTTTCAAGGTGCGTGAAATAAAACCATCCACACGATTCTGACAACATTTCAACGAGAACGACGCAAGACAATGCAAGTGTAGGTTGATTGATCTATCCTTTATTATTATATAGCCTACTCTGAAAAACACAAAGACAAATCTCTTATTACATATTACATTGAGGCCAATCTTTTGAGTTTTTAACTATTGGCTAGTCTGATGTTGTTTTTTTTTTCAGAAAACATATTTCGCCCTGGCCTTGATGTTCTCAAGAACCATCTGGCTTCTTCCATTCATGTTGCCGCATTCTTGTCTGATTCTATTGGCATTACACGCAGCTCTACAAGGTGGTGTATCTGAGCTTCTTGCCTTGAAAGTTGGCTTTTATAAACACCTACTTTCATTATTACACAGTGCTAGGTTTTCGTTACCAGAATAGATCTCGCCAGGGAACAGACGCCCTTCCAGCTTCAATCTCCTTTTTTCCCCCCAGACCCTTCGATGTACCGATTCCAGATATGAAGCAACTATTTCCAGAAGTAATTAAAGGACTGTGTCAAGGATAATTGGATAATGAAACTTACCGACCTGTTCAAATATACGTAAAGGTCAAGAATGTTTTCAACGTTTCAGAAATTATTTTAAATCTTTACTAACCATTTCATGTGAATAGCACACAACAGAAGCGTGGTCGAGAGGCTAAGTGCGCTTGAACTTGGCTTGGCTTGACTACCTAGAAGGGGGCTCGAGGTTCGACACCCGACTCGGGCAGAGTTGTGTTTACTGAGCGCCTAAAGGCAGCACGGAAGACAAACTCCTAGATACTTCCCCCCCCCCCCCCACTGGTCCACAAATGAGATTGGACCAAAGCGCTCTGAGCATGATATAAGAATAAAAGTATCGCTATATAAAAGCTATAAATATATAACAATAATCTAAGTTTTTCATTTTCAGTGGCATCCATTTATCTCAAATTAAAATTTTGAAAGAAGACTACAATTGTGTATTATTAGAAAGGCGACAAAATATTTCTTAGGGTAGTTTCTATTCTTCACATAAGTATTCTCTCTGACTGTCCTACTATTTGTAAATTATGCATACGACCAATCAGCCCTCTTATAACAGTTTTGTATCGCAAAAATAAATCTCTGCTTTATAGGGAGCTACGTCCTGGCCTAGCTGCCGCACAGTTCATTTGATAGATTTGTCTTGTCATCTGAACGCTCCAACATAAACATAAGAACGATGAAGAAGAAGCACTCCGATAACAGTTTTCTATCCCCACCCCCCAAACAGCTTAGCTTGAAAGGAAGAAATATAACTAAACAAGTAAATGTCTGGATAAAGAGTGGTTTCTACGGAAACGCTCAACAATGTTCAAGTGCCCTAGGTTTGAGAATTGCACAGTTTGAGAGCCACTGTAGCAGCTAACTCTAATTGAGTGCCAGTGCGCAGAGGTTGCCACTCGCACTCTTTATCTCTCCATCTCATCTCACACACACACACACATACAGGGGAATTAGTCACTACTGCTGGACTTCATCGCTTTACCTCTTCTTGTATCGGAGTGAAATTTGGGGAATGAGATAGAGGCTAGAGGGTGCTGAATGCTGATGAGTGGCTAAAATTAAATGTGGCAGAGGGGGATAGGGCAACTAAAGAAAGCGTTAGTATGAGCGGTATGTTCAGACGGATGCTTCCAATCAAAGTAGTTCACAAACGCACAAACTCACAAAAAAATCTATATAGCTTAAACAGAAACATCTTGAGCTGCCTTAATTAAGAAACAATGAAGTTAGGGGCGTGGGAGGACACAGTCTCAAACTGCCATCAGACATCGCAACTCCCCCCCCCCACCACCATATTACAAAGCGAGCATTTGTTTATTAGTTGCCGATTGTTGCAATGTACCCGAATGGTGAATATACGTCTTATAGTGTCATAGTTCAATCAGTTGACCTCATTATCCAATTGTCCTTGTTAATTTGAAGAAATAACATAATTTATCTTTGTGAAATAAAATATTTTAATCACTCATGCATAAATCATGACCAAATTGAACACACGCTATATATCAAGCAATAATTCACATTACAATGCCAATTCGTTAGTAAATGTGCTGTAGTAAACTTACCGTGAAGCTTGAAACTTAGGGACTGAACAGATTGATTAAATGCCTGATATCTTAAGAAGTTCGTTTTTTCTAAATATCGTTCTAGCAGTGGAAGTAACTAAAAGCTTTTCAGTTCTAATTATTTCCCTTTACATATTTGCTCTTATGTGTAGAAACTGGAAGCTACTAGAAGTCAATGTGTCATTAAACTTCCTCATACGGCATAAACGTGTACATCATGTGACAACGATGAAATAGGATCTCACAAGTTTTGGAAGAATTAAACAAACAACAACAAAACAGTTGATCAGTTCTAGCAGTGGGAATTAAATAAAAGCTTTCCAATTCTAATTGTTTCTCGTCTATGTTCAAAATAATTGTTTTAAACAAAATTAAATCTCGCTTACAAGAAGTCTCTTGAAAGTCTATAATTGTCTACATCAGTCGTTATTGTGTAGCTTGAAACAGTTTGTAAGGAGTTGTCAGCCTTCGTTGAACTTTGACATAGATCAACATCCAGACTAAAAGACCCATTCGGGTTATGACAAACTAGATAGACAAATACATTTCTCTAAATCATTTTAGTTTAAAACCAAAGAGTGTTGACATTTGGTCTGTAGACGTAGGACAATGAAAGTGTCAAAACAATATTTTGTTTCGTATGTCTTGGGAAAGTCAAGAATGTGAATGTGTGCTCTTTAGTTCTAAAAGTAGGTTAACCTTATTGAGAGAGGTTGAGAGGAGTCACATTGACTCCGATGTTTACACATTTTTTGACATTTTTAACCCAGTTATTGCGCACCCTCTCCACCTAAATTCTATCCTAAATCTAGATTAAGTTCCAAAGTCCTTGTTCCTCTTTTTTTAAAAAAGTCTGCCACTCCCCTCCAACGAAATCACAACAAACTCTTGCTACCAGACCCAGCTCCTGCCCGATGCTGTCTGAACCTCAGTCTAATCCAGTGGTTCCCAAACTTGTTTGTCTCGTAGACCCTTTGCCATGTTTTCTGCTTTTCGGTAGACCCCCTGCTTAACTTGCAAATTTCGGCAAACTCATCAGGATTTTAAAAACTAATCTCTAGCTTGAGTGGTTTGAAGAGTGAAAAAGTAATTTAAAACTACATATTTGAGTTATAGAGATCTATAATTGTTATTGATAAAATTCAAATTTAAACCAATTAAAATAACAATAAATATGTCATGCTTGTATCATCAAACACACTGGAAGTATTTTTTGCCAGGTTTATTACCGTTGCTATTTTTGTTCTTCTATGAATTAGTGCTTCAAACATTAAATGTTAATTAATTCATTAATTTGCCTTAAGAATCATTGCAAACGTTTTCGCAAAATGCAGTTTCTTGTATATTTCTTGATCTTCCACGTCTGGCTCAAATATTGGGTGTGAGGACTTGTTTTCAATTACAGGAGAAAGGGCGAAGTCGAGTAACTGTCACCTAAACCAGTAAGCTTCAAGCAGGCTTGCTACCCACCAAGCAAAAATTGAACTCAAAAATCTACTGCCTATACCCAAACATAGGAAAGATTTTGTTGGTAACCCTGAGGAAAAATAAGGAGCCGGCGACCCTTAGGCAGTTTGCAGCACACATTGCTACATACTGTCAGAGCCTGTGACGCTGCTGATCTCAAACTGTAGGCCTCATATGTCGATTACAAAGAATTACATGAGAAGTTTTCCATTTTATTACTCATAGCACCGATGGGCCCTTGAGCTGTATTGTTACTTTAAAAAATTCTTTTAATTAGATCAGATGTAGGTTTGCGTTAAACAATTTTTACAACTACAGCGGCTAATTAGCTTACCTTGTTTTCCAAAGTGTTTTCCATATTTTGCAATAAGTAAAGAGATATTGTAACAATCATCTTGTCTATGTGATATCGAAGAGAGATTTTGTGGGCCTATTCTGAACTTTATTTCTGAGTGTTCGAAAGTTTTTCAAATCTTAATGTATTTTGTCAGGGTGTGATCGTGTCAGATGATCCTCCAGCTTAATCGGTTTTCTATCGTCATAAAAAAGTCACATAGGCAACCGCTTGTTTGACAAAGAAAGGAATAAATCTCAATTTTAAATAATCAAAGCTGTAAAGTCTACATTTTGTTTGTTAAACATTAGCTACATATAGACAAAATTAAGCTTTTAAATAATATCCAAAATAAATACAACAATTTTTAGTTTGATTATCAGGATAAATATTTAAAGAATTAACTAAGTTACAAATAATTTGTTAGTGTATTAAAGAATTACATTAATGGGATATAAAGATTAAATGAGATCGTAGACCCCCGAGGACATCTCATAGACCCGCAATTTATTTTTTGACTTTCGTAGACCCCTTAGAAGTCTTGGGGTCTATATAGATCACTTTGGGAATCGCTGGTCTAACCGAACAGAACGGAAAAAAATCTGCTTTTAAAACTAGGTCAAGGTATTCTGTCCCGGAAACCCCAAAGAGGGATCGATAGGCCATGCTCACACTCTGAGCAGTCTGGAACATTAGGCCGCAGTCTGGAACATTAGGCCAGGGAACTACGTCCTTGACAACACGATCGGACTTTATTTATCTACGTGCATTGCCTGGCCTCCGGTACGAAACTATTGTGACATATCCCTTGTGTATCCCTCGTCTATTCCTAGTGTCGAATCTATTGTGACATATCCCTAGTGTATCCCTCGTATATCATTAGTACTTCTCTCGTGTATCCTTAGTCAATCCTTTGTGTATCCTTTGTGTATCATTTGCATCCTATCTGTATCCTTATTATATCCATCATGTATCCTTAGTGCATACTTATATTGTATCCATCATGCATCCTTGGTGTATTCCTCGTGTATCGTTGGTGTATCCATCATGTATCACTCGTATATCCTTAGTGTATCCTTAGTGTATCCTTAATGTATCTCTAGAGTACTGTGCTATTCCTAGACTTCATTGACTGCCTTGATGAAGAAAGGGGGGGGGGTAATTTATAATAATAAACAAAAGAAAAATCCCTTCTTTTCTCTCATAGCGCTGTTAGCTGAGACCAATTGTCATAGAAGGCCTGAACATTAACCTGCAACGTCACAACCTAAGGGCAGTGCAGACCAATATCTTGTAATCCGTCACAGGTCTGTATGATGTGTCAACGAGATATTGGTATCAACTGCTGGGACGTCGCAGTGTCAGTGTTGAGGACTACTCTAACGATTGGTCTCGCGTTACACTTGCGCCGATGACTGGAATCATCTCCGGCCCAATTTGTAAACGCCAAAGAGGCTCAACTGGCAGTCCTTGTTGCCAACTAAAGAACTGAACGTCCATGTTGCCAACTAAAGAACTGTTGCCAACTAAAGAACTGAACGTCCATGTTGCCAACTAAAGAACTGAACGTCCATGTTGCCTGAACGTCCATGTTGCCAACTAAAGAACTGAACGTCCATGTTGCCAACTAAAGAACTGAACGTCCATGTTGCCAACTAAAGAACTGAACGTCCATGTTGCCAACTAAAGAATTGAACGTCCATGTTGCCAACTAAAGAACTGAACGTCCATGTTGCCAACTAAAGAACTGAACGTCCATGTTGCCAACTAAAGAACTGAACGTCCATGTTGCCAACTAAAGAATTGAACTCATTGTTGCCAACTATTCATTCTGCAGTGTTAAAAAGTGCACACCAAATGATCATATACCTTTAAAAAAAGCTTATCAACACTTACATTGTTATGTGCACCAGATACACCAGAAATTTAGCTATATATCTTTTTCTTTCCGGCATCACTACAAAAGAGAAAACAAATAACAGATTTTCTATCAGGTTTCAATCCTGACTCGCACATGATGACAGAAAGAGCGCAACAGTTGGTTGTATTCATCAGATTGTATTACACTTGACACAATTCTCGTCTGCTCGGAAGAGTACATGACTCTAATTTTGATTCATTTGTCTACGCTATATATCATTCTAAATGAGTATCAAACATGTGTTTAGGAAAGTAAAAAGCAGTTGGTCGTTATGCTGGCCACATGATACCCTAGTTACTGGGGGGTTCGGGTGGGGGGGGAGGCGGTAGAGATAATCGACCCCGCTCGGCCGACCCCCCCCCCGGGCAAATTTTAGTAGAAAAATCCATTACGTTTTATACGAATTCTTTTTTTTTTTTTACTAATATACACTAACTATTTATATTATTCTTAGATCATGTTGCCCCTCCTTCCCACAAGTATACTGGCCGAGTTGGTGGGGTGCGGGGGGGGGGGGGCTTGCATCAATCCCGCATTAGTAATTAGTAAGTAAGGGAATATATATGCGAGTCTGAAATGTACTGTAATAAACTAGATCCTTTTCCCACGCGAAGGTGACCCTGGTCAAACGACCACTTGACACTGCTCAGTGCTTCAGCTGGCTGATGAGAGCAGATTACTCTGTTGACGCCATCATCTGTAAGTTTGTGTCCAAAAGATGAAAGAAAACTTCCTAGTCTATAAATTCTCAAAGAGAAAACAATGTAATGACGCATTCAGTAAATGACAATCTGAAAATCAACAAGAGAAACTGATGTGCTTAAATGTCAGATAAGTTCCCTACAGCTTTCTTCATAATTGACATTTTGGCATAGTTTGCTTTGTAGCGTTGCGATTGCCTATACCTCCCAGCGTTTTGTTGCCCGATTCAAGCGATGGTAAAATCTAGTTTTTACTTTTTGAGAACTAAACGTAACAGACAGACGAACAACACAAAACTAATAGCGGGTTATCTCGCTAAATTAGTCTTCACTGATTGACGTTTCTAAAACTGAATTATTCCAATAAGAAATTCCTGACTTTTTGTTTTTAAAGAGCAGGACAACTCGACGAATTGTATCTTGCACATAAATTTATTTGATAAATCGAGTCCAACATTCGGGCGTGTTGGTCTAGTGGTAAAACACGTCCGGGGGGGGGGGGCATGAGACAAGGATTCTGGACATTTGAATGCTCCCTAAGACGCCACTGGGTCAACCCAACCCTTACAAGTACTTGACTTTTGTTGGGGAAAATAAATGTGATTGGTCGTTGTGCTGGCCTCACGACACCCTTTTAGCCGTTGGCCATAGAAACATTAGCTGCCAAATGTTTGGCGATGTCTTAAGAACAAGGAGTTTTATCTTTTTATTTCTTAAATATTACAAACAATCAAAAAAATTCTCCCAAACAGGGTCGCTATAAAGTGAACAATTATCTTGCTCTCTAGATGACAATGATCCAGTAGTGTAGCATGTTACCCAAATACCCGGGTTCAAGTCTCAAGTATATGATCATGTTCCCAGCCATATTTGAAGATAATGGTTCAGTGTTTTTGTGTATAATTGCTTTATTACGTTTGCGTCTTCTGTCCTGAAGGCTTTCTAAATTTAGTGATTTTACTAAAGGTGTTACTCTAGTCAAATGTGAATATTCGTTTGTTATGAATCTCACTGCTCTATTTTTTGTCTGTTCCAGTTTCTTTTTGTTTTCTTGAGTTGAGGGATCCCAAACAGAGGTATAACCGTATACCAATGGATTTACGTAAATATGATAATAAAACCGGCAGAACTTTAATGTAATAACGGTGTATACAGACAGAATACGAAGTCAAGAAAAATGCTTTGCAATCTTTAAAAACATCAAACATTTTTTTAAAATTCAATAGCACATGTGCACCTTTTTGGACATCAACCCCGGTCCAATGACCCCTTTTGCTCCGTGGTTGCTACGTGACTGCGTGCCTGCTAGATAGACTTAAAAAAAAAAATCATTCGCAACTATCAACTTATAGTTTGGTTGTCAAGCTAATTCTTCCCAGTTTCCAAGTGATCTAGATATCTACCTCACCCACCTCAGTTGTCAGACCCGGTCTCTTCGAACAAAAAAAAATTCTTTTTCCAGTGCTCATGTCACAGGGACGCTGAGAAAAAGATTTATATCCTTCCCAGACGTCATGGCTTTGACCCAGATTCGAAGAAGTAGTTCAAGGTTATTTCGTCTTTCCTATTTTCTTTTTTTTTTCAAAGTCTAATCAGTAAAGGCGATTAATGTTTTTGGAGTTGGTTCACTGATGGCGACGCAATAGAATCTAGACATCCAGTCTGAACTGTACGAGATAGCAGCCAGAAATGAAACCAAAGTTTTGTGGTGACTACGATCGTTTGGTTATAAGAACAGGCTGGGATGACGGACAGTTAAAACGTATCGGCATTCAATACAGACCGACTTCTTGCCATTCCAACGATCTACTAAGATGAGCGACATGACGGTTAGGTCATGGGGGGCGGGGAGGGTATCAAGTTGATTTATTACAATACTTTGGGGTTGTTCGGTGCTTCGGGAATAGAGAGACCGGGGGGGGGGGGGGGGCTCGAACACTTCAGTCCTTACTTTATTTCTTCTCTTGACGAGAATCTCGTGCATTTGGAAGAGATGGATGCTGCTGATAGGAACTTTCTAGGTTACTAGAGCAAAAGTAATCAGCGGAAAGATTCATAACAGGATAGATGCTAAAAGCTTAGAAGCGAAGGGGTTAAAGGCCATATATATCACAGCACACAGCTGATAAGTCTTTTGACAATCATAGGGTTAACAAGTCAACATTTATTTTCGACCGGGGGGGGGGGGGGAGTATAACATCCACAAATTTAATTTTTCATGTCAGACCTAATGACAGCTCCGAGGTATTTAAAAAGGAATTTGCGTGATGTATTTTGGTTGATGCAGTAATGGGATTGGATTGGGTTTACTAAGTAACTTTAGTGCTACATTTATTAGTTCTGTGTGTGTGTGAAGACCTTTTACGAAAGACAATGGCTCCATTTGTAAGCAGAGGGTCTAGGCACTTTAGCTAAAAGTGTACCTGCCTGTAATTACATTAAGGCGCCGCGCTATACACACACATATATTTTTCATACTTATTTTTTGTTACTACATTACTCAAAGCTATAAAGTAGAAATAGGGCCGGCCTTAGGTAATTGGAGCCTTAGGTAAAGTGACCCCAAATGAAAAAGAAAAACAAACAGTTAAGGCCACAAAATACGCAATGAATTGAAAACGTTCCTGTACCTAGATCTAAATCAACCAATACGTTAAAGTCACAGAGCGCTGACACAATGAATGTGCTTCATGGACTGATCACCAGACTAGAAATACAGTTTCGACATTTCACCAAAAAGAAGAAACAATGGTCTACTAACATATGTAGTCTAACAAGTAGATCTAAACATTCATGTGCAAGCCTTGAATTTAGTAGAGACTTAGGGAAAGACTAGTAGACATAGAGACTCTGAACAATTATAACGGTTCAACTAGAGTTTTCCCAATGTTGCCAACGAACTAGTAATTCCTTTCCCAACAATATACATCAGCTGTCAAAATCGTTAGAGCCGTTTTCAAATCAGTGTCCACCCACCCAGGGTTTTGACCCGATGAAGAGTTTGCAACCTGAAAAGAGGAATTATTTATTTAAAAACCGTGAAAATGGTGACCCTACAGATATATTGGTAAAAATGGAATCAAAATCGCAGTCAAATAAGCTCGAATAAACCAAATATGACCACAATGATATTATAAAAGCAGACGTGACCTACTTTCAGCCAGCACCTAGTAAAGAAAACATTACAAATTAAAACTAAACTAAAACTAAACTACTAAAATGTTCCAGTTAAAGTGTTAGCTGACTGTTTAAACGTACACACAAGATCCAGTTGAAAACATTGGACTTCTTTCAGTGCATAGAGACAAAAAAAAGAAAAGACTGCACACAAGAAGTAAGCCAAGCTAGTCAAGTTTGGTGCAACCAAAGCTTGAAAGTAGATTATCAGCCCAGACATCAAGGGAGGTGGGGAATGGGGGGGGGGGGTACTTAAACTATCTGGCGAGACAAAGTAGATTATCGTAGCAGACATCGGAAAATTGAAAAGACGAAACGGAAACTGGAGTGAACGGAAATATAGGCCAGGCCATCGGGATGTAAAATCTATTACAGATGTCATTTTACGGTTCACTTAAAAATAAGACTATCTATTCCATATGGAAACCTGTGTAAGGACAAGAAGCCTAATGAAGGGCGTACTAGGAAATAGCCGCGGATGTTAGATGTACAACTTTGACAGAATTAGGTTCAAACGTATTCATTTGACACGAATGATAAGAAAGAAAAAGAAAGTAAAACAAAAAGAACAAGTTACAAAAGACAGTTTGTGTGGAAACACAAACTCAAAATCGGCCCCCGAAGTGGTCCACCCAGGCAGGCTTCTTTATTTTCAGAAAGAACATCCGAATGAAATCATATCAAAGACAAATGAGAGATAAGAATGGAGAAAGAAGGTTAACAGATCTTGTGTAGTGCCCTAACTTTCCCACAGATCAAAGGATAGGTGAAAGTGAATGTAAAGTTAGATGTAAACCTAACTAGTTCCCCTTTCAGACCTTGTGGTCTATAGGGCAGATGATGTAAAGTTCTTCTGTTTTTGTGGCCTACGGTTAACGAGGGTGCCATGTAGCCAGCACAACAACCAACCGCCTTTACTTTTCCCCTAACCCCAAAAAATGTCATGTACCCATTAGAGCTGAGTGGACTCAGAGGCGCCCAAAGATTCCAAAGTTGAAACTCACGGTCTTCACCAGGATTCGAACCCGGGACCCCCCGTTCGGAAGCCAAGCGTTTTACCGCTCAGCCACCGCGCCACCTCACTAAATTCTTATAATTGATCTAATTGTTTAGAAAAATTTCAATCTCTTATTCGGATCCTTTTAAAAAAAAAAAAAAAAAAAAAAAATCCCGCAATAAAAAAAAATTAGGAAAATGCAGTTTACAAGATTACTATTCTTTTTAAATTAGGTCTAACTTATAATGCATACTAATTAGTTTTTACTCTTTAAAAAACTGCTTGCATAACTGATTTTAAAAATTAGATTTTTCGCTTTCAGGAAAAAAAAAGTAGCCGTTGCATCAAAACTTTGAATGGTCTAAAATATTGTGATGTCGGATTTTCAATATCTTTTCTAGTTTACGAGATCTAAACGGGACGGACGGACAGACGGACAGACATTTCGCACAAAACTAATAGCGTCTTTTCCCCTTTCGGGGACCTCTAAAAATCTTATAAGAATAATAATATAATATTTAAATTAGGTGATGGGATCAAAGTTGTTAAAAAAACAACTGTTGTTTTTGTGCTGTCTTTCTGTCCCTTTGGCTAAAAAAATAAGTAAACAGACATGAAAATATTTAAATGCAATTAAAAAGCCGATTTTATCATCTGCTTCGTTACCCATCAAAAGAGATGCTTTGGTTACAGTAATTATTACAGCGGTTCGTGTCATCTCTGTACGTAATTAAATGTTACTTTCGTATTTATCTTTCTGAAAATACATGCAAGAGGCCTACTGACTATTTTCGGTCTCAAATTTATTTTTGTGGCTGTAATTACTTCATAACCCGTTTTTTGCTTTTGGACATACACATAAAATACCCTAGAAACATGTTTTAAAAAAGGTATTTCATGTCCCAACCCATGTACTATGTCTACTCTAATGAAGTCCAACTAAACTATCGTCTTCATTGTGATGAATATCAATGTATAGGTGCGACGGCTACATGTGGGAGTTTATTTTTAAACTTATGTAGAATATATATATTGTGTGCTTTTATGCCTATGCATATAAACCATTTTTTAAACAAGATTTAAAAACAAACAAACACTATTCTTGATCTAGAGTAGTGTTGCTATTAATATACAATGTAATATAGACTTCGATATTCCCACGCCGTTTGGCGCATCGGGCAGCAAGCTGTCTCCACAATAATCTGTCACTGGCAATTTCTTAAGCCTCTTTTCACCTGGTGTCCACTCTGGTGACGCTCTGTCACAACCTAAACTAAGTGGTCGACTCCCACTTCGCCATAGGATTTCCTTGTTTGAGACCCGATCTCTATAACTGACTCATAAAATCCGTCTTAGCCATCTTTGTTGAGACACCTTTAGTCTTTTCTCAATTTTGGCAGATGTGGGATGACGATTGTTTCAAGTAGGTGTATTTTTGTCTTAAGTCCAATAATTTGACTTGTCCAAATAGATCACAGCCTTTGGAAAATGCCCCTGCGCCTTATATCCCACTCGCACAAGTTTAGTCTTATCCAAGTTTATGCGGAGGCCAATTTCGGGTGCCTCCTTATCTAGGCTCTTTGTCATTTCCTGTATGCAAATAAATGCAGTGTGATTACTAAAAGGATACCACTATCCCCAGGGTACGGGAAGGACAGTACACGTTGCACCTCAATAACTATGCTGCTTTATATATAAAAAAAAACATTTATTATGTTCAGTCAATAGATGAAAAAAATGTTAATAAGATTTTATTAAGATTCTTTAACATTCCTTTATTTTATATTTGTGGAAACTCAGGACCGATATTACTTTTCATCTTCAAAATAAATTTTTCAAAGATCAGGAATTTAATAGGGATGTTTTTCAACGTCCAAATATTTTTTTTAAATTGAAGACAGTGCATTGTACCTTTCAAAATAAACACCTAATAAGCACAATGAAATTCCCAAACACCAGTCATTTGATCTTGAATTTAAAAAAAAAAAATCCTTGCCTCCACCAGGATTGAAACCTCTCAAGCAGTAGCTTGTTATTTAGTCGATGCCCAATCCTAATCAGAACCTAGATCTGTCGCTAATATTTACTTAGTTCAATAAGTATCTAGATATGTCGCAAAGACTCGTCTTGTTCAATATGCCTCCTTTCTACAGCAACTATTTTATCTGGCTAGCGTGTCTACCGAAAGACGCCCACCCCACAAACACACGCACGCACACACCTTCAGTCAAGTGTTGTTTACATCTTGTAACGTGCAATGGAAGAGGTTTAAAAGAGAAACAAAAAAATTGTTATAAACGGATAGGGGAAGAACTCTTTTCTTTTCAGGTCGTCAGTTCTGACAAGTTGTTCATTCAATTTCGTATATCTTAGGACTCTTTCGGGAGGCGCGGTGGCTGAGCGGTAAAGTGTTTGGCTTCCAAACTGTGGGCCTCTGGTTCGAATTCCTGATGAAGACTGGGATTTTTTAAAATTTCGTGATCTTTGAGCGCCTCTGAGTCCACCCAGCTCTAATAGGTACCTAACATTAGTTAGAAAAAAATAAAGACGGTTGGTCGTTGTGCTGGCCACAAGACACTCTTGTTAACCGCAGGCCACAGAAGCAGATGACCAGTACATCATCTGCCCTATAGACCACAAGGTTTGAAAGTGAAACTTTACTTTTTTAAAGTCTCTTTCAGTCGGTTAGGTGGAAATTTGGTCTTTTTCTCAGACGAAGGTTCTTGTTAAACAACATATCTATCTACCCATCTATTTATCTATCTATCTATCTATCTATCTATCTATCTATCTATCTATCTATCTATTAATCTATCTATCTATCTATCTATCTATCTATCTATCTATTCCCACTTTAAAGTCACTCCTGTAAGATAGTATCGTTACGATGACAATCGATAGAAGCTTAGAGTTCTCGTAATCTCTTATTATTCTAATACTTTGAAACAGGTGCTAAGCGGCTCCAACATTCTTCAATGCGTGCCACCTAAAGCTAGCGCGAACCTTTCGTGGCCCACCCACAACATAGATAGCATTTGCACTCAGTGGGAGAATACCGTACGCACTAGACCAGCATTTGTCAATCTATGACATAAGGATGGGCGGTGGTGGGGGGGGGGGATAAGATACACTGAGCAGATACGAGATGAATGGAATAGTTCAAAATAGTTGAAGATTAATGGTCATGTTGTTTTTACCTCAAAATACTTGTATGGGTTAAATGGGATTGACCGAAGAAATTATTGATTGGGGGGGGGGGGGATCCAAAGCTTTTAAAATAATTCCCTTTTTTTTTAGTGACGCCATGTCAGAAATCTCTATCCTTGAAGTGTGAGAGACATGTAAAGCTAGTCTTAACTAAAATTAAAGATAAGTGAAGTACATCACATGACCACGCAAACCTAGATGCCCCCTGCATATTTTGCCACACCTAATGCAGACAAAGTCGTTGTACGCCGAGGGTCTATTTAAGTTAGCTAATGATCATTGCTGCACCATCTATAGAGCTGTCTAAAATGTATCTAAGGTAAAACTGACACATCTTGGATCCATCCCTCTTCATTATGCTGACGTTCCCTCAATCCTGGTGTCATGAAATATATTCGAAAACGTGTGGTCAAAAAACATCCAAAGAAGAGCTGGGATAAGCTATTATTCGCCTGTCATGGGTGAAATGTTCTTTTTTCTTTTCAAAATTTGTCTTTTAAAACATAAAACACTTTTAAACTTCAACAAATGAGAACGCCACTAGGAGATATAGAACTTTAGAAGAAAAATTGGGGGGGGGGGGATGAAAACACTTACCACAGTTAACCCTGGACCATAAATATGTGTGTATGTGCTTAAATATAATAATACAACAAAAGAAGAGAAACAGACAGACAGTGGCAGAAAAAGAGGGAGAGACCAGAGAAAGAGACTGCGAGAGAGAAACAGACAGACAGAGGCAAAGATATAAACTGACAAAGGAAGAAAGACAAACAGAGACAGAGAGAGAAACAGACTGTCCGATGCAGAGAAAGAGAAACAGGCAGATGCAGAGAGAAAAAACAGACAGAAAAAGAGAGATAAATAAAGTCAGACAGAGGCAGAGAAGCAGACAGAGGCAGCGAGAAATGAAGACAGGCAGGGAGAGAGAGAGAAAGAGAGAGAGAGAGAAAGGTAGAGGCAGACAGAGGAAAAGAGAAAAACAGGAAGAGCATTTAGTTATTTGAGGAATCAAACCCGCGGCCATTCTCCGTCCTGTAGGAGGTTTGAACTTGAAACAAATATTCTTTTTCTATCAACTCACACCATCTGTCTGGTACAAAGTTTGTGCACGTTAGTTCTTCCCCTTTCCAGTCTCGAATCACGTTGAAAATTTGCTCAACTATTCCTTGTCCATAATATTTAAAAAATCTATAATCAATGGTAATTAACTAATTTGTTTGATATAGAAAAAGGGAAAGAAATTTTACAATATATATGGCTGTAGTTGTGCAGTTCTTTCTACATAAAAGATTTGTTTGTTTCTAAAGTAATTTTAAAAATATTTCGCTGCTTTTAATTTCTTATGAAACGTGGAGGTCATCATCTCCAGAAATTAAAAAGAAAACTTCCTGACCACTGGTCAAAACTTTTAGCACGATTCTAATAATAGCACAGTGCGTGCCAAATTAAACCTTATCCACTTCTATGACACGAGTTTCCAAAGAAATAGTTGCGCTCCACAGAAAATAACTTTCGATACATGACTCGATATCGTGATAGTCTGTCATATCAAACCAATTTGTCAAAACTGAACACCTCCCGCGTCCCGGGCCTCTTTTAATTTTTTTAAATTTTTTTAAGATGGCATGCAACAAGTCAACGTTCGTGTTCATGCCAGATGTTCATGTTGACTTTGTTCAAGAACGCTCTCTCCCTCTCCCTAAAGTGTATCTGATAGAATGTCGCAATAAGTCTTTCTAGTGTGTTCCTCTCTTCCTCTCTTGTATATGAGTTAGTCCGAGATTCCGGAACACGTGGCTTCAGTAGATTGACTTGTGGCTTGTTATGAAACAGTCAGAGGCGTAGATGTCTGGGAAAATTTTGCCAGGGATACTTATGTAGGACTGGTCTCCACTTAAGAACGTCCTCAGATCTCCAATGTATAAATAGTCTGTAGATCACACGAGCAGTATTCCAGGTTGGTTTCTATACAAAGACGTCGATGGGCCAGGTGTCAATCGGTGCGGTTGGCTAATGGTGTCAGCACCAATCTCCACTTCATTAGAAAATTCCTCAGTGGACATAGTTGCTGGACTACAATGAATTTTATTTCCCTCTAACAAAGATCGAGTCTGGCAGTGCCAGAGAAGGAAAATTAATTAATTTCTGCAATAATAACAGTTATAAACACTGACCTGTAACGAGAATCTTCTTAAAAATGCTTAGGGCTTCAAATGTGTCTTCGAGGCCATTTGTCACTATCCCCTCGGTTGATATAACAGCAGGGTATATTGTTATTTAAGATAGCTTCCAAAGTCTATTATAATAATTATTATTGTTGTTAATATCATTTTGCTATTGTAATTTTCTCTGTCACTATATACTAGTTGAAACTATTCTCAAATGGTTTGAACCAATGCTAGTAACAAGTTAGTTTGTCAGTTTTAATTAGATTTGTAGAAAATAAATTTGATTGAAACCAAATTTGGTGTTGTTTTTTTTAATCATTGATAAAGATTTTTCAATAATTTCTTACATATAAAAAACATACACACATTTGCAAACACGTAGATCTATCTTTAAAAGTCGACCAGTTACAATTGCAAGTCACTCTGTCACATATAAAGACTACGCTTGTTGCTAAAAACAACGGAAGTTGTTCCATGGCATGACCACCCAATAAAACAATAAATCATTCCAGCAGAGCTAAAGAGGTCAGGGGAGACAATAAATATAGCTCAATTATGTTACCGTATCTAATAAAGAAACACAAAGGGGAGATGAGAAGATTCGGAAGTGAGTTGTACAATCGTGCTATATCTTAGTACCTTCTCTGTTTATTTCTATCATGTATTTTTATCGGAAGTATTCTTATGGCCCTATTTGTTTTATTAACTTAATCAATATTTTAAACTGGATTTGTGTTTTGTAAATTATATTCAAATGGGTTCGACCGACGCTAAGATGTTAGTATTACAAGGTATAAAGGTAGAATCAGAATAGACAAGGAGTGATGGCACAGTACTAAATGCTATGATGACAATTGAATTCTTGTATATCCAGAAACATATTGACGGTTGTATTAAATTGACAATAAACTCTATTATGAATTCAATTAAGATCACAAACACAAACCGTTGTATTTTTACAAAGCTTATCAACTCTTTAGTTAAGAACTTGCACACGTTATTTCTCTCACACCCAATCTAGGATCCTTTACCTAACAATACAAGAATCAATACAAAGAAATCGACCAATTAACTAACTATAGGTAATTATTATTTTGTTTGGTATTCAACAAGGGAAAGAAATTGTACTTGACTGATGTGGTGGTATAAGATGAAATAATTCCCTATCTGTTCTGTAAAGAGAAAGCTTTAAAGTTTGAAATTAACAATTGAGAACTATAAAAACCTTTTTTTTTATAACCACTTGCCAGGCACAGTGGCTATTTTGTATGCTTGAGGAGGCTTGAGCAATCGAGTTCGATTTCAGGTCGTTCAACTTTTTTTTTTTTATAAATGAATTTAAAAAACGATCACGGTAACATTCACCCAGATAGCCCTTTTTTGTCATCCACAACCCTTCCTCAACCGGTCAAGACAAGTGATAGAGTCATAGGGTATTGAGAAAGCTAAAAGCATGAAATTGTGTTAAACAAAAAAAAAAACAAAAAAAAAAAACAATTGGTAAAAATATTTCTAATCGCATAGATTTATTGTAGTCTAGATCTCTACCAATTTGAATGACATGACTGATCCAAACAGAACGATACATCTACGTTAAGTAAAAGCTTTTTCTTTTTTTTTTTTTGTTAAATGTTTGTCTCTGTATTACTTTTGTAACCTAGATTAGACCGTCTCACTTTACTCGGTGTAAAGAATTCTTCTACACCTCCACTTTTCAGTCCTCCCTTTTTCCCTATCGTCTCGAACTGCGTAAATTTGTTAATGAAAAACAGATGCTGCATTTCTTTTTTTATACATCCTTCAAAAATAGAGAGTGGGTTGGGGTGCTTTCTATTTTTATCAGGAAAAGAAAAAAGGATTTACTCGCATCTTAAAAAAGGTGTAAAAAAAAAAAAGAAGAGGGGGGGGGGGTTGCTGTGACCTTCTACCAGCCACCCTGTGTTCCCCAATGCATGGTTTAGCAGTCGGGTATTGATGACCTTTCACCTTTGACACATATATGTGGTTCCTCCTTCCCCTCCCCCGTACACACGTTAGAAGGCAGGTAATGTTTTGACGTGTCTTGGAAAGGGGGAGCTCAGGGTGTTGAGAGCAGGCTGCATGTCGTTGTGCTACTGTCTGAAAGGAGAAGCTTTGCCCTAGTCGCCGGAATTATGCTCATGACATAACTAGATCTATCTGCACATACCGCTATCAGTCAACCGAAATAAACCTACGAGCAGCCTAATTAGCCATGTCACCCACGGTCACTCATGGTCACCCACGGTCACTCATGGTCATCCAGGGGTTCTCACTGGAAACTGACCCGGTGTACATCCATGTTCAGAATTGAAAGACACACAGCAAAGGTTCCTAAAGTGACATGGCGCTGAGGAAATAAATTAACCGGACATCGTGAAATGTGCAGGAGCGACACGCAACGTTACAGGAGGTCTGAACGATAACGCTAAATCATGGTAGCAACACAACACTTCTATGGGAGTGTCTGTTCCAGACCAATCGTTACAGTAGGCCTGATTACTGACCTGCGACGTCGCAACCTGTGGGCACGTTACCACGTCGTACAGCCCTATGGTTTGTCCCCAAGATATTGGTCTCCACTCTCCCACAGGTTACGTCGTTGCAGGTCAGGGTTCAGACTTTCTATGAGGATTGGTCTCGATATAATGGAGTGCGAGAGCATCCTTATTGCACAGTGCAGAAGGGGTGCCATTCCCGAAGGGATCGTTTCATCGATGGCTAGTGCTACATGGTTAGCTTAGTAAACTATAGAAAAATGGAGGGGGGACCCGGAGTGCTCGGCCTTCGACCGCGTATTCTACGCCGTGCTCCTGGAGTTCCGGACCCTTTGGATGTATCTGTGTTAAATGTGTACATTAGCTTGGAGCTCTTCCATTCAACCACTTTGTTCAATCAGGCTTACATGCCAAGAGTTTTGGCTCAACTCTTTGTTGATAGTAAAACGGCTTGAACTCTGACCTGTGACGTGGCAACAAGCTATTGGACTCCACTTACCATAAAGCTGGCACTGTCACGGTCAGTGTTCAGGCCCACTATGACGATTAGCCTCGGCTGGAGAGATCGTATGCTGCAACACAATTAAACAAAAAAATTCATTTCACCATGAACATTGTGAACTGCCGATACTTTTTGTTCCTAAGAGTGGTTGAGTTGGAGGGCTAACTTTTTTCTTCTAGTTTCTGAGGGCGCACTTAATATCCCACATATGATTAAAGTATGGCACTGTAGAAAGATCGATATCTAGAAGCAATGGCGCGAAAGGTTCATAGTGCCCGGACTAAATAAGGTTTACATGGGTCATTGAAAGACGTTCAAGCCACTATTCCTTGTAAAAAGTCGTAACAGTATTGAGTGCAAATGTACTGTGTACTTGTAAAAGCGGAAGATACATTGAAGTGTCATTAAGTAAAGGTGCTGAGAATGTCACGCTCAACGTTCTAGCTTCTTAAGGGAGGGAGACCCACCATCATATTCTTGAATCCGGGACCACGGTTACCTTGCCACGCCACTGTCTGGAAAAATCTGCAAAAGGATAGAGAGAGAGAGAATGTGATCTACACACAGTCATTACCTATCTGTTTCTCACTCAAAGGTCCACAAGTATTTTCCCTAATGCTCTGATTGAAAATAACAGTGAAGACGCAGCAATGAAAGGGTTAATGTGATCACAATGTGTCTTGATAGGATTGCAGAATTCAGTGCACACCTCGGTAGTGAAAGAGTTGACGGGGTTACATCGTAAAACTTGCTAATGTTATGTAAACACAGCGACGAGGTCACGTCTGAGTGTTTGGGGGGGGGGGGCGCTATGGTATGTGTGTGTGTGTGTGCGTGTATGATGCATGAAATTGTGTGTGTCATCTTGACATAGCTAGACGGAAAGAAGAGTGAAGAGAGAGAGAGAGAGAGACACAAAAATAGAGTTTGAGAAAAGACAGAGAAACGGGAAGAGAGGGGAGACAGAGACAGAGAAACGGGAAGAGAGTGGAGACAGAGACAGAGAAACGGGAAGAGAGTGGAGACAGAGACAGAGAAACGGGAAGAGAGTGGAGACAGAGACAGAGAAACGGGAAGAGAGTGGAGACAGAGACAGAGAAACGGGAAGAGAGTGGGTAGTTCTGTCAGAAGGTTTGAGAGAGTCAAGCCTATTGCAGGGGTAGTTCTGTCAGAAGGTTTGAGAGAGTCAAGCCTATTGCAGGGGTAGTTCTGTCAGAAGGTTTGAGAGAGTCAAGCCTATTGCAGGGGTAGTTCTGTCAAAAGGTTTGAGAGAGTCAAGCCTATTGCAGGGGTAGTTCTGTCAGAAGGTTTGAGAGAGTCAAGCCTATTGCAGGGGTAGTTCTGTCAGAAGGTTTGAGAGTGTCAAGCCTATTGCAGGGGTAGTTCTGTCAGAAGGTTTGAGAGTGTCAAGCCTATTGCAGGGGTAGTTCTGTCAGAAGGTTTGAGAGAGTCAAGCCTATTGCAGGGGTAGTTCTGTCAGAAGGTTTGAGAGACCCTGTGTGACTATACAAGCTACATTTATTTGAAGAACCCCTCGGGTCGTTTGGTGCAATCTCTTCATCCTACCCCCCTTTTCCCAGTTTTGTTTGCCATTTCTTTGTAGAGGCCATTGTAATTGTGCCTTATGCAAAGATGAGATTTAACAAGCAGCTATGCCGATGTTTAAGTGTTCCCTACCCCCAAATATTAACACCGTAAGAAGATTTTTAAAAAGTGAAAAAAAAAAAGGTATGTGGAAAGAAGGGGAGGGGTGGGGAGGTTGTACAAAAAGATAATAAGTTGTACCGTTATCAGAAGTTAAACCCAACCAAAGGGAGGTTATCTTACCTTCACCAGATGAGCAGAAGATCCCGTTAGTACAGCAGACAACAAAATATACGACCATAGCAGCAACATTGTCCTCCGACTCGAATTTAAACAAATTGAAAACCAAGTTTCCACATTAATTAGAAACACTTTGGCACCACACACACACAAAGAGACTCCAACACAGAAGTAGCAGATCTGTGATCTCGTCTGTTAGTCTCACAAGTTTCAGGAGCTAGAACCTCTCGTTTGCTCCATTTCTCGACTAACCCGGCGTTCCGTCTGATCCCCGCTACAACCGAACGGAAGGACGGAAGGAAAAAAAAAAGAGAAAGAAAAAAAATAATAAAGGAAGAAAAGGGGGGGGGGAAGGGGCTGTGAAGAGGTGTGCGCGTGAGACGGGGGAAACAATTTTCCCACTCTTTTTTTTTTTCTGTTTCTGAATGAACTGCTAGAAGTGGGGGGGGGGGGGGGGTTGTGGTTATGGTTTGAGTTGTATCGCAGTGAAATAAGCACCGGGTCCTGCAATAAATTGTCAAGTCTGTTAACTCTTTGTTTTGTTTTGTGTAAACGACACATTAATCTTCTTCCAAGTTTTTAATTTATTACGCTTGCCATATTCTAATTTCTGCCACCATGTCCTACCCGTCAACCCTAGCATAAATATAGTGTGCGATTTTTCTTTTAACATTTAAGCATAAGATACAATTCAAGACATCCTTTTAATGTACACATACCTGCCAGACGAGAAGTTGCAACAATGTTTACTTTATTGTTGTTATTTTTACATCAGCAAGTTTGTGAAAACTTCAAACTTTATAAAGTCTTGTCTATTAAAACTTAGGCACAACTTGTTAAATTTATAGTGCTCCTTTTATGTCTGGTCTATTGTCTTCTAGTGCAAGGTCGTCTATGAAGTAGTTCAATCTAGATCTAATTATAGACAAAGGACTAGGCGCAGTTATATATCTAGTTCAAGTACTGTATTTTAGGTAGGTCTAGTTCTAGCGAGATCGAGTTCAAATTCTAGTCATAATTGCTTACATTTAGATCGATTTATGGTTCTGTATTTTAGGCTCAAGTTTTACTTAGATCTAGATCCATTTAGTTCCTTTTAACTCCCATAACTTCTAAGCGTAACAGAAGTTCTATTTTGTTTTTTAAACGCAAATTAGGCCATGTACACTTTCCAATAATTACGATATATACAATAAGCTAGTTTAAAGATGTAAATAAATTATAACCCTACTTCGCATCGATATAATTTAAAAAAAAACTTTTACGTATTAGATCCAAATTATAATTTTAGAATTTTACTAATATTAAAAGGTGAGTTTATTTTCCGCTAAATTTGTAGAACTAAATATGACTATTTATTGTTTTTACTTGTTTAAATAATATTTATTTCAATGAAAAAAAGTTTCTTTAAGATAAAAAGAAACACGAAAAAAATTATTTATCGAGCACGAGCTTATCCAACCAAAAACCACAGACGAGAGAATGTATACTGTTGCTAGGTTACCGAAAGCTATACCGGGAAAACAAAAAGTTGAAGCAAGAAAGTTTCGGCCTGATCCAAAAGTGACGGACTCTTTCCGAACTGAACGAAAACATCGGAACACCGTACAGTTTTATACGAAAACCCGCATCGCTTATCCGCGCCGAAACCCCACCATGCCCCCCTTTCTTCCTCAGTTCGTCTTGATACGAGGTTAGCACTCGACACCTTCTCCCCCTCTCTCTCACTGGCGATCTTTTTAAAAAAAATTGATTCCTATGTCCCGCACCCTTTTTTAAAATTTATTTTAATGCCCCTCTTCTGTGGGTACCGTAAAGACATTAATGCTATTTACATTCTGCGTACATTGTATGCGTGTCTGCATAACTCATTTAGTGTATGTGTGTGTGTGTGCAATGCTGTAACAGACACACTAGCAGACGAAATTTCCTTCCATCCTCATTGGTTGGAAAAGAAAATAGGGAGAGTTCGGCTGCCCACTTTAAAAAAAAAAAAGCTTACGCTCTAATAGTGTCATTTTTTTTTTTTTCGTAAAATTCATATGTAAACATTGATTGGGGGATGTCTTCTTACAAAGCTTATATCGACTCTGTCTGTTTGTCTGTCTATCTGTCTGGTAAAAAGTGTGAACACGTTATTTCTCCCACAACCATTCTCGGATCAAGTTGAAACTTCGCACTATTGTTCATAGGCATAGACAAGACATGAATCACTAAAATAATAAGTAACCAATTAGTCAATTAATTGTTGGTAATTAATTATTTTATTTGTTACCAGCAAGGGAAACTAATCCTTCAGTATTCACAGAATATGGCTACATGTTTTGGGTAATAATAATACTTATATATAAAAGCCTGTCATATTTTAGAAGAAAGAAATAGAAAAAAATATTTAATTTAATGTGCATTTTTTTTAGTAAAAAAATTATATTTTTGAGTTTGTGTTGCGTAAAGCCCTGGCTTGACGACTGACGTAGTATATTACGAGCAGGCTACAAGCGAACGTTTCTGGTCGTGCGGTTTGGATTTATCGATAGTCCCGGGTTCAAACCCTACCCGCTCCCATCCCCCGTCGTCCTGCGGGAGGTTTGGACTAGGAAGTAAACTCTGAAGGAATATCCGAAACATGTAAAACATTTTACTAACAAAACAACATTTTTAACAATGATAATATTGCCAACCGTTAGATTTAAAGTATTGTAGGTGAAAAAAAAAAAGCAAATATATATATAATGCCACTTTCTTGTGGACCCCCCGGGGCAGTGGCCCTGCTTGCCCTTCCTTAAATCCGGCCCTGATTACAAGAAATGAATAGAGAAATTATAAATCAACATTACCTTCATAAAGGAGAAATTGATTTTTTAAATATTTTTTTTTATATTACTTGAATTACAAAAAAGAATGCTTAAATACTGTAGAACTTCAAAAAGTCAACTCTTAAACATTTTGTTTTAAATCATGTACTTTTGTAGTGTCAAGACAACAACAACAAAATATAATAAATAATATATGAAGACTTCTTTTTAGATTTAAAGGTTTTCGCGCCCGAAGTGACTTGAACATCAATTGAAACAAAAAATCCATTTGAACGTCTGGATTGGTAAAATCAGACTTTTTGAACTAGAAATAGAAGTCTGCCACTTCTGATGGCTCCAGAAATAGTTCTTGATGATGTCGTCACTAGCTCGACTATGGCGGAATGATTGAATAAGGTCAGCACATGACAACAAAGACAAAAAGAATTCAATCCACTATAATTTTTTGGAGACTATAGAAACTGCACTCTCTGACTCAGTATAGCGCCCCCTAGTGTCGAAATTTCACTATTTTCATTATATATATATATATAAATGTATTAATAATTTGAACAAAATAAATTTTAATCATTAAGACAATAGCTTATCTTCTGACAGTTTAGGGGTGCAGATATATCTAATTAAGAAGTGAATCGGATACGAAACAGCATAGTTTGCCATAGTAGATCTACACCATTACCTGGTACCAAAAGGCCTACTATTCCATACGAGGGGTAAAGCACTTGGAACTGGAAGTCCCGTGTTCGAATCCTGGTGAAGACGCTAGGTAGACCGATTCGTGTGCCGATTTTGAGTCTGTGTTTCCACACAAACTGTCTTTGTAACCTTGTTTTTTATTGTGTATATTTTTATTGCGTAAAAAAATGTGTAAGTAATTATTATTTAATTTTAAAAAAAATGAGTACAGGCCACGTCGATGATAATAGATTCATACTGCCGAATAAAAAAAAACAACAACAATGTATATAACTAGTTCAAATATTTCTAAAATTAAAATATTTGTTATCAATATAGCATCTGCAATGTTGTTTCAAGTGTTATGTTTCAAGTGTTATGTTTCAAGTGTTATGTTTCAAGTGTTATGTTTCAAGTGTTATGTTTCAAGTGTTATGTTTCAAGTGTTATGTTTCAAGTGTTATGTTTCAAGTGTTATGTTTCAAGTGTTATGTTTCAAGTGTTATGTTTCAAGTGTTATGTTTCAAGTGTTATGTTTCAAGTGTTATGTTTCAAGTGTTATGTTTCAAGTGTTATGTTTCAAGTGTTATGTTTCAAGTGTTATGTTTCAAGTGTTATGTTTCAAGTGTTATGTTTCAAGTGTTATGTTTCAAGTGTTATGTTTCAAGTGTTATGTTTCAAGAAATTATAAATTCATAGTAGTTACAATTCTAATCAAAACACAGAATTTATTATTTTTACATTTTAGCGCCTCACCTCCCCCTCTTATCACATCAAACAACAAATTCTTATTTTTTTCATTGAAAAAAAAAAGCGATTATGTGTTTGTAGGCCTATGTCTTGTGTATGTGTGTGTGTGTGTGTGTTTGGCTACTGATCCATTGCATGACAGGAGACTGTGTCAGTCAGTGGATCAGGAAACTATTTCATTGTTTGACATTTTGTTGTGAAGTCATTAAATTTATATTTTGAGGATCTCTAGGGTTGACATGTATTGTCTCAAAATCGTAGTTGTATTGTAATTTGTTTTTTGGTCGAAATCTATGCAGAAACTGATCAGAGCGTGCTGTCACGTATGTTTTAGCCTAACGTAAACACAACTCGACACATCTAGGAAAACATTTTGTCTAGTTTTTTTTTCAAATATTCTTATAAATGATCTAAAATCTAGATTTAAAACTAGACAACTAGACCTAGTAGAAATCTATATATAGACAATATAAAGCAACTTCGTTGGGGGTGAGAGGGCGAGCACTATTTAATAAAGTTTAGTCTCATGTATGAGTATCTGGTCTTAGCTGTGAGATCTTGGTCTTATCTATAATGTCTTTACTTTCTAAATTTGCGCAAGGATATCATGTAAAGTGAGCTTCAAACGAGTATAATTCTTAAAGTCTTCTAATAAATAAACCTTAAAGAAACTCGTCTTCGACCTAACACATAAAACACCCTGAAAGACAAACTTTCTGAGAAAATTGAAAGGCAAGAGAAGGAAGACTATGAACTATAAGAAATTGAAAAGCAAGATATTGAAGACTATGAACTATAAGAAATTGAAAGGCAATATATTGAAGACTATGAACTATAAGAAATTGAAAGGCAAGATATTGAAGACTATGAACTATAAGAAATTGAAAGGCAAGAGAAGGAAGACTATGAACTATAAGAAATTGAAAGGCAAGAGAAGGAAAACTATGAACTATAAGAAATTGAAAGGCAAGATATTGAAGACTATGAACTATAAGAAATTGAAAGGCAAGATATTGAAGACTATGAACTATAAGAAATTGAAAGGCAAGAGAAGGAAGACTATGAACTATAAGAAATTGAAAGGCAAGATATTGAAGACTATGAACTATAAGAAATTGAAAGGCAAGATATTGAAGACTATGAACTATAAGAAATTGAAAAGCAAGAGAAGGAAGACTATGAACTATAAGAAATTGAAAGGCAAGAGAAGGAAGACTATGAACTATAAGAAATTGAAAAGCAAGATATTGAAGACTATGAACTATAAGAAATTGAAAGGCAAGATATTGAAGACTATGAACTATAAGAAATTGAAAGGCAAGATATTGAAGACTATGAACTATAAGAAATTGAAAAGCAAGATATTGAAGACTATGAACTATAAGAAATTGAAAAGCAAGATATTGAAGACTATGAACTATAAGAAATTGAAAGGCAAGAGAAGGAAGACTATGAACTATAAGAAATTGAAAGGCAAGAGAAGGAAGACTATGAGCTATAAGAAATTGAAAAGCAAGATATTGAAGACTATGAACTATAAGAAATTGAAAGGCAAGAGAAGGAAGACCATGAACTATAAGAAATTGAAAGGCAAGAGAAGGAAGACTATGAACTATAAGAAATTGAAAGGCAAGATATTGAAGACTATGAACTATAAGAAATTGAAAGGCAAGAGAAGGAAGACTATGAACTATAAGAAATTGAAAAGCAAGATATTGAAGACTATGAACTATAAGAAATTGAAAGGCAAGATATTGAAGACTATGAACTATAAGAAATTGAAAGGCAAGATATTGAAGACAATGAACTATAAGAAATTGAAAGGCAAGATATTGAAGACTATGAACTATAAGAAATTGAAAGGCAAGATATTGAAGACTATGAACTATAAGAAATTGAAAGGCAAGAGAAGGAAGACTATGAACTATAAGAAATTGAAAAGCAAGATATTGAAGACTATGAACTATAAGAAATTGAAAGGCAAGATATTGAAGACTATGAACTATAAGAAATTGAAAGGCAAGATATTGAAGACTATGAACTATAAGAAATTGAAAAGCAAGATATTGAAGACTATGAACTATAAGAAATTGAAAAGCAAGATATTGAAGACTATGAACTATAAGAAATTGAAAGGCAAGAGAAGGAAGACTATGAACTATAAGAAATTGAAAGGCAAGAGAAGGAAGACTATGAGCTATAAGAAATTGAAAAGCAAGATATTGAAGACTATGAACTATAAGAAATTGAAAGGCAAGAGAAGGAAGACCATGAACTATAAGAAATTGCAAGGCAAGAGAAGGAAGACTATGAACTATAAGAAATTGAAAGGCAAGATATTGAAGACTATGAACTATAAGAAATTGAAAAGCAAGGGAAGGAAGACTATGAACTATAAGAAATTGAAAGGCAAGAGAAGGAAGACTATGAACTATAAGAAATTGAAAAGCAAGATATTGAAGACAGTGAACTATAAGAAATTGAAAAGCAAGGGAAGGAAGACTATGAACTATAAGAAATTGAAAGGCAAGAGAAGGAAGACTATGAACTATAAGAAATTGAAAGGCAAGATATTGAAGTCTATGAACTATAAGAAATTGAAAGGCAAGAGAAGGAAGACTATGAACTATAAGAAATTGAAAAGCAAGATTTTGAAGACTATGAACTATAAGAAATTGAAAAGCAAGATATTGAAGACTATGAACTATAAGAAATTGAAAGGCAAGATATTGAAGACTATGAACTATAAGAAATTGAAAAGCAAGATATTGAAGACTATGAACTATAAGAAATTGAAAAGCAAGATATTGAAGACTATGAACTATAAGAAATTGAAAAGCAAGATATTGAAGACTATGAACTATAAGAAATTGAAAGGCAAGAGAAGGAAGACTATGAACTATAAGAAATTGAAAGGCAAGAGAAGGAAGACTATGAACTATAAGAAATTGAAAGGCAAGATATTGAAGACTATGAACTATAAGAAATTGAAAGGCAAGATATTGAAGACTATGAACTATAAAAAATTGAAAGGCAAGAGAAGGAAGACTATGAACTATAAGAAATTGAAAGGCAAGATATTGAAGACTATGAACTATAAGAAATTGAAAGGCAATATATTGAAGACTATGAACTATAAGAAATTGAAAGGCAAGATATTGAAGACTATGAACTATAAGAAATTGAAAAGCAAGATATTGAAGACTATGAACTATAAGAAATTGAAAAGCAAGAAATTGAAGACTATGAACTATAAGAAATTGAAAAGCAAGAGAAGGAAGACTATGAACTATAAGAAACTGAAAGGCAAGATATTGAAGACTATGAACTATAAGAAATTGAAAGGCAAGAAAAGGAAGACTATGAACTATAAGAAATTGAAAAGCAAGATATTGAAGACTATGAACTATAAGAAATTGAAAGGCAAGAGAAGGAATGTCGTTCGCGCTTGTAGTTTTTCTTTGCATTTACTATTGGTGTTTTAGGGTATAGGAAGTAGTTTCTTCTAAGTGCGTTTTGTTGTCTAGAAGATTGTGTGTGTGTGTTTACGTCATCCTTAGTTTCCGCAAGAGAGAGAGAGCTGCTTTTGTGAGCTTGGTAGCTGGTTTTTTGGTTCCCCTTGTAAGGGGTGTTAGGTTTGGGCTATGGGGAAGTGTGTCGTCTTTCTGCCCTTGGAGTTGTGTAGCAACTATCGGTGTTGAGGTGTAGGGAGTTGAGCTTCTGTTGGGCGCCGAGATGAGTGTGAAGGTGTGTTACGGAAACCTGTTGGTGTGATATTAGATTAATTAGTATCAAATACTAACTTCAAGGATATTAATGTACATGCAAATATGTTTGAAACTTACAATTAAGTTTAATTAAATATTGTTCCTGTTGACAACTGTTGTTGTTCACTAAATGTTCAGTTGAATAACTGTTATGCAATGTTTGTAGTTTACATGCTATTATCTTTAGGTTCTTGTGTTACTCTGTTCAGGCTGGGAATACGGGACCGTAATATCATATCATACCCTAGCTAATCTGAAATCCCACCCTGACAGAAATGGGGGCTCGTCCAAACAATATGTAATTGTCAACTTTGTGACCTCTGTGTCCTTGATTTGACCGTTAGAACCATCATAAGATATATAAATATGTAATGTTTATGTATTAAATAAAATTAAATACATCTAAGCCGTTTGAGCGGTCTGATGATTTATGTACAGCACACGATATATTCGTTGGGCATCCCTTGTATTGTGTCTAATGTGAGTAGTTCTCATTTGTTCGGTAAACTTAGAGTGTGTAATTACTCTTTGAAACTATTGTAACTTGTTTTTGTATTTATTGTCACCAACGCCTGAATCCTCTGACTCTGAGCGGCAACGTGTGAGTGGATCGAGTGCCTGTCGACGGGATCGACCTGAATCTGTGCGGTTTGTTGGCTGGTGTACCGAAACCGTCCTGAAGTTAGAACCGTTGGTCTGTTCCAGTGGCTGTGGTTGCCTGTGGTTTTTCTCTTCTGCGGAGCCTGGAGTGAGGCGATTCCTTCCGACGCGGGATACTGAGCAGATAAGTCCTTGGCCCTGTTTTTGTCGATGCGCCCGTGATTTCAGTTCGCCCGTTATAATTAAGTAATGATATATAATTCTTATGTTTCTCTCTATGATCTGACTTTGGGTTTTGTTAGTGATAGTTAGACTGTAATTATTAATTAAGGCTTAATAGTCTATGTAATGGAGACGAGGTTGACTCTAACCGCCCAGTTCATCAGTGACGGCCGTGCTCTCGGGTATGATGGTGAGAGGTTGGAGAGGTATGTGGCAGAGCAGAAGGTTGACTACGAGAGAGCCAAGAAGGAGGAGTTTGAACGTAAGAAGGAGGAGTTTGAACGAGAGACGGCTAGGCTTGAGCGAGAGGAGAGATTGAGAAAAGAGGCGAAGGCAGAGGAAGAGAGGTTGAGAAAAGAGGCGAAGGCAGAGGAAGAGAGGTTGAGAAAAGAGGCGAAGGCTGAGGAGAAAGCCAGACTTGAGCGTGAAGAGAGGTTGAGAAAAGAGGCGAAGGCTGAGGAGGCCGCTAGACATGAAAGGGAGGAGAAGTCTAGACGTGAGGAACACGAGAGGTGGAAGGAGAGAGAGGCTAGAGAGGAGCTCAAGAGAAAAGATGAACTGGAGTTGGCACGGCTTAAAGAGAAGTCGGTGCCAGAGGCAGGTGCAGTGGCAGGTCAGGCAGTTGAGGTGCGACAAAAGAGTGTCTTGGACAGGCTAGACAAGAACTTCCAAGGCATGAAGGAAGATGATGATCTTCTGGCGTACCTGACGCACTTTGAGGCCGTGGCAGCAAGGTGTAAGATTGAGAGTAAGGAGTGGTCCCTGCTATTGTCGTACAAGTTGACGACATCGCTCAAAAACTTTATGTTGAGGGACAGTCTGTTCCTTAGCGATAAGTATGAGGATGTCAAAACGGCACTTCTCCGCCACGCAGACATCAATGCGGAGACATGCCGCAAAAGGTTTCACCGGGTCAAACCACGGCAGAATGACTTCCGTGGGTATGTGACCGAATTGAGGACCGCACTTGACAACTGGTGCAAAATGGCTGAGGTAGGAAAGACAGCAGATGAGATCAAAGATCTCTTCATTAAAGACGGGATACTTGAAAATGTTTCAGGGGAGGTCTATCGACAACTTGTTCTAAACAAGCAAAATACTGTGGAGAACATGCTGGAGGTAATCGAAGGCTTTAAGGTAGCTGATTCGAATGTATCAATTAGTAAAGAAGAAACTGTGTATGTGGCAGCAGCATGTGAGCCTGTGATTAAGCAGAGTCCAGTGGTTAAAAGAAAGGTAATTGTTTGTTTCAGTTGTGGGGAGCAGGGTCATAAAGCAGCTGAGTGCTCTAATGAATTTGTTACCCAAAATAATGAGACTAATGTTGAGGATGTAAATCTCAATGATATTGGCAATGACCAAGACCAGCGATCTAGACATAGATGACTAGAGGGTCGTCGCGATTCGGAAGGTCGCCGTAGGTATAAGTTAATGCCGGATCGCTATACAGTTACTATTAGGAATTTGCCATTCAATGTTAACTGGCAAAGGCTTAAGGATAGATTTAGGGAGTTTGGTTTATTTGGTTTTGTGGAGGTATTAGAGGCAAATGGGAAGTCCATGGGTATTGGACATGTAAAGTTTAAGAACTTAGCAGACGTTGCTGTGGCGGTTAGATATTTGGACAGGTCGAAATTTGGTAGTAGAAGTATTGTGGTGGTCCCTCATCGTGTGAGCGCGAGAGGTTGACGTGATGATTAAGTTGGTAATCTGGTCGCATCGGTAAATTTTGCGGGCTTGGTTTGATAGGCTAGCACACACATGAAAGTATTGCGTTACTATTTGGTTGAGTAATTGGTAGTAGAGTAAAATGTACATGCTGAAGCTCATGTAATAGAGCATATACCACCGTAATAGTACAATCTTATCCTGTTTGAATTTAGCAATTGGATCTGGGTTACGAATCTAGTTGCATTTTCTGTCGTATAGGATGAAGATACTAATGCCATGCATAATTGTACCGCGGGGGTATAATATTAGCATTTCCTGTTCAATTGTTTTTCTTTTTTAAAGATATCTAGGGTAAAGGAATGTTTAAGGCTGTAAGTGGTCTAGAGGGTTGAAAAATTTAATACCTGAAATCTTTAATCGCTTTGGAGGTTTTGTACAGTAGGTTCGCCAGGGTACGCGGAGTTGTTTCCTTTTACCAATCTATTGGGTCGGGGTCGGTCTGTTAAGGTGCACTGGAATCATGAGTGCGCGGAGGCTTTAAGCAGGGTGCAGGCGTATCTGTGTAGGTACCCCATTCTTCGTTTGCCTGATCCTTCATTGCCGTTTGTTCTTCAGACCGATGCTTCGGACAAAGGAATCTCCGGTATACTGAGTCAGTGCGTGAATGGTGTTCTGCATCCCGTCAAGTATGTGAGTCGCAAGTTATTGCCTCGGGAGCAGAGGTATTCCATCATCGAGAGAGAAGGTTTGGCTACCGTATTTGCCATTAAAAAACTGGACAGATACCTGCGTGGAAATACGTTTCACCTTCAGACGGACCACAAGGCCTTGGCTTACCTTCGGAGCACGAACTTTACGAACCACCGAGTTACGAGGTGGGCTCTGATGCTTCAGGACTACACCTTCGACGTGTGTCACATAAAAGGAGAGGACAATATACTTGCAGACTTGTGCTCAAGACTGGTGTGATTCGCACAAAAAGACTATTTTATTATAGCTATTGCTTGATTTGTATGTATATATCTATGTAATATGTACTGCTTGTTTTTAGTATGCATTGCAATGTTATAATAGTTGTATGATGGATGTTGTTCTTTGAGACATCATCTATTTGAATAATTATGTCAGTTTGACTTTATGAAGGTTGTACTCTTCGGTTTCAGTTTTGGGCCATGTTTCCTAATTTCTTTTGCTGTCTATATACTTCAGTTTTCAAAATTTTTTTGAAGACTGGACTTGTCTTCGCAAGATCCAGTTGGGGGGAGAGGGGGGATGTCGTGCGCGCTTGTAGTTTTTCTTTGCATTTACTATTGGTGTTTTAGGGTATAGGAAGTAGTTTCTTCTAAGTGCGTTTTGTTGTCTAGAAGATTGTGTGTGTGTGTTTACGTCATCCTTAGTTTCCGCAAGAGAGAGAGAGCTGCTTTTGTGAGCTTGGTAGCTGGTTTTTTGGTTCCCCTTGTAAGGGGTGTTAGGTTTGGGCTATGGGGAAGTGTGTCGTCTTTCTGCCCTTGGAGTTGTGTAGCAACTATCGGTGTTGAGGTGTAGGGAGTTGAGCTTCTGTTGGGCGCCGAGATGAGTGTGAAGGTGTGTTACGGAAACCTGTTAATGTGATATTAGATTAATTAGTATCAAATACTAACTTCAAGGATATTAATGTACATGCAAATATGTTTGAAACTTACAATTAAGTTTAATTAAATATTGTTCCTGTTGACAACTGTTGTTGTTCACTAAATGTTCAGTTGAATAACTGTTATGCAATGTTTGTAGTTTACATGCTATTATCTTTAGGTTCTTGTGTTACTCTGTTCAGGCTGGGAATACGGGACCGTAATATCATATCATACCCTAGCTAATCTGAAATCCCACCCTGACAAGAAAGACTATGAACTATAAGAAATTGAAAGGCAAGAGAAGGAAGACTATGAACTAAAAGAAATTTAAAGGCAAGAGAAGGAAGACTATGAACTATAAGAAATTGAAAAGCAAGATATTGAAGACTATGAACTATAAGAAATTGAAAGGCAAGAGAAGGAAGACTATGAACTATAAGAAATTGAAAAGCAAGATATTGAAGACTATGAACTATAAGAAATTGAAAGGCAAGATATTGAAGACTATGAACTATAAGAAATTGAAAGGCAAGAGAAGGAAGACTATGAACTATAAGAAATTGAAAAGCAAGATATTGAAGACTATGAACTATAAGAAATTGAAGCGCAAGAGAAGGAAGACTATGAACTATAAGAAATTGAAAGGCAAGAGAAGGAAGACTATGAACTATAAGAAATTGAAAAGCAAGATATTAAGGACTATAAACTATAAGAAATTGAAAGGCAAGATATTAAAGACTATGAACTATAAGAAATTGAAAAGCAAGATATTGAAGACTATGAACTATAAGAAATTGAAAAGCAAGATATTGAAGACTATGAACTATAAGAAATTGAAAGGCAAGAGAAGGAAGAATATGAACTATAAGAAATTGAAAGGCAAGATATTGAAGACTATGAACTATAAGAAATTGAAAGGCAAGATATTGAAGACTATGAACTATAAGAAATTGAAAGGCAAGAGAAGGAAGACTATGAACTATAAGAAATTGAAAAGCAAGATATTGAAGACTATGAACTATAAGAAATTGAAAGGCAAGAGAAGGAAGACTATGAACTATAAAAAATTGAAAGGCAAGATATTGAAGACTATGAACTATAAGAAATTGAAAAGCAAGATATTGAAGACTATGAACTATAAGAAATTGAAAGGCAAGAGAAGGAAGACTATGAACTATAAGAAATTGAAAAGCAAGATATTGAAGACTATGAACTATAAGAAATTGAAAGGCAAGATATTGAAGACTATGAACTATAAGAAATTGAAAGGCAAGAGAAGGAAGACTATGAACTATAAGAAATTGAAAAGCAAGATATTGAAGACTATGAACTATAAGAAATTGAAAGGCAAGAGAAGGAAGACTATGAACTATAAGAAATTGAAAGGCAAGAGAAGGAAGACTATGAACTATAAGAAATTGAAAAGCAAGATATTAAGGACTATGAACTATAAGAAATTGAAAGGCAAGATATTAAAGACTATGAACTATAAGAAATTGAAAAGCAAGATATTGAAGACTATGAACTATAAGAAATTGAAAAGCAAGATATTGAAGACTATGAACTATAAGAAATTGAAAGGCAAGAGAAGGAAGACTATGAACTATAAGAAATTGAAAGGCAAGATATTGAAGACTATGAACTATAAGAAATTGAAAGGCAAGATATTGAAGACTATGAACTATAAGAAATTGAAAGGCAAGAGAAGGAAGACTATGAACTATAAGAAATTGAAAAGCAAGATATTGAAGACTATGAACTATAAGAAATTGAAAGGCAAGAGAAGGAAGACTATGAACTATAAGAAATTGAAAGGCAAGATATTGAAGACTATGAACTATAAGAAATTGAAAAGCAAGATATTGAAGACTATGAACTATAAGAAATTGAAAGGCAAGAGAAGGAAGACTATGAACTATAAGAAATTGAAAAGCAAGATATTGAAGACTATTAACTATAAGAAATTGAAAAGCAAGAGAAGGAAGACTATGAACTATAAGAAATTGAAAGGAAAGAGAAGGAAGACTATGAACGATAAGAAATTGAAAGGCAAGAGAAGGAAGACTATGAACTATAAGAAATTGAAAGGCAAGAGAAGGAAGACTATGAACTATAAGAAATTGAAAGGCAAGATATTGAAGACTATAAACTATAAGAAATTGAAAGGCAAGAGAAGGAAGACTATGAACTATAAGAAATTGAAAGGCAAGAGAAGGAAGACTATGAACTATAAGAAATTGAAAAGCAAGATATTGAAGACTATGAACTATAAGAAATTGATAGGCAAGATATTGAAGACTATGAACTATAAGAAATTGAAAAGCAAGAGAAGGAAGACTATGAACTCAAAGAAATTGAAAGGCAAGAGAAGGAAGACTATTAACTATAAGAAATTGAAAAGCAAGATATTGAAGACTATGAACTATAAGAAATTGAAAGGCAAGAGAAGGAAGACTATGAACTATAAGAAATTGAAAGGCAAGATATTGAAGACTATGAACTATAAGAAATTGAAAGGCAAGATATTGAAGACTATGAACTATAAGAAATTGAAAGGCAAGAGAAGGAAGACTATGAACTATAAGAAATTGAAAGGCAAGAGAAGGAAGACTATGAACTATAAGAAATTGAAAGGCAAGAGAAGGAAGACTATGAACTATAAGAAATTGAAAGGCAAGAGAAGGAAGACCATGAACTATAAGAAATTGAAAGGCAAGAGAAGGAAGACTATGAACTATAAGAAATTGAAAGGCAAGATATTGAAGACTATGAACTATAAGAAATTGAAAAGCAAGATATTGAAGACTATGAACTTTAAGAAATTGAAAAGCAAAATATTGAAGACTATGAACTATAAGAAATTGAAAGGCAAGAGAAGGAAGACTATGAACTATAAGAAATTGAAAGGCAAGATATTGAAGACTATGAACTATAAGAAATTGAAAGGCAAGATATTGAAGACTATGAACTATAAGAAATTGAAAAGCAAGATATTGAAGACTATGAACTATAAGAAATTGAAAGGCAAGAGAAGGAAGACTATGAACTATAAGAAATTGAAAAGCAAGATATTGAAGACTATGAACTATAAGAAATTGAAAGGCAAGATATTGAAGACTATGAACTATAAGAAATTGAAAAGCAAGATATTGAAGACTATGAACTATAAGAAATTGAAAGGCAAGAGAAGGAAGACTATGAACTATAAGAAATTGAAAAGCAAGAGAAGGAAGACTATGAACTATAAGAAATTGAAAGGCAAGATATTGAAGACTATGAACTATAAGAAATTGAAAGGCAAGAGAAGGAAGACTATGAACTATAAGAAATTGAAAGGCAAGATATTGAAGACTATGAACTATAAGAAATTGAAAGGCAAGATATTGAAGACTATGAACTATAAGAAATTGAAAGGCAAGATATTGAAGACTATGAACTATAAGAAATTGAAAGGCAAGATATTGAAGACTATGAACTATAAGAAATTGAAAAGCAAGATATTGAAGACTATGAACTATAAGAAATTGAAAAGCAAGATATTGAAGACTATGAACTATAAGAAATTGAAAAGCAAGAGAAGGAAGACTATGAACTATAAGAAATTGAAAGGAAAGAGAAGGAAGACTATGAACTATAAGAAATTGAAAGGCAAGATATTGAAGACTATGAACTATAAGAAATTGAAAGGCAAGATATTGAAGACTATGAACTATAAGAAATTGAAAGGCAAGATATTGAAGACTATAAACTATAAGAAATTGAAAGGCAAGATATTGAAGACTATGAACTATAAGAAATTGAAAGGCAAGATATTGAAAACTATGAACTATAAGAAATTGAAAGGCAAGAGAAGGAAGACTATAAACTATAAGAAATTGAAAGGCAAGATATTGAAGACTATGAACTATAAGAAATTGAAAGGCAAGAGAAGGAAGACTATGAACTATAAGAAATTGAAAGGCAAGATATTGAAGACTATGAACTATAAGAAATTGAAAGGCAAGAGAAGGAAGACTATGAACTATAAGAAATTGAAAAGCAAGATATTGAAGACTATGAACTATAAGAAATTGAAAGGCAAGATATTGAAGACTATGAACTATAAGAAATTGAAAAGCAAGAGAAGGAAGACTATGAACTATAAGAAATTGAAAAGGAAGAGAAGGAAGACTATGAACTATAAGAAATTGAAAGGCAAGAGAAGGAAGACTATGAACTATAAGAAATTGAAAAGCAAGATAATGAAGACTATGAACTATAAGAAATTGAAAGGCAAGAGAAGGAAGACTATGAACTATAAGAAATTGAAAGGCAAGATATTGAGAACTATGAACTATAAGAAATTGAAAGGCAAGAGAAGGAAGACTATAAACTATAAGAAATTGAAAGGCAAGATATTGAAGACTATGAACTATAAGAAATTGAAAGGCAAGAGAAGGAAGACTATTAACTATACGAAATTGAAAGGCAAGATATTGAAGACTATGAACTATAAGAAATTGAAAGGCAAGAGAAGGAAGACTATGAACTATAAGAAATTGAAAGGCAAGAGAAGGAAGACTATGAACTATAAGAAATTGCAAGGCAAGAGAAGGAAGACTATGAACTATAAGAAATTGAAAGACAAGAGAAGGAAGACTATGAACTATAAGAAATTGAAAAGCAAGATATTGAAGACTATGAACTATAAGAAATTTAAAGGCAAGATATTGAAGACTATGAACTATAAGAAATTGAAAGGCAAGAGAAGGAAGACTATGAACTATAAGAAATTGAAAGGCAAGAGAAGGAAGACTATGAACTATAAGAAATTGAAAGGCAAGAGAAGGAAGACTATGAACTATAAGAAATTGAAAGGCAAGAGAAGGAAGACTATGAACTATAAGAAATTTTAATGCAAGATATTGAAGACTATGAACTATAAGAAATTGAAAGGCAAGAGAAGGAAGACTATGAACTATAAGAAATTGAAAGGCAAGAGAAGGAAGACTATGAACTATAAGAAATTGAAAGGCAAGAGAAGGAAGACTATGAACTATAAGAAATTGAAAGGCAAGAGAAGGAAGACTATGAACTATAAGAAATTGAAAGGCAAGAGAAGGAAGACTATGAACTATAAGAAATTGAAAAGCAAGATATTGAAGACTATGAACTATAAGAAATTGAAAAGCAAGATATTGAAGACTATGAACTATAAGAAATTGAAAGGCAAGAGAAGGAAGACTATGAACTATAAGAAATTGAAAGGCAAGATATTGAAGACTATGAACTATAAGAAATTGAAAGGCAAGAGAAAGAAGACTATGAACTATAAGAAATTGAAAAGCAAGATATTGAAGACTATGAACTATAAGAAATTGAAAGGCAAGAGAAGGAAGACTATGAACTATAAGAAATTGAAAGGCAAGAGAAGGAAGACTATGAACTATAAGAAATTGAAAAGCAAGATATTGAAGACTATGAACTTTAAGAAATTGAAAGGCAAGATATTGAAGACTATGAACTATAAGAAATTGAAAGGCAAGATATTGAAGACTATGAACTATAAGAAATTGAAAAGCAAGATATTGAAGACTATGAACTATAAGAAATTGAAAAGCAAGATATTGAAGACTATGAACTATAAGAAATTGAAAGGCAAGAGAAGGAAGACTATGAACTATAAGAAATTGAAATGCAAGATATTGAAGACTATGAACTATAAGAAATTGAAAGGCAAGATATTGAAGACTATGAACTATAAGAAATTGAAAGGCAAGAGAAGGAAGACTATGAACTATAAGAAATTGAAAGGCAAGAGAAGGTAGACTATGAACTATAAGAAATTGAAAAGCAAGATATTGAAGACTATGAACTATAAGAAATTGAAAGGCAAGATATTGAAGACTATGAACTATAAGAAATTGAAAGGCAAGAGAAGGAAGACTATGAACTATAAGAAATTGAAAGGCAAGATATTGAAGACTATGAACTATAAGAAATTGAAAGGCAAGAGAAGGAAGACTATGAACTATACGAAATTGAAAGGCAAGATATTGAAGACTATGAACTATAAGAAATTGAAAAGCAAGAGAAGGAAGACTATGAACTATAAGAAATTGAAAGGCAAGAGAAGGAAGACTATGAACTATAAGAAATTGAAAGGCAAGATATTGAAGACTATGAACTATAAGAAATTGAAAGGCAAGATATTGAAGACTATGAACTATAAGAAATTGAAAGGCAAGAGAAGGAAGACTATGAACTATAAGAAATTGAAAGGCAAGATATTGAAGACTATGAACTATAAGAAATTGAAAGGCAAGATATTGAAGACTATGAACTATAAGAAATTGAAAGGCAAGAGAAGGAAGACTATGAACTATAAGAAATTGAAAAGCAAGATATTGAAGACTATGAACTATAAGAAATTGAAAGGCAAGATATTGAAGACTATGAACTATAAGAAATTGAAAGGCAAGAGAAGGAAGACTATGAACTATAAGAAATTAAAAGGCAAGATATTGAAGACTATAAACTATAAGAAATTGAAAAGCAAGAGAAGGAAGACTATGAACTATAAGAAATTGAAAGGCAAGAGAAGGAAGACTATGAACTATAAGAAATTGAAAGGCAAGAGAAGGAAGACTATGAACTATAAGAAATTGAAAGGCAAGAGAAGGAAGACTATGAACTATAAGAAATTGAAAGGCAAGAGAAGGAAGACTATGAACTATAAGAAATTGAAAAGCAAGATATTGAAGACTATGAACTATAAGAAATTGAAAAGCAAGATATTGAAGACTATGAACTATAAGAAATTGAAAGGCAAGAGAAGGAAGACTATGAACTATAAGAAATTGAAAGGCAAGATATTGAAGACTATGAACTATAAGAAATTGAAAGGCAAGAGAAGGAAGACTATGAACTATAAGAAATTGAAAAGCAAGATATTGAAGACTATGAACTATAAGAAATTGAAAGGCAAGAGAAGGAAGACTATGAACTATAAGAAATTGAAAGGCAAGAGAAGGAAGACTATGAACTATAAGAAATTGAAAAGCAAGATATTGAAGACTATGAACTTTAAGAAATTGAAAGGCAAGATATTGAAGACTATGAACTATAAGAAATTGAAAGGCAAGATATTGAAGACTATGAACTATAAGAAATTGAAAAGCAAGATATTGAAGACTATGAACTATAAGAAATTGAAAAGCAAGATATTGAAGACTATGAACTATAAGAAATTGAAAGGCAAGAGAAGGAAGACTATGAACTATAAGAAATTGAAATGCAAGATATTGAAGACTATGAACTATAAGAAATTGAAAGGCAAGATATTGAAGACTATGAACTATAAGAAATTGAAAGGCAAGAGAAGGAAGACTATGAACTATAAGAAATTGAAAGGCAAGAGAAGGTAGACTATGAACTATAAGAAATTGAAAAGCAAGATATTGAAGACTATGAACTATAAGAAATTGAAAGGCAAGATATTGAAGACTATGAACTATAAGAAATTGAAAGGCAAGAGAAGGAAGACTATGAACTATAAGAAATTGAAAGGCAAGATATTGAAGACTATGAACTATAAGAAATTGAAAGGCAAGAGAAGGAAGACTATGAACTATACGAAATTGAAAGGCAAGATATTGAAGACTATGAACTATAAGAAATTGAAAAGCAAGAGAAGGAAGACTATGAACTATAAGAAATTGAAAGGCAAGAGAAGGAAGACTATGAACTATAAGAAATTGAAAGGCAAGATATTGAAGACTATGAACTATAAGAAATTGAAAGGCAAGATATTGAAGACTATGAACTATAAGAAATTGAAAGGCAAGAGAAGGAAGACTATGAACTATAAGAAATTGAAAGGCAAGATATTGAAGACTATGAACTATAAGAAATTGAAAGGCAAGATATTGAAGACTATGAACTATAAGAAATTGAAAGGCAAGAGAAGGAAGACTATGAACTATAAGAAATTGAAAAGCAAGATATTGAAGACTATGAACTATAAGAAATTGAAAGGCAAGATATTGAAGACTATGAACTATAAGAAATTGAAAGGCAAGAGAAGGAAGACTATGAACTATAAGAAATTAAAAGGCAAGATATTGAAGACTATAAACTATAAGAAATTGAAAAGCAAGAGAAGGAAGACTATGAACTATAAGAAATTGAAAGGCAAGATATTGAAGACTATGAACTATAAGAAATTGAAAGGCAAGAGAAGGAAGACTATGAACTATAAGAAATTGAAAAGCAAGATATTGAAGACTATGAACTATAAGAAATTGAAAGGCAAGATATTGAAGACTATGAACTATAAGAAATTGAAAAGCAAGAGAAGGAAGACTATGAACTATAAGAAATTGAAAAGCAAGAGAAGGAAGACTATGAACTATAAGAAATTGAAAGGCAAGAGAAGGAAGACTATGAACTATAAGAAATTGAAAAGCAAGATAAATGAAGACTATGAACTATAAGAAATTGAAAGGCAAGAGAAGGAAGACTATGAACTATAAGAAATTGAAAGGCAAGATATTGAGAACTATGAACTATAAGAAATTGAAAGGCAAGAGAAGGAAGACTATAAACTATAAGAAATTGAAAGGCAAGATATTGAAGACTATGAACTATAAGAAATTGAAAGGCAAGAGAAGGAAGACTATTAACTATACGAAATTGAAAGGCAAGATATTGAAGACTATGAACTATAAGAAATTGAAAAGCAAGGGAAGAAAGACTATGAACTATAAGAAATTGAAAGGCAAGATATTGAAGACTATGAACTATAAGTAATTGAAAAGCAAGATATTGAAGACTATGAACTATAAGAAATTGAAAGGCAAGAGAAGGAAGACTATGAACTATAAGAAATTGAAAGGCAAGAGAAGGAAGACTATGAACTATAAGAAATTGAAAGGCAAGAGAAGGAAGACCATGAACCACCAGATATTGACTATACGGAAGAATATATCACCGGTTGTGATGACATAGACGCCAATGACCTGTTCGAATCTTTCCCACAGATTGTTGACATTCATTGGTGACATTTACTATCTAGGCTCAAAGCTTTGACCCGATAGCCTTACTGTGCTTGGTATTGTCTCGTCCATGCATTCATTGCTTACATATCAGGGACTTCCTATCACTCCTTCATATCAGTACTTCCTATGTTCCAATCAGTTTTACATATCAGTACTTCCTATTAGCACTAGAACTTCCCAACACCACTTTCTAGTTGGCTTACACGAACAAATCAAATAGTGTACAGTTCTGCAAGACATAACTTTTGACTTTAAACTACTTCAAAAATTGATGACTTTGATGACATATGAAGTTTTGTCATTTTAAGATAAATTCTAAATTCTATTTCTAGAGACGAAGGCTTCTAGATAACTTCATTAATCGCCAAAGTATGTTATGTCATCGGGTCGCCTTATAATTGTAGGTAGTGTGGATCGCCTATTAGCTTTAGGCAGCTGATGACTACCTATTGACTTCTAGCAGTCTGGGTCGAATATTACTTTCAAGCAATCATGGTTGAATATTAGCTTCAGGTCGAGTCCTAGATCCCAAGTTTTACCAAGTAACCATTTGAAACGTTATTGACTGTAATCAAAACTTGTAGATTTATTAATATGAGTCTAGATCTATTACAAATGTAATTAGATGACTGATCCAAACTTATTGGTACAACTACGCTTAGTATAAGCTTTGTTAAAAAAAAAGTATTTTTTATAGTTTTCTTGTTACCCATTGTTTTTGTTTAGCGCAATTTCATGCTTTTAGCTTTCTCACTGCGCTATGATTCTATCACTGTTTGGACCAGTTTGAGAAAGGAGAGGGGGGGGGGGAGAGAAAGAAGGGGGCATCTGTATAAATGTTACCGTGATCGCTTTTTAAATACATTTTATAAAAAAAAGTTGAACGACCTGAATTTGAACTCGAGTGTTCAAGCCTCCTCAAGCCAACACACTAACCACTGGCCAGCGAAGTGCTTATAAAAATATAAGGATTTATAGTTATCTATTTTTAGTTTCAAACTTTATTTCTCTCTACAAAGTTTAAAGAGGACTAACTCATACTACCACATCAGTCAAGTAAAATCTTTCCCTTGTTAGATACCAAACAAAATAACTAATTATGAATGGTAAACTAACTAATTGGTAGAATGTTTTTCTTGCTTCTTTTTTTTTTTCAGGTAAAAGAAATAATTATGCAAAATTTCAGCATGAAAAACCTAAATAGACCCCCGGCGGACAACGGTGGTCTGCACTAGGTGTGCCAAAATAAAAAAGTCGCAACTGAGTTTTAATGGTCATGTGAAATACTGCACTCATCTTTGGACTTCGGAATCGAAGACATTACCATTTTGTTACGTATCTAGGCATTGTTGTTTTTTTTTTTCTTTGACCTGTTGCGGTCGAGAGACGGGGAGGTTGTCTGCCCCTTGTGTAGTAAATTTTTTTTATTCGTCAAGCCACCCAAACAGTGACCGGTCCTTGACCTGTGTGTGTACCTCTGGTTGAAAGGAGGGTGTTTTTTTTTTCTGTCTCTTTGAAGAGCGTTCTAGATCTGGGAAATTGATGACGTATTTGGTTCTAGAAATCACTGGATTTGTCTTGAGGTCGACGCGCGGTAGATTATATAAAGACCGCCCGCGTGACGTTGACGGACAGACATACGGAGACAGCCGTGAGACAGAATAGCGGAGACATTGCGTGACCCGTGCGTGGTATACCACTTGATCGTGTAAGTTAAGATTTTTTTTTCTTTTTGTCAAGGCCTTGCTTGCTTGTATTTGTAATTACATTTTCAAACTCTTGTATTGTAATATTTTTACATGCCATTTTTGTAAAAGGGTTTTGGTCAACACATCAATTCTGTATTGAGTAAATGTTTATTTTTTTTCTTTCTTGTAACTTTATATTTGATTAAACATTAAGTTGATAGTTTACCTTCCGATTTCTTGTGTCATTTTTTTTTTGTTATTCATTGTAAGTCTTTGATTAAATTCAGACTTAAGATAAGTGACACAACTGTTTTTCTATTGTCACGTTCCCCTAGGCAAGCCATTTTAAAAATTAGAATTCAATTCGTAATACGTGACAATTTCTATACATATATATTTTTTTTCTATTGACTCTTGAGTGGGATTAAGTTAATTGAAAGAAGTAGAACCACGGTAGAACTACTTCACAGGCGTACATTTCACTTTGAGAGTTCTACAGCAGCTCATACATATCTTCTTCTGTAAATGAGTGAATCTCCTTCCTCTTTAGTGTAGTGTAGATGTATACAATCGTTTTAAGCTGAGCTTAGCTTTATACCCCATATTACCCATTTATCTTATCTTATCTTATATAATACAGACGTTACTTCAAAAAAGAAGATGATTACGTCCTACGCGTCATGCATTTAGTCATGCATATTAACCAATGACTTAAATTCTGCCAAGTCACTGGTTTTTCTGGCTAGCTCAGGCAACCCATTCCATGCTCTAATAGCACTAGGGAAGAAGGAGTATTTGTACAAATTTGTCCTAGCATATGGGACGAGGAATGTGCCTTTATTTTTGTGTCTTTCAGAGTATTTTATTAAATTTTGTTTTTGTATTTGAAGATTATGGTTCAGTGTTTTATGTATAATTGCTACTTTACTTTTGAGTCTTCTGTCCTGAAGGCTTTCTAAATTGAGTGATTTTACTAATGGTGTTACCCTAGTCAAATGTGAATATTCGTTTGTTATGAATCTCACTGCTCTATTTTGTGTTTGTTCCAGTTTCTTAATGTTTTCTTGAGTTGAGGGGTCCCACACGGTGGATGCATATTCTATTATTGGCCTAACCAAGGTTAAATAACATTTTAGTTTTATGTTCTTATTTGATTTATAGAAATTTCTTTTAATAAACCCTAATGCTTTGTTGGATTTTTTTATAGTTTCATCAATATGTGGATTCCATGACAGTTTTTCATTTATTATAACACCTAGGTATTTTGAGTTTTTAGTCTGTGTTACTGGTTTGCCATGAATAAGATAAGTGGAATTAATTTGTTTACTTTTTTTTGTTACTCTTAACAACTGACATTTTTCTGGGTGGAAAGACATGCTCCAATTTGATTCCCATTTCTGTAATTCATCTAATTCTCTTTGTAAAATATCTGTGTCTTGTTTTGTTTTTATTGTTCTATATATTATGCAATCGTCTGCAAATAATCTGACTTTTGTTCCTGAACTAATGCAATTTGGTAAATCATTTATGTAAATTAAAAATAGTAGTGGACCCAAGACTGTTCCTTGAGGTACACCTGAGTTTACTGTTATTGGTGTTGATTTAGAGCCATTTATTATTACAGTTTGTTCTCTCCCTATCAGAAAATCTTTAATCCACTGATACAGTGGACCGTTAATGCCGAAATATTTTAATTTTTTAAGCAAACTATGGTGGTGAACTTTGTCAAAAGCCTTGGAAAAATCTAGTAAGATAGCATCTATTTGTTCACTATTATCTAAACCTTTTGAGAAATCATCAATTAGTCCTATTAGTTGTGTTTCACATGATCTATATTTCCTAAAGCCATGTTGGTATGGGGTGAGGACATTATGTTTGTCTAAGTGGTTTATGATGTTGCTACATATTATGTGTTCTAGTATTTTACATGTGATGCTGGTAAGTGATACTGGTCTGTAGTTTCCTGGATCAGATTTTTCTCCTTTTTTAAATAGGGGGGTGACATTAGCTTCTTTCCATTTAGTTTGATCTATTTCACCAATTCAGTTTAATCTATTTCACCAATTCATTTTAATCTATTTCACCAATTCAGTTAAATCTATTTCTCCAATTCAGTTAAATCTATTTCACCAATTCAGTTTAATCTATTTCACCAATTCAGTTAAATCTATTTCTCCAATTCAGTTAAATCTATTTCTCCAATTCAGTTTAATCTATTTCTCCAATTCAGTTTAATCTAATTCACCAATTCAGTTTAATCTATTTCACCAATTCAGTTAAATCTATTTCTCCAATTCAGTTAAATCTATTTCTCCAATTCAGTTAAATCTATTTCTCCAATTCAGTTTAATCTAATTCACCAATTCAGTTTAATGTAGATCGGTAAAAAAAAAAACTAGGTTCAAGGTTAAACTTACAGATGCACTAGATTTAGATACAAGTTTATTTAAGGTATCGCATTACTCTGTTCTACAAGATTATTTACTAAAAGATTAATAATCAAATAACAATCTATGTAGTGAATCTTGGGAATGGAGGAGGGTGTGATTTTAAATAAGATATCAATGGAAAATATCAGGAAGTTCTGGAGACCATAAGTTTTTTTTTTGGGAGGGGGAACAAAGATACCAGTTTGTTTTACTTGCCAGCGGTTGAAAATACAATGTTGAGTGCTAGAGAGATAAATCGATTCGTGTAAGTTATGGGCTCGAATCCTGCTAGATATACTTTTGTTCATTTCCTTTCTATAATTTCATGCATGGTTCTCTCCCCTTAAGATCTTGGGTGCTAGATATGTTGTGGACAGATAGATCTATAGTGATGGCTTGGGTGCTAGATATGTTGACAGATAGATCTATAGTGATGGCTTGGGTGCTAGATATGTTGACAGATAGATCTATAGTGATGGCTTGGGTGCTAGATATGTTGACAGATAGATCTATAGTGATGGCTTGGGTGCTAGATATGTTGACAGATAGATCTATAGTGATGGCTTGGGTGCTAGATATGTTGGACAGATAGATCTAGTGATGGCTTGGGTGCTAGATATGTTGACAGATAGATCTATAGTGATGGCTTGGGTGCTAGATATGTTGGACAGATAGATCTAGTGATGGCTTGGGTGCTAGATATGTTGACAGATAGATCTATAGTGATGGCTTAAGTGCTAGATATGTTGGACAGATCTAGTGATGGCTTGGGTGCTAGATATGTTGGACAGATCTAGTGATGGCTTGGGTGCTAGATATGAGATAGATCTAGTGATGGCTTGGGTGCTAGATATGAGATAGATCTAGTGATGGCTTGGGTGCTAGATATGAGATAGATCTAGTGATGGCTTGGGTGCTAGATATGTTGTGGACAGATAGATCTAGTGATGGCTTGGGTGCTAGATATGAGATAGATCTAGTGATGGCTTGGGTGCTAGATATGAGATAGATCTAGTGATGGCTTGGGTGCTAGATATGAGATAGATCTAGTGATGGCTTGGGTCCTAGATATGAGATAGATCTAGTGATGGCTTGTTGCTAGATATGAGATAGATCTAGTGATGGCTTGGGTGCTAGATATGAGATAGATCTAGTGATGGCTTGGGTGCTAGATATGAGATAGATCTAGTTATGGCTTGGGTCCTAGATATGAGATAGATCTAGTGATGGCTTGGGTGCTAGATATGAGATAGATCTAGTGATGGCTTGGGTGCTAGATATGAGATAGATCTAATGATGGCTTGGGTGCTAGATATGTTGTGGACAGATAGATCTAGTGATGGCTTGGGTGCTAGATATGAGATAGATCTAGTGATGGCTTGGGTGCTAGATATGAGATAGATCTAGTGATGGCTTGGGTGCTAGATATGAGATAGATCTAGTGATGGCTTGGGTGCTAGATATGTTGTGGACAGATAGATCTAGTGATGGTGAACACTTGGCCACAGAAACAGATGTGACCTTTACACCATCTGCCATATACTCTATTGCAAGGTCTGAAAGGGGAACTTTAATATATGTTGACACTCTCTTTTTTGTTTCGTTGTTGTTGTTTTCAATAATGCTTCTATTAGTTCTCACTAGTTCCTAGGTCCACCTGAAGGATTTGTTGCCTTTAAAATTCATGCAACAAAGTTATTTTTTGAAACTTTAACTTAGCAAAAAAGACTTGAGATCCTGTGGTAAAAAAGGGAGCTTACATATTTTAGTAAAATAAGAGCTGCGATATATTGGTAAAATAAGTACTGAAATAGTGTTGTAAAATAAGTACTGAAATAGTGTTGTAAAATAAGTACTGAAATAGTGTTGTAAAATAAGTACTGAAATAGTGTTGTAAAATAAGTACTGAAATAGTGTTGTAAAATAAGTACTGAAATAGTGTTGTAAAATAAGAACTGAAATAGTGTTGTAAAATAAGTACTGAAATAGTGTTGTAAAATAAGTACTGAAATAGTGTTGTAAAATAAGTACTGAAATAGTGTTGTAAAATAAGTACTGAAATAGTGTTGTAAAATAAGTACTGAAATAGTGTTGTAAAATAAGTACTGAAATAGTGTTGTAAAATAAGTACTGAAATAGTGTTGTAAAATAAGTACTGAAATAGTGTTGTAAAATAAGAACTGAAATAGTGTTGTAAAATAAGTACTGAAATAGTGTTGTAAAATAAGTACTGAAATAGTGTTGTAAAATAAGTACTGAAATAGTGTTGTAAAATAAGAACTGAAATAGTGTTGTAAAATAAGTACTGAAATAGTGTTGTAAAATAAGTACTGAAATAGTGTTGTAAAATAAGAACTGAAATAGTGTTGTAAAATAAGTACTGAAATAGTGTTGTAAAATAAGTACTGAAATAGTGTTGTAAAATAAGTACTGAAATAGTGTTGTAAAATAAGTACTGAAATAGTGTTGTAAAATAAGTACTGAAATAGTGTTGTAAAATAAGTACTGAAATAGTGTTGTAAAATAAGAACTGAAATAGTGTTGTAAAATAAGTACTGAAATAGTGTGGTGCATTTAAAAGCTAAAATAGTGTGGCAAAATAAGAGCTGAAACAGTGTGATGAAATTAGAGCTGTAGTAGTGTGTTAAATAAGTGGCTTAGATAATGTAATAACAAAGAGCTGAAACAGTGTGATAAAAATAGTGTGGTAAAAATAAGAGGTGAAGCTGTGTGTTAAAATAAAAGCTTAGTGTGGTAAAATAAGAGCTAAAATGGAGTGGTAGAATAAGACCTCAGGTGGTGTAATAACGAAGAGCTGTGATCGCCTGATACATTATTAGAACCGCCAATTTCTCACACTGGGATGGCCTTGAAGTGACAAATATCATATATCTTCTATCGTTCAGATCGCGACTGTTCTACATTCGGGGCCCAACTAGTAGGTTGAGTGCGAGCTAATGTCAGTAACCTTATACCCACTCTACCAACAGAAATGAGAAATGAATTAGGTAACACGTTGATGGCGCTGTTGAATTACTGTTTGACTTGACCTATTTAGACTCAGTTAAATCTTTTACAAATATTAATGACTAAAAATAAAATTGACAAAAAGACCCAGACCTTTAGGTTATTAAGAACATGAAGAGTTTATGGCTTTCATTATCAAATCAAAAATGTTTACTTTCTAACGTGAATTTATCAATAGATTAGAAATAGGCCTCTACATTTCAAGGGACAAAAAAACAACAACTTAGTCTCCTTTTTTAACAAATTCTTACTTCCGTCACCGATCTAATTTCTCATATTTCTCTTATCTTGTAAATGACAGACATTGGAGCTCTTCATACATGGAGGTCAATTCATAAAGAGCAATGGTGCATTCAGTATACAAATTAAGGAAGTGTTGAAAGGCTATTTTTTAAAAATGTTTAATAATAATTTTGTGCCCTTTTGAGCTCTGCAGAATCAACTTTTGTGTTTTGTCTTTTCTTTTGAGTTTTGTTGAAAACATTGAAGTTCATTTGAGCGTCCTTGACATTGTTTAGTTTCTCGTGAACATCTCCACTACCTAAGAAATAGAAATAGGATACTATTAGTATGCCCTCTCTCTCTCTCTCTCTCCCAAACACACTTTAACCCACATTCACTAAACTATCACACACACATTTTCTTATTCTAATTTTTTTTGTTGATATTTTAAATTTTCAAGAAACAAAATGGTCAATTTAAAAAAAAATAATTAAAAAAATGACATTATGGAGATTCCATACAATTTTTGGTTTCATGAATGGAAGAGGTGTCAACGTTCAGTTATTGAGACACACAAATTAAAAAAAAACAACAACTTTGAATCACATTTTCTTTTGCCATTTAAGTGTTCTACACGTTTAAACTGTATATTGTACAGATAATTTCAGTTATATCAGTTGTATTTTCCTCCAGATATTAACTAGCAACACATCTAAATGTAACACATGATGAAATCAAACAGCAGTTTCTTTCATTGGCGGATCCAGAGGGGGGGGGCGGGCGAATTTAAGTATACAATTCACACAATTTGTATACGAATTTATTACTTATTTTAACAATATATACTAATTATTTATATTTAAACCTATTTTTAGATTATTTCGCCCCCCCTCTCTAGCATGTTGATCGACATGGTGGGGTCGGGAGGGCGATGGCATCAATTCCGCCCCCCCCCCATAAACTTTCGAGTGGGGGGGGGCGGTTCAATTTATATGTAGAAATCACAGCTTGCTAACAGAATCAATTAAATATCTATATGATTCAAACTTATTATTGGTATTTTAACCGATCTTTATATTATGTCGTTCCCCTGTTGGCTGATGGGGTGGGGACCTCTACTGCCCTTCCCACCTAAAACCTTTGAGTAGGGGAGGCGGTCCTACTTTTCGGAGATTATCATAGTTTGTGAACAAAATTTGTTGAATTAATATATACATTTTATATTATGGCGCTCTCCTTCAGGTATTCTTGCCGATTCGGTGGGGTGGGGGGGGGAGCGATTGCATGTACTGCCCTCCCCACTCTAGCCCTCTGAGTGTTGGGGGGGGCGGTCCTATTTTTATGGAGAAATCATTGAATGTGAACAAAATTAATATAAACTAAGTGAACCCATTGTATATTATGTCGCACCACAATCTAATCTCAAATTTTATCATTAGTAAATATAAAATGAAAAAAGGTTGTACCAGGTGGGAGGGGCGATACGTGCAATCACCTTCCCCTCATGGGACAAACCAATACTTTTTCTTTTTGTATTATAGTTAAGAAATTACAAACTAAAATAATCTGTCACTAATATAATTTATACATGCTATAAAATAAAATTCTTATATCGAGTCGCCCCACCCCTATTCTTTAATGCCAAATGCAATCATTAGCAGAAATTATAAAAAGGAGCGATGATTAATCGTTTTCACTCTATCCCCCTCCCCTTTTCAGACAGAGTTTATGTAATTTCACATGAATTTATCTTAATTATTTTAAGAAACACTTTGCTTTGGAAAAGGTTTAATTGAAACGAAATTTTTCAGTATAAGAGTCACGATTGAGATGAGTCTAAACCCAAATAATTTTTTTCCTAGTCGCCTTTTTCCAACCTTTACTCAATCTGATATTTTTCTAGTTAAATAAGTTTTGGACTATAACTCAAAATGTATGCTTGTATTTTATTGAATATTATTTATTGAATATTTTTTTTCGGCGGCGATCCTCAAAGCCTTAATCTAAAGATGTGGGGTATCTTATCTTTTCAAGGAACAAATCGGTTTTATTTGCAATGTATTAAGGGCGTAAAAATTTATATTAGAATATTTTTCAACATTATTCAAAAGGTCCTTTATAATAGGATGAATAATGAGCTATAAATGTCAGGAGAGTTCGTTTCTGCAGTGAAGAATGCAAGAAAACGCTTTTGGCGTCGGGGCTTAGCCCCGAACTCTACATATAAATAAAGAGTTGTAGATGTCAGAAGCATGAGTTTCTGCAGTGAAAAATGCAAGAAAACGCTTTTTGCGTCGGGGCTTAGCCCCGAACCCCACTGATAAATAATGAGCTGTAGATGTAGGGAGAATGTGTTTATGCAGAGAAGAATGCAAGAAAATGCTTCGCCCCGAACCCCACTGGGGAAATCTTACAGCGCTCCCCCAGACCCCCAAGCTTGCAAGAGAAAGGCCTCAACATGACTTTTGTATTTTTTCGCTGAAGGTTGAGAAACACTACTCTATTTTATTCATATGCTGTACGCACGTTAAATCATAGGGTTAGGGTTTACTCGGCGTTAGGGTTAGGGTTTGGAAAAAATGCCCCCCCCCTCCAAAGTTCTGGATCCGCTAGTGGTTTCTTTTGTTATTCAAATTTTTAACAAGTCGGCCAATGGAATTCAAAATACTTTGTTAAAAAAAACATTGAACACTCCCTATTTGGTTTCTTCAATTGCCACTCCCAAATAATCGCATCACTTAACAGCCATTGCTATCTTTTTAACTTTCTACTTAGGATTTTTCACCCACCCCTGATGTCCAGTAATTTTTTGTGTATGTGTTTAAGTTTATGAATGTGTGTTTATATTCAGTGCTTAGGGAGGGGGTGGGTTACTTATTGACTTAACTTACCACTCACTTGCATATGTCCATAATCAAAACATTATGACTATTATTGTAATGAATAAATTTTGTTTCCTGTGAAACGTCTATGTATGGTTGACCTTTAATTTCCTCTTGTGTTTAAGAATTTCTTCGAAGGACCTCAATTCAGACATAAGAACATGGATAAAAAAAGTATAAATAAAACTCTTTCTTAAACTCTTATAACTGTATTTATTACAATACCTCTATTCAACTCGTAAATTCGTGGAAACTGTGTGGGAAAAACCTGGACACGGATTTCGAAAATGGCTCGAACGATTTTCCTAGAAATTTGACAATTGATGTATATTTATTCATAAAATGAAAAAAAAAATTCGTTTAGTCAAGCAATACTTAGATCTAGATGTACTTATATCTCATTGGTATCTCCGGGGTTCTCCACGGTAAGTGCTAAGAATTTCTCATTCTGTTGCATTTATGCTTCGAAACCGGTAGAGCCAATCAAAACAGACAAAGCTCCAGGCACCCCCCAAAAAATGGTTGCGACAATATGATAGTATAATGTGTTTATTATTAATGATATACATCTGCATGTTTTACTATAGGGCCTCGCAATATATAACTCCCCCACACCAAATTTAGGTCTTGCGCCGTATCTGGATTTATACATTTGCGTAATCAGGATTTTTAAATGTACTATTCATGAGTTACTTAGAGAACAACAATCGCTCTCTAAGTAGCTGTATAAAGGAGGTATTGTCTTTGTCTTGTTTACGTTGATTTGCTTCTCTGTTGAAGTGCTAGCTGCCAGCTTACTTACTACCAACATCGACATAAAACCAAAACGATTTACCTGCGGCTACTATCCAGTGGCCTTGCTTGGTGAGAGGATCATAGTTGTGTCTCCAAAATCTCAAACTCGGTGTGATCAAATCCTAATGAGTTAATAAGTGTGGCATTATAACAAATCGATATTATAATATAATCAAATCAAATCTATGACTAATTTATTGGACTTGTTAAGTCACTAAAGCGAAGAGAACATCTTTTTTTTTTAAAGTAATTTTTAAAAAAAGAATGCTACTTTATTTTAACATCCTTGATATTGTCCCGATCTGATATTGTCATTTCAAATAGTTTTAAAGTGCTTGGATAACCGTTTGCTTACTCAATGCTCAGCTGATGTAATCAAAGTTAATCAACTACTGTTGAGTTGGTCTACTACTTTTGAGTTCATCAACTACTGTTTAGTTGGTCTACTACTATTTAGTTGGTCTACTACTGTTGAATTGATCTACTACTGTTGAGTTGATCTACTGCTGTTGAGTTGGTTTACTACTATTTAGTTGGTCTACTACTGTTGAGTTGATCTACTATTGGTGAGTTGATCAACTACTGTTTAGTTGGTCTACTACTGTTTAGATTGTCTACTACTGTTGAGTTGATCAACTACTGTTCAGTTGATCTACTACTGTTGAGTTGATCAACTACTGTTCAGTTGATCAACTACTGTTCAATTGATCTACCACTGTTCAGTTGTTCTACTACTGTTGAGTTGATCATCAACTGTTTAGTTGATCTACCACCGTTCAGTTGGTCTACTACTGTTGAATTGATCTAGTATTGTTGAGTTGGTCTATTACTGTTGAGTTGATCTACTACTGTTGAGTTGATATAGTATTGTTGAGTTGATCTACTACTGTTGAGTTGATCTACTATTGTTGATTTGATCAACTACTGTTGAATTGGTTTACTACTGTTGAGTTGATCTACTATTGTTGAGTTGATCAACTACTGTTGAGTTGGTTTACTACTGTTGAGTTGATCTACTATTGTTGAGTTGATCTACTATTGTTGAGTTGATCAAGTACTGTTGAGTTGGTTTACTACTGTTTAGTTGATCTACCACTGTTCAGTTGGCCTACTACTACTGTTTGTTCAGTTGGCCTACTACTACTGTTTGTTCAGTTGGCCTACCACTACTGTTTGTTCAGTCGACCTACTACTACTGTTTGTTCAATTGGCCTACTACTACTGTTTGTTCAGTTGACCTACTACTACTGTTTGTTCAGTTCGCCTACTACTACTGTTTGTTCAGTTGACCTACTACTACTATTTGTTCAAATTTGTCTCTTTTTGCTTTTCCTGTTTTTTTTTCTACTTCCAATTCCGAGTCAACTCACACACACACACAAAGTATACGCTTAACTAGGTCACGATGAACCAGAGGTTCGAAATAAACCGCAATTTCCGGGTTTCTCCAGCAGAACTGACGTTATTGTGTTCCAGTTCATCTTTTTATTTCACACATTTCCTCCCCGCATTTACAACCACACCTTTCCCCGCATCCCGTTTTGAGCTCTACGACAGTTCACTTGTATAGTTCAAGGCCTTGGCTACCTACTAAACCTTATGAGGGCCATTAATACCACGCATTTATTAGGTAAAGGTCATTATATCACAACCTATACATGAAAAAAATGTCTACTACTGTCAACGAGATAGGACATCCCCCCCCCATCATACCTAAATGTAACCTTCTTTTTATGGAAGTGGCAGTGGCTGTATTACCAATACTTCTATTGGGTAGTGAAGTATATGGCTTAGTTGGCATTGTGAGTCTGAAAAACATAAGTTTAATTTGTGCTATTTTTATTTCACATTAGTACCGGTAGGTTATGCGTGACTTGTATTGTTTGCAAAAGTTTACCATGTACAGTAAATTTGGTACTAAACTTTGTTCCCCGCTTTTGCACAAAACGAATCATATGCTCTAGAGAACATGATTCGTTCCTAAGTGAAATGGTGACCTAACTAGCTAGCGGAAGGACCAAAGTCTAAGTAAGTCTAACTAGCTAGCGGGAGGACCTAAGTAAGTCTAACTAGCTAGCGGGAGGACCTAAGTCAAAGTAAGTCTAACTAGCTAGCGGGAGGACCTAAATCTTAGTAAGTCTAACTAGCTGGCGGGAGGACCTACGTCTAAGGCCTAAAGTACGCGCCATCATCACCACTAACAACTACTACAAATAGAAAAACATTAAACTAATAAGCACAAATTATTTTCAGCACCATTGGAAAACGCTCTGTCGACCCTGTCTTGACCTTGACCTACTCAACGCCTCCACAGTCTGACCTAACACCCACTCAGAATGACCTCTCCAGTCGTTCATACTACGTGACCCTAGCTCGCAGATGAGTATTTACCAAAGCTGTATTTGTCTGAAACTAGAAGGGCCTTTATGTTGACAATATTTTCCATTTCTACAAGGAAGAACCAAGATATCAAATAGACAGGAGAGACTTGGGAGCAAAGGGGAGACAATGTTCTCAAGATTGCTAGTCCACACATCCATTGGAAGATCAATGTTCATCTAGGACTGGACACATGAGTCACTGAAGTGATAGTTCACAAACTTCCATCAGATCCAGTTTAGATGATTACCCTGATTATTGAATACAAGGAATTAGACACACCATGGATTTGTTTTCGGGAGAGTGGGGTTTTGAAGGGGGTTTCTTCCCCCCCCCCGCAATATATATATATATATATGTATGTATGTATGTGTGTGTGTGTGCATAATTAATCTTTATTATATTCTGACCCTTCCTTCTTTCAGAAGACGTTCATTGTACCCTAGAATAGGTTCTTCCTGGAGTGAGTGGCATACACTGTAAACACCCCGTCCTTGCCAGCAGAAGGGGTCTGGGGAAGCGCCGTGAGCCAGGCACTATTTCCGGTATTGAAAACAAAGAAATGCATATTCCGAGGTATCTATAGTGCTATTAAAAAAATTTAGTTCAAAAACCTAATCTGCTATTCTTACTTACTTAGGACTTAGACGTTTGGCGCATTGGGCAGCAAGCTGTCTCCACAATAATCTGTCACTGGCAATGTCTGAAGCCTCTTCCCACCTAGTGTCCACTGCTCTGAGGTCCTCCATAAGGTGTTGCGCAAAGTTATACGAGGGTTTCTCTGTTTCAGCTTTCCTCATAATGGCCTCCATGTCATCGCAACTCTTGGTATGGGTAATTCCTTTTGTCGGAGAAAATGTCCCACAAACCTGCAGCTACGCTCTGGTCGACTCCCAGTTCGGTATATTATTTCCTTGATTGAGACCCGATCTCTATAACTGACTCCTGAAATCCGTCTTAGCCATCTTTGTTTAGCGACCTTAAGTCTTTTATTCAATTTTGGAAGATGACTTACATGCTATTCACTGCACTTTATTAATGGAGCTCAGTGACTGGTAGAAATGTGTAACCTCTCTTGACTACGCTCTTGGAATATGGTGATTGTAGTTTGCTTGAGATTTTAAATCAAAAGGCGAAGTTTTATTGTTGGGTTTTTTTTTTTTTTTTTTACAAACTCAAACCCCCTTAGCTACGCTCATAGAATTTGGTGACTGTAGTTTGCTTTAAACTAATATTGAAGAGGGAGTTTTTAACCTCGTAACTATCTGTAGGGGGATTTTAAATTCAAAAGCATCTGGAGGGGGCTTAAACTTAAAGTCCTCTGGTAGAGGGGTGTTTAAACTAAAAGCCCTCCTTGGCTACGCTCATAGAATTTTGATGAGTAAATTGCCTTTTTTTATATTGAAGAGGTGGTTTTTAGCTTCAAACCTCGCTGGAGGGGGGTTTTGAACTCAAACCCTTCTGGGTGGGGTTTTAACTTAAAGCCCTCTGGAGGGGGGTTTTAAATACAAAACCCCTCTCAGCTACGCTCATAGAATCTGGTGACTCGTGTATGCTTTAGTCTTAAACCGAAGAGGGGGTTATATCGTAAAAAATATTTCGGAGGGGTGGAGGGGGTTTTAAAATCAAAATCCCCCTTGACAATGCTCTTGGAATTTGGGGATTTTCGTTTGCATTATTTTTTTGTTTTATGTCAGAGGGGGGTTTAATCCAAATCACCCTGTAAAGGGATTTTAAACTCAAAACCCCCACTGGCTGCGCTGGGGCAAGTGATGGTTTAATATTAAAATATCACCTAAAATAAACAAAATGTAAGCAAAAAATCAGTCACAAAAATCCACCCTCCCCTTCGGGGTGGAGGGGATATAATTTCGCCTGGGTGGGGGGACGACACATGAGACACACTCTAAATTACTACATTTTTATGATTGTAAATTAACAATCAAAATCAGTCATGTTTTCACTATTGATTAAATTGCGATCTCAGTTTTTTTTTTAAAATATGTTTTGGATGTTCCTTCAGATTTGAGCATTTTTACCTCGTAGCCGAGTCGTAGCCCAGCCTCCGACTGCAAGTTCAACCAAATCATTATGTAAAGAGGAAAATGTGTATGTAGTGGGAGCTGCTGAAGCTACAAGTCAGAACTATGTTAGTGACGGGAAAATCATAACTTGTTTTAAGTGCGGAAGAGTAGGTCACAGGTCAACGGAATGTTATGTGGGTGGAGCTAGAGTGAAACCAAAGCAGGTGTTATATTATAAGGATGGACCAAGACATGTGTCAGGCACAAGGAATGTGTCATATGGAACTTACAGGAGGCAGTTTGATACTAGAGGAAGGAGAATGGATGTAGGAAACTGGAGAGGAGCCTACAATAATGTGAACCATGGTGGAGGAAATAACAGAAGGAATTATTCAAGTGTTGATTATTCTAAGGAGAAAAACACAGACAAGCCAGGGAAAATTAAACAGACAGGTCCACAGAGATGACTAAATTGTTCACGTAAAATTCAAAGTTGTTGTCATTCTAATTTGGCTGATGAAATAGAATATTTTACTCCATGTAGAAAAGAAACTATGTCTATTGTTGATCAGAAATTGAGGAAAAAGTCTGTAGGTAAATTACGTTTTGAAGAAGGATTATTAAATAATAAAATAGTGTCTATATTGCGTGATTCAGGATCTAGTGTGATTGGGGTAAGAAATTCGTTAATTGAATCCACAGACAAAATTCCAGGTAGCTACAAATTAAAATTGATTGATGGTACTATTAAGGAATATCCACTGGCATGTGTTGACATCAATTCAGACTATATCACAGGGAAATATATTGTAGCTTGTTTTGATAATCCAGTAGCTGATTTAATCATAGGGAATGTACAAGATGAACAACATTGTGAACATAGTGGTGCTGCTGTTACGAGAGCAATGAAATAAAAAGAGAATGAGGCCGATATTATGAAACATTCAGAAGTTATTCAGGATTGTTATAAGTTGTTTGGATCATGTGAGGATTTCTTGAGAGAACAAGTGAGTGATCCTACATTACAAGAATTATGGAACAGGCAGAAGGAGAAGAGTGTGGATAATAAGAAAAATGGAGGTGTTCGATTCAAGGTATTCGATAGATTATTGTATCGTGTATTCAAAAGTCAAGTAGGTCAGGAAGAGAAACAACTCGTGGTTCCATTGTCAAAAAGGGAAGTAATTTTAAAAACAGCACATGAAAGTATATTTGCTGGTCATTTGTCAGTGAGAAAGACTAAGGGAAGAATATACCAATATTTCTTTTGGCAAGGAGTTGATAGAGATGTTAAAGATTTGATTAAGAGTTGTGATATTTGTCAACGGTGTAGAATGCCAAGAAGATGTGACAGAGTTGAACTTGGAAATATGAATATAGTAACAACACCATTTTACAAAGTGGCAATAGATATTGTTGGTCCGTTGGAGGTTACCGAGAACAAAAACAGGTTTATTTTAACACTTGTTGACATTGCTACGAGATGGCCAGAGGCAATACCTTTAAGAAATATTACTACAGAAACTGTAATTGAGGCATTAAACACAATTTTCAGTAGAATTGGTATACCGCATGAGGTACTAAGTGATAACGGAAGTCAGTTCACTGCGGATTTATACAAAGAAGTTTGTAACTTCTACAATATTAAAATAGTGCACTCAACTATTTTCCACCCTTCGTCAAATGGGATGAATGAACGTTTCAATTCTTCATTGAAAAGTTTTCTAAGGACTGACCACGAGGTGGACACCTCAGTTGATCTTGCATTTGTTTTTTTGGGGGGTTTTGTTTTATAGAAGAGAGGGTTTTGACTGCAAAACCCACTGGTAGGGGTTTTAAACTCAAAAACCCCTTGGCTGCGCTAGGGCAAGTGATTGTTTAGTATTAAAATCTCAACTAAAATAAACAAAATTAAAGTAAACAAGGTTACAAAGACACAAGTTTGTGTGAAGCGAACACTTATATTTTTTTTAAAATAATAATTTTTAAACCTTATCCATACATTCAAATTTAATAACATGTCACATTGTAATAAAAAGAAACTAAAAAAGATTTATTCTTCTAACAAAATAAGATAAATTGGCAACACGAAACAAATTTCTTGACCTAATTTACAGATGACAACAAGATTTTCTTCACGCAAATAAAAATTAATATCTTCATTGTCGATTGTCATACAAACTAGACATAGATCTAGCTAGATCTAGACCTAGTTTTAGATCTAAATCTAGATTCAATATCTAAGTCTAAGCCTAGATCTAGAAATACATCTAAGTCTGTAGTCTAGATCTAATAGATCTAGATTCAATATCTAAGTCTAAGCCTAGATCTAGAAATAGATCTAAGTCTGTAGTCTAGATCTAGAAATAGATCTAAGTGTGTAAGTCTCTAAGCTTAGATCTAGAAATAGATTTTAGTCTAAGTCTAGATCTAGAAATAGATCTAAGTCTAGATCTAGATTTAGATGTGTCTATATCTAGATCTAAGTCTAGATCCATTGGCTATCAAGAATCTTGAAAAAGCTCAAAACATCAAACTCATACTCTATTTAGTCTTATTTAGAGTGTCAAGTGTAGGCCCTTATAATGAGGATATGTCAAAAAGGTGGTTCGTTATTTTTTAAACTTATAACTAAAACGAAGTTCGTATCTAAATTCTTTTTTTAAAAATAACAATTAAATCAGTATTCTATTCAATGAGTTAGTTAATAAATGGAAAATCTAATTTATAATCCATTGACACTTTTACCATTGTGACCTTCGTTGCAAATGTTTTGTACCAATGTGCGAATCTATGAATGAAGCTTGGTTTATTAATGAAGAAGTCCATGACCTTTTAAAAAGAGCTACCTCCCCTGAAGTTGTTCATTGAAAAGTGGTGTAATTTTTTGAAAAATCTGTTTGCATATCTAATTTAAAAAATTAGATGGTTCACTTTCGGAAAAGAAAAAAGTAGCCGTTGCATCAGAACTTTGAATGATCTAAAATATCATGTCAGATTTTCATTTTCTCTTCTAGTTTCTGAGATCTAAACCGGACGGACGGACAGACGGACAGAAGTCCATACAAAACTAATAGCGTCTTTTCCTCTTTCGGGGACCGCTAAAAATTAGTCTTTAAATTCCGATCCCTCCTGCGGGGTTGGGGGTGGGATTTCATTTCGGTGGAGGGGGGGTTGAACCCCAAAACCACCGCCTGGCTACGCCCACGAAACAAAGTGTGCTATTGTGGCTGATTTCCGGCTGATTAGAAAAATATTCGGCTAGTTCGGCTTATGCCTTGCCAATAATAAAGTAATAAGACTGCATGAATAAAAGACTTCAGAAAAAACTTTATTTCAAATATATAAAAAAACAAAACAATTTTATATTCTGTCATAATTTACATTATTTAGAGTGCATGAAAATGCAGTCCATTTTTTAAGTTAACCACTCAATATATCAGTTTGTAATTGTCATGGATGAAACAAACACGATGTAGCTTATCAGCTGTTAGACTTGATCGTTTGCTGTTTATTATCAAACCGGTAACCGAAAACATGCACTCAACTGGAACAGATGATGCTGATGATGATAGGTGAAGTCGAGCCAGTTGAGTAAGATATGGATACAAGTATGATGCAGCACTGCTACGCCAGAAATCGAGAACATCATGAAACTGAATAATAGGTGCCGTCAAATAGTTTGCTATTTCCACTGCTACCTAAAAAAAAGGTCAAAAAATCAAAATACAATTTTACTAACTTTTTGATTATAAGACATTTCATTACAGTACACAGTAAATATAATATTTATCTTGTTCAGTTAATAGATAACAGTAAACAATTATTGGAATAAAAACCTGTACTAAAATGTCACTAAAGGTACTTAAATAGCCTAATATTAAAACTACTGCTTGAATTAAAAAAATACAAAAAAAATAAATAATATAAAATACCTTATTGGTACAATCGTTGGGTGACTGTTCAATTTTCAATTCATTCATCAGCTTCATTCGCAACCTCTTACATCTGCTTTCTTCGGAAACATCTTCACTGACTAGTTGCGAATGTGATACATCAGCTTCAGACACGATGAATCCACGGGTCATAGCTGACTCTATGGCTTTCTCCAGAAGTGTGGTTGCTTCTGGCCGTGGAATCAATGATTTTAAATCTGGATCAAGCAGCTGATGCAGCTTGATGTTATTGACAGGAAATCGATGGTCAAGTTGGTTGAGTACTGACTGCTTGATCATTTGCATCTTGTCGTCATCAACACTTGACGCTGTGCAGATCTTTTTGATATGCATTTTCATCAGTGGAATTGCTGATAAGGTTGGCATTGAGCAGCTAAAGAGATCAGTTAGATTTTGGAAGGGTTTTAAAAAGTTCACCTAAAAAATCAATTTCATTTTCATGGAGGCATAGGTCAACACGCCCAATACGCTTGAGAGTATTTTGGACCTCCCTTTTCAAATTAAGTATTGACTGAATCATCATCAGTGTTGAATTCCAACGTGTTGCACATGATCCCTTCAATGACTTATGATTGTGTGTATGCATACTGTTAACATCAGTGGAGTCAATGCTGCTTTCCGAGGTATCCACTATTGATACACTGAATTGATCATCCACATGAAGCAATTCACACACTGATGACATGCCTTCTTTCAGGGTTTTAATAATTTCTTTATCCTCTGTAAACGCTGTCTCATCTTCCATAATTGCAGTTTTGAAATGAAGTGCAGTTATGATGTTGCGGCACTTTTGTTGTATATGCAGTACATCTTCATTTCTATTAATGCTATCAGTAGTAAGCAAAAGGTGCAATGCATGTGCTGTACAGTGCTGATAGGAATCAACCTTTAAAAGTTTTGAAATCTTGATCATATTTGCAGCACCATCATGGCAGCTAGTTATGAAAAGCTTTTTGGGATCAACACCAAAGCTTTTCAGAACAGAGCTGATATGGTCAGCAAGGTCGTGTGCAGCATGAGTAGGCAAAGCATGACAGCCAAGTGTGACAATTTTATATGTCCAATCGTGGTCTAAAAAGGAAGCCCGGATTCCAAGGTAATTGATAGCCCGATATCGATCAGTCCATCCATCAAAGAGCAAACAAAGTGAATTGACTTTAGTAATTTTAGTTTTGACAGCTGACCTGATAGCTTGATAAACGTCATCTAGGGCTATTCCAGCAAGTGTTACAGGTGCAGGTATGTTGAGAGATGGGCAATTAATTTTGAAAAACTCAACAAAACCTTCTTTAGATACATTTTCAAAGGCGAGTAAGTCTCTACAAAACCAGAGGACAATATCTCTTGTCACTTCATCGCTTGATGTTGCCTGACATTGACTGGCGCCTTTTCCATACTTACTTAAATATCCCATAATTTTGTTTGATTTTTCCTTACTTTGTACTGCTACATCATGCTTGACACTCAAATGAAGATTCATATTGCCACTTGATGTTGTTGCAGCAAAATTCGTAACTTTTGAAATGTGACCCTTGTCACCCAGTGACTGCTGAGTAGTCAGGCACAGTTGACAATAGACCCTATCTTCGTCAACATTTCTCCCATCAGCAGAGAACAGGCCACTAAAATATCTCCAGCATTGGGCCTTGGAATTTCCATGTTGGCTAGGCGGTTTAGATTTTACATGTAATTTGGTAACAAACTGCCTCACTTCTCGGTTTAGATGACATCTACTCACATTTGAGTTCACCTAAAATCATCATGTAGAATTTTTACATAGAAATGAAATGACATACAAATCATTATTTATAGATTTAGCTAGTATAGTTCATTGCAACAGTTAATTTAGGCTTAATTAGGCATGAAACCATTTATTTTATACAGAGCTTACCTTTTTACTAGTAGAAGTAGCAGATCGCTGAGCCATTTATTTTATAAAACAGATTATTGATAATAAGTCGTGTTATTGACCAAAAAAAAACGGTAACTTAAATTAATTGAATTATTTTTTTAAATTGTATTTTAACTGGGGTTTAATAAAATTAGAATTGTAATTTGACATTAGACAAGAACTCTTTATCAAACTTCCGGCGACCTTTATTTAAAAATGCAATCGATTTTAAAACGGAATGCCAAGAAAAAATTGAAAAAAGAAAAAAACTTTACGGCGCATCATTCATTTTCGGCGAATTTTTGGCGGACAAAATATGGCGGCTAATACGGCCCTCCACATTTTTTTAGGCGGATTTTAGGCGGACAAAAATTTGGCGGCGAATTGGGCGCGCGGCGCCGGCTGAGGGGTCTAGGTTACAGTAGTAAATAAGGAATCCTTCTCACACACTCTCATTCCATTGCAGACTAAAGTAACAGTCTATTTAATGTGGTTCTATACGCACCAATTCTTTTTATACTGTAATGCAACATAGCAGTGCTGTATGGCACTTTTAAAAATTACTGAACATTTAATGAGTTTTTAAAAGGAACAGCATGTACAAGTTATTAATGAAATGGGAAATGGTTATCTATCTAGAGGTTTTAAGTGTTTGGAGATGTCCTGGGATACTGTATATATCCGAAAGTAGTTAACGTTTATGAAATTAAAGACCGCGAAAATCTGACGTTCACGTTTGGTCTTGGAACGTATCATCAGTGAGAGTCAAGAAAACAATGTATATTTGTTTATTAATTTTCATAAAAAAATCAATTTGTCAAAAGTTGCATCTATGTTACTACACATTTTATAAATGACTCTTTCATATACATTTTTTTCATAATGCAAAGAGTGATTCAAACATTATCACTACGCATTTTCCTAACAAGTTTACAAAGACAGTTTGTGTGGAAACACAAACTCAAAATCGGCCCCCAAAGCTGTCCACCCAGGCAGGAAAAAAGGCAGGTTTCAATATTTTCAGAAGAATATCGGTATTAAATTTCATCAGAAGTGGTCCACCCAGGCAGGTAAAAAGGCAGGTTTCAATATTTTAAGAAAGAACATCAGAATTAAATTCTATCAAAGACAAATGACAGAGAAGAATGGAGAAAGAAGGTTGACAGATCTTGTGTGGTTTTCCAGCGGTCTAGCAGACCAAAGGATAGGTGAAAGTGAATGTGAAGTTTGATGTGAACCTGGCCTAACTGATGTCTTTAATGAATATCTAATTAATCTAATTGCTTTGTAAAGTGTTAATCTATTATTTCAACCCTGAAAAAACATTTTTTTTCCTTTAGTGAACTACTTATTAATTGTTGTTTAAAATTATGTCCAACTTATCTGCATAGTAAATAGATTTTTTCTCTTTAAAAAATTTTGTAAATGAGTATTTAGTATGACAGATCTTACATAACTTCGCAATACAATTGTAAAAAAATATTTGTTGATCAAAAATCTAAAACCATTTGCATAAGTGTGTTATATAATATGGTGGATGGATGTCTCCTTTACTAGAAAGCCTGTAGTGTTTGTTACTATTAATAGTGAATAGTTTTAAAAATGGTGTATTTTTATGAAAAAAATTGCTTGCATAATTGATTTAAAAAATTAGATTTTTCGCTTTCAATAGCCGTTGCATCAGAACTTTGAAAGATCTAAAATATCATGATGTCCGATTTCCATTTTTTCTTCTAGTTACTGAGATCTAAACGGAACGGACGGACGGACAGACGGACAGACAGGCCATACAAAACGAATAGCGTGTTTTCCCCTTTCGGGGGCCGCTAATAAAATCCAATTGGACGTCAATGTTTATATACGAAATAAACGATATGGATTGGTTGCTTCAATCTAGATGTTTCTATTGATGCCAAGGTGAACTGTTAAACGATGATAGGCTCTTAGAATCGGCAGGTCATTAGATGCTGTCTTTACCGAAACTGAAAGGTATTTCGAAACCAAAAATGTATGTTAAGAGCTTTAATGGTAATTGGTATCATACAGATATTGGGGGAAATATTGAGTAACAAATCCTAGTTTATGAGAACTGATTTGGTTTTCGAAGTTGGTGACAATAAAATCATCCGTCGCGGGGCCCCCATCTGGCGCGGGGCCTGAAGCGGTTTCCCCACTTTCCACCGCCTAAGGCCGCTACTGGCTTTACTGGCCACATTTTTAAGAAGTCAAAGTAAAATGAACGTTGGAAGTAGAAATCTGCATTTGTTTAAAAATTATGCATTATATAATTATGTTCGAGAGCAGTTTGATAGCAGTGTGAGAGCAGTTTGAGAGCAGTGTGAGAGCAGTTTGAGAGCAGTGTGAGAGAAGAGTGTTTTTGAAACAGAAAGTTTAGAGATCTTAAGATACAGTTGGCCCTTTCTATTTTTTAAAAGCCTTTTTTTTTTTAAAAAAAAAGCTCACTAGCACCCCATTGGTTATTGTAAAGAATTACATACTTTTTTTTGCAAGAAAATTGCTTTTAAGTAATAACTTGTTAATAAAATAAGACTGAATAATGTTACAATTTCTTTAAAGTAATATGTTAATGAAATAAGATTAAATAATTCCACATTGTTTTTTAAAATAAATATTGTTCTTTTTAGTTAGGGAATCACACACAGTTGAAATTTGTTGAAGCAAATCACAGCTCGAGTGTCCGTCTACTGGTGCAAGTATTTCATAACCCTGACTCTGATATCCCCCACTTATTGAAGTTTGAGAAATACGACAAAATAATAGCAACTCTTGTAGTAACCATATCCAGTCTCGTGCTGGGCTTCAATCTTCCTCCCCCGTGGACAGTCGCCGCCAATGTTTATCTGAACCAGCTTTTGGAAACGTGTTAGTTTCTGGAAGAACAAATGCACCCACTAACACCCACTCAGCGTTACAAGAGAAGAAACATAGAGAAATATGTCTGAGGCTAATAGCTAGGTGTCGATCAAAGATCTTCATGTGATTTGACAAATGTTGGAGTGTTGGAACATAAACATGGTTTCAATTTTGCCTAAATATTGTGCCTTTTTTTTTACTTTTATCTTTGTAATACTAATAAATCTATACTAAAAGTCAATCTGTCTCTAGGCCTATCTGTTGATCTGTGTTTATGAATGTTTGTTACTAATGTTGTTGTAACCTTGACACTACGTATGTCTAAGCCGTATGACTCTATGAAAGATTGCTGAAAGAAGCCTGGACACGTTGCTTGGTTTCAACGAGGCATCTTGTGTCTCAACGTTCAAAGAGTGGAACTGGATTAGGCTCATGACGTAATGAACTAGGGGTTTTGTCTACTAGTGATCTACTAAAAGAGCCTTCTCTTCCAACCTTAGCTCAGGCACAGCAAGATTCGAGCTTGGAACATTTGGATCAAAACATCCAAGATAAAACTAGTGCACATGTATCTAGTACTATCAGTGGCGTAGCGAGGTACCCGTGGAATGTAACGGTGGACTGTGACTGAACCCAAACTGGGCTATACTGTATCTAATGAGACAGTAAATGTCCATGAAAGTAACTTATACAACAGACAGTACACAAGATACATATGTTCCTCACGGGGGTAAACGAGAACAAGGTCCTCAAGCTTCGGGTCATTTGAAAAGTTAATGTCATTGATCAACCAAGTAACATGTCAGGACTCAATATGCTGAATCTTAAGATATTCTGAATGTGCATTGGTCGTCACGAGAGAACCTCAAGACTACGCCAAACCTTAACCAGTACTGTCGCCCACAGTTAGGGATCCCACAAAATAGTCCTTGATTTCTACAGATGTGTTCGCAATGTAGCATATTCGCTAAATCATAGCCATTTGCACTTGATAACAAGCATCAAGGGTGCAGACCAAAAGGATGAATAATATTTCGAATATCCAACATTTTTTATGGCGGTATCACCGATTATATTAATTTTTGATTATTGTTTTTTCCCCCAGGTAATGATCTCATGAATGTCTTCGTTTTTTATACTTCATAAATGATCTTCTAGGCATGACTCATACTGGCCTTAGATAATTGGAGGCCTAAAGTAGGCCCTGCCTAATAACTCAACCGATGTTCCAGCTCAGTCCAAGCCCTGATGTCACGATTGTGTTTCAACGACTTTTCATGATCAGCTAGAACATTGGATATGTTTTTCCAAACGATATTTTATTCAATCCTTCAATCGTTAGCTTCATCTGAGAACAATCTGAGCAGCAAAAACAAAAATGCAGCGTTTTTATGATTCGAATAATTCGGTCAACGACAATCTGAGCATTCACCACTTCATAACTTCTATAAAAAAAAATATTTCTCAGAGAAATGTCGCTTCTCAGAAATACTTTGTTCCAGAATCACGTAACGTCATTATTCAATAAAGTAAGCACAATGTTATTGCCAACTTAAGACGATCACAAGTCCTGAATATTTTCAATCAAAGTCGATATGCTGTCTCTCTTCTGCATCGTTTGAACCTGCATTTTCCGTAATCGCGTCCATGGCTTCCTCTGACAAAGCCGTTTCATTGACCACTTGTTCGAAAGAGTTTATGTTGGGCACATTGGCACAATTTAGGCCATGTCATGCCCGTGATCCTTCAAGGATTACTCTCCCTTCATATCACCAGGGCTAAATTCCATACAGTTAAATCATTAAACACCTTTGAGTTGAATAAAACTCTGTACTGACAATTTAAGAGTTACCTTCATTTTGTAGACTTCACACTATAGTAAAAAGATTTACATCAATTTGTTACTTTGCTCGGACACCAGAAATAGAATTTAAAGAGTCCACGTAACAATTTTCACTTGAATAACCCCGTTTGGGCCCCTAGTGGTCGTGGGCCCGGGCGCAACGAACCCCCCCCCCGCGCCATTGTTGCTACGCCACTGAGTACGATACGCCATATTTAACTATAATTAGAACATTCTTCGCCAAGCTTGATTTAAAAAGAAATGTGAGCGGTTTGATTCTTTTGAATTCTGAGCCAATGAAAAAAAAATAGCATGTCGTCCTCAGCTGTTTCGCAAAAAAAAAAGTTTCTGCTGGGGATTAAGTGATATAAATTGTATATTTTTTAGCTTGTAAAATGCTTTACAAGTTTTGGATGTCCCTTCAGAGTTGAAGATAATCTGTTCCTTCAGAGTGAAAGATAATCTGTTAGTAGTCCAAACCTCCCGCAGGACGACAGAGAATGGATGGTGGCGGGCAGAGAATGAAAGCGGGACCATCCAGACAAGAGGTAGCCCAATACATTGGTCCGTAGGTCTCTGCATTATCCTGACCTGCACTTCATTAGCTGTTAAACGTTGCTTTCAAAGTGCTTGTGAATAGAGCTTTCAAGTTGTATCTTTGGTGAAGTAGAAAATATTCAAAGTTCTATTTGATTTATTTTTATTAGCTACGATAAACATTTCTTCAATTTCATCTGCGTAACATGACAAAAAGTGAGACCATTTCAAAAAGACTTCAAACTCTGCTAAATCTGGACAAAAAGGATAGTTCACTTTAAAAAAAAAGCAAGGGAAGTCAAGTTTGATGCCCACAAAAAGACTCTTCTCTTGTTTTGTTTGACTGACGTAGAACCGTACCGACATAATCAGAACACAACAAAGTTACAGCTTCAGCAAGATCTTTTCATCTCTCTGCTATCCCAAGAGTCTAGCGGGCCAAAGGGTTCCTTGCCATTTTTAGAGAAATCGCCGATCCAATAAGTCATAAACTCGCCACCCACGTGTGTCATAATAAAAGAGAGAAACAGGGGAGAAAGCGGACGACACGTCAAATAATTACAGACATATCCTGTGGTGCTAATACAAGGGGAAATAATTGGCGTAGACACTTGAAGATCGTCATGAAAAAAGTTGTGGGCGTACAACAAAGTGATCAAGAAGGACAACTCAAAGCCAGACTATCAGGAAAGACAACTGCGGGTCACAATATAAAGATCGACAACTACAGACCAGACCAGCAGGAACGACAACTACATCCAGTGTTGTTGAGCACTGACCAGAAAAGTTAAAATACTATAAAGCCCAATATTATAAAACGAGCGAATCGGAGATATATAAAAAAGAAAAAGAAATGAACACAACAGTGGCTTATAATGAAATGGTATATTAAAATCCTTACAGTCCCAGCATATTTCACAACCAAAGATATAATAGAAATAATAATTAGAAATAAACGTTCAATATAATAATTGTTATACTTTGTGGCTATAGTTTTATTACAAATGTAGTTATATCTGTCACAGCACATTATGAATACATTAACTAGAGAGTGGAAAAAGAGCTCTTAAAGTAGTTTAAAACAATACTCAACAAACTAACCAAAAAATGCATAGGAAAAAAACAAACTAGCTTAGTCTTGTTACAGCATCTGTCTGGCACATAACATTAGACAAGCCCAGGCAGATCAATTAATAAAAGTCAGTCTAAAATTTATCTTTAGCTATTGCATTAAATACAATAAAGATGGGTAAATGCTAGATATATATTATTCTGCATTTAATTGACGTTTACAACAAAGCATTATTCTACCTGCTACTAGGCAACACTTTTAAAAGTAGACCTAAGTCTTTGTCACCCAGCACTGCTAAATATAGAACATGTATATCCCACACCTTCTATAAATAGATTTAACTATGTTTATGTTTAGGTCTTGGAAGCCATATATATTAAGGCAATGAATACATCCAGACTATTCAAGACATATCTACTCCATCTTGTTTACACACTTCCATTTGGCTCACACAAAGTTAAAACTGGAAAGGAATGCCTCCCTTTTTGAGTTCTCTGTTTATAAACAAAGTCAGGTGCAGACAACTATTTTGGCCTATAAATCATGGATATCGGAAAACTTGGGTTCCTCCCAAGCAGGTTTGATTACCTGCAATCTAAAATAGGAAAGAAAAAATCTACATATAGATATATTTTATTTATCTTAAAAGACAGAATTATTACTAATGATTCAATCATGCATTCTTGCTTCTGCAATACTTCTACTGAAGTGAAGAAAACAAGAAATACAAACACAAAAACAAAAACCTAATTCAATACTCAGGAAGACAAAAACGCACATTTCTTATTCCATATGCTAGATCAAATTCATAGAAGTGCTCCTTCTTCCATGGAATAGGTTGCCTGAAGCAACCAATAAAATAAAAAAATGTAGCAGAATTTAAATCTCTGATTAACATGACTAGATTGACACAATGGATACATGTAGGATGTAGTTATCTTCTCTGTTAAGAGCCTGAGATAATATATGAACTGCTTTATTTTTTACTTTTTGAGGCGTGTAGAACTGTTAAACCAAAGATCACCTGACATTCTCTTTAACCACGCCCCCTAACAAAATGCCAGGTGAACTTACATAATCTTCCAATGGACATCGTGTTTTGAATGAAATTAACTTTATAAGAAGATGTAACTTTCCATTCTAATCGGCTCTACATGAACAGTCCGCAATTCTACATTAAGCATGTTACTGATTTTAAAAAAAAAAATTGAAATATATCTGAAGCCCCATCTTTTAATTGACTTTTATTTCCTTTCATTTTAAATTATAAAAAAAAACACAATAAAGGAAAGCATGTTTAGAGGGAAGAAAAAACAACATAGGTAGTGGTAGATAGTGGTAGGTGATGGTAGGTGGTGGTAGGTAGTGGTTATTGTAAGCATTTGTTTATAGAAATTATTAGTCCCTACTGGAGAGAAGAAGGAGTGATGAGTTAGACCCAGTCATCAAGTGCTACTAAAACAAGCGTCTCACTCAAGAGTCTAATGTAAACAATGTCACTAACCCCAATCTCAGATCCACATTTCACCAGGAGGGCAACAGGTGTGGGCAAGGGCCAGGGCAACTAGGAAGTACTTCTCCAAGGCCATATTTCACACAACAACAAAAAATGGTGGCAAGGGATTAGGGTTGGGGGGAGGTAGGGAAAAATGTACACAAAATGAAATTGTAGAAGGAACCAAAAAAAGCAATGATGTATTTATAATGTTATTAAAATTCCAGATTTGTTATTTTATGGAAATCATTCTCAAACCTAAATTATAAACAAAGAGACATTTTTATTTCTGTTAAGTTTAACCATTCACACATGATGTGATGTTGGAATAAAAAATTTTTTGGCAATTGTATACATTTTCTTACAAAGCAGTTTGATGTGTAGGAAAGAAGACACATTAAAAAAATAAATATTATGATTGAAGAAAATAATTTAAACTATATTCATCTATCTAATAATAAACCAAAATGTTCAAATATCAAAACAGAAAGCTAAAATTGTTCAATGATTTCAACTTAAAATAACAAACCCAATAAGAAAATAATTGTAGAATCATTTTGTAAGCTGTGATCGATAAGCTTTTTAGATTTGTTAACAATTTTTCTCGTTGGTTAGGTTTAAAAAAAAAATTATCTGCCAAGATCTATATAGAACATTTTCTCTGCAAAGATCTATTTCAATATGTTTTACAGTCAAAACTGTTTAGTTGCTCTCAATGTAGTGCAGAGGTAATAAAATAATAAAACTAATTCTTACAAGCAAAACATTTGTATGACAAAATAATGTACTTATTAAAATTTCTCAACTAATTAATCAATATAGTCTATGCAAAAAAACTTATTTTTTGACATTGCTTTGTTGTTGATTTTTTTTTACAAAGAATAAATGAAACCTAGACTTTTATTTCTTTTTTTCAAAAAAGAAAACTATCATCTCCTCATCTAGTGGACATGCAAGTTAACAAAAATACTTATATAATTTTTTTTTTTTAATTTATTAAAAATGTATGGAACACATTCTTATTATCCCATTAAAACACAAGCATTCTTTGTGAGGATGCATATTTTGATTGTCAACAGTAGCTAGATATCAAGTCATACCACTATTTTAGTAGAAATGCACCTTAGTTCATAAAAAAAAAGGAAAATAATTTAAAATGTAATGCACTTAAAGTTAAATAACATTTTAAAACAATTATTAATGGAACTAATTAAGGCACAACTTCACCCCACATGTCACTAGCACATGTTGTAGCACCAGAGAGACATCTCCTGCATACAACTGCATCACTTATTGTTAAGGCAAAAATAAAACAATGCAAATATCCACTCACATAAATATAGTATTATTGGCCTGTAATTATTGATAGATTAATGTGTATATATGTAGATCTTATATATTTATATATATATTATTACTTATATGTCCTATATGCATGATCCCAGAGAATACATAAAAACCTTAACTCAAAATACAAAACTAGGAGGTGAGCAAGACAAACAAAATTCTGAATATAATCAAGTTGGCCTACTTTAGTATCAATTAGGCTAAAAATAGTATCTAGTAAAAGTATATATATATAATGTTATCAATGACTACAATATTTTTTATTTGTCCAAATCCATAATTGCAAGTGGTTCAAGAAAAAATCAGAGGCGTAACTAGGGTGGGGGAAGGAGGGGGAGAATTTGAAAATCCCACAGGGTCTCCAATTGAGAGGGGGGTCCCAAAAGAGTGATTTTTTACATTAAATATTACGCAAAATGCAGGTGCTCCCAAAAAGGTCAAGCCCCCCCAGGCCCCCAAAGATGATTAATTCCTAGCTACACCACTGTAAAAAAATAAAGATAAAGTTGGAGGATACTAACACAAAACATCGACAACATTTGTTTTCGATACTTAAAATTAATAATGCAATAAGTTGGATTTATGCTATCAAAAAAAAACTTCTCAAAATGAAAAAACCTGATTCACTTCTAGTTTTTGTGAACTAGAGAACAAATATTTGTACCTGGGTTTACACAAGAATCATGAATGTATTATTGCACAATATAATTTTATTGTCACAAAATATAAAGTTAACTGGTAATTGGTTCCAGTAAAATCAAAAAAATGCTGGATTTAAACAAATAAAATAAAAAGGATTCTGGCATCACAAGTAAATAAAAACAATTTCAATTTGGAATGAACAAATCAAAATACTTTCATTGAATGCACTTGAAATTATACATTGCAATGGATTTGTAAAAATAAAATAATTTGCTTTGAACACAATTTTATTGTAAGGCAAATGAGATTCATAGATTGCAGTTGTGTAAATAATACTGAACATCATTCACAACACTAATTGTAAAGACTAAAAGGAATGTGTTTAAAGTGCAAATGGTTTGCAATTTTTTTTATTTAGTCGTGCATTCAAGGTCAACATCAGCAGTAAAACCTAGATCTATAGGCTTTAGTTAACAGGTCACTATTGATTAAAAATGTCTAAACCATGGGAATACCTATACAGTGTATTTGTTTCTTACCTGGATGAAAGAAAAAATAAAAATAATGGTGTAAGCAAAACATACAAATAAAAAAAACATGATACAATATAAGAAAGGATGCTAAGGTTTAAACCCAAAAAAATTAAAGCTGACATTGCATTTTAATATTTTTAAAATTAAACACTGGGGAAATAAGCTAATAAAGATAAAGGTTTTTCTTCAATTAAAAACAAAACATTTAGGCACATAGTGGTTTCTGTAGGAAGAGGAAATAATTAATATTCATAGATAATTTCTATGAGAACATTTTTATAGTGATAAAAACACATTTTGCATTTTAAAAAAATAGATCAAATAAAAATGTCTTACAATGTATTTCTAATAAATATAAAATTGTAATATTGCACTAATTTTATACTGTACTCTAAAGCAACAAAACATACTGGTTCCTCTGAATAACAAGGTGTACAAAAGAATAACGTTTCTAATGAGGAAATGGCATGGAATTTCTTTATGAATATATGTAAACAGTGACTTTGAAATCAGTGATCCTTGAGTGCCATTTCAAGCCAATCTTCCTCTTCATCGTCAGAGTTATCAGATTCACTCTTCAATAACTTGATGTATTTCACATTTTGCTTTTTAGGCAGACATTTTTGTATTAAAGAGAAGAGAATGCACCAACCACCAATCAGAGCACTACTGCTCCAAAACAGAAAACTGGACCCATAAGAGTGAAAAATAAAGCCTGAAATAAGACTACCCAATGAAAAACCGATTCCAAAATAGAATGAAGATAAAATGGTACGCAAGCTGCGATCAATGGACAAGCCCAAGTTAAAATCTTCATAGCTTAGGATGGCAAACCACATGGATGTGTGAGTGAGGCCGTGAGAAAGCTCAGCTGGTAGAAATGCCCAAGGCTCTGTATTGAATGCATAGAATAAAACTCTGAGACTCAGCACTAGCAGTGAGAGTGACACAAGCCAAATTGGCCCCAGTCTCTTCACCAAGTGACTACTGAGAATCAGCATCGGGATTTCAGCAAAGGCTGCAATGCTTACACACAAGCCCATCACAGTTTCTCTGCCACCAAGATCCTGAATTCTCCAAAACAAAAAGTTATGGTAGGATGCATAGACAAGTCCGGTGAAAAGAAGTGTGACTGAGAACAGAAATCCACGCCCATCACAGCACACAAGGTTCAGACCTTTGCAGAGTTTAGAAGAGTTTCTTCCATTAGCAGGAGGTGGTGAAGGATAGCAACAAGCAACCAACCAAGCAGAAAACATTAAGACAGCAAAGATAAAGAAATGAATCAAAAAGTGATGTACCTGGTCAAATAGGAAGCAAGGGGAATAATCTACAGCAACTGTGACAATAACAGGAACAAATACAAAGGCTATTGAGCCCCAAAACCTTTGCTGACCATAACGCTCAAGGTCATCAATTCGATTTAAAAAGTCAAACCAGGAATCATCAGCAAGCTTCTCGACTGGAGAGGCAAATATCTCCCCTACGACAACTATTGCTAGGATCACCAAAAAAAGCAACAGTTTGTCTGTTTGCAGAGATGAGCGAATGGTGTGGAATTTTTCTTTTAATAGTTCTAGATCTGTCCAATCATTTCTTTTAAGACGCTTACGAATTGCTTCTATTGTTTCATCACTGGTGGCCTGAAAAAAAAATTTGCCAGATTGATTAGGAATACTTGAACTAAGAAAGAACAAAAATACATTTTTTAATTTTTTTTTATTAAGACAATACATCCATTATGCATTTAAAATATAATAAAATATATGAAAAATACATGGTTCAAACCAGTATCAAACCAGTGATTTTGACAGTCAGCTGCTTTAACAAACTATTTTACCCATTCGGCCAGAGGGAAATGCGAACTCATATTATTATTTATTGGTACTATCATTATAAGGACATCTAGATCAATCTTCTGATTTAGAACTCTTAAGATCTAGTCTAGATCTAAAATCTAGAAATGTAATCTTTATTATTATTATATTACTAGATAATCTTTCAATAAACTTGAAGCAACTTTAAGTTTACTCACTTATTGCATAATATCGGTACACTATGGATGACTACGCCATGTTTTCTTAAAAGTTATTATCATTAAATAATTCCAATGATAGGCTTTTAAATCTTGACTTAGAAGATGAGGCACACAATTTTTCTGAACAATTAATTTAATTTAACATTTATTTATAAAGCTATTGAATCAATACATTCGAAAAATTACTGAACACAATCTATAGCTAATAGGCCTTTCAAAATCAATGCTGATTTAGATCTACTAAGACTAGTACTCAAGCTAAATTTACATTTATTTATTTTTTACTCTGAAAAAATTATAACGACCAAACTAGATTTTTCCCCATGTGGCCAATGAGCTTTAATTCATTTTTTAGAGATATGACAACTGTTAAATTTCTGGGATCAGCCTTCTAAGTTCCTGAATGTTCCATAAAGTTCTGACTTAAGGTATTGTAAAAATGGTTAAAACTATATCTAATATTATTGAAAGAAATAGTAAGTGATATATATATATATATATTATATTTTAATAATTATTTTACTTACTTCTGAGGGTGTTTCCTGTCCTAGTTCCCACATTTCATCCTCGCTTAAATCACTAGAGTAGTTGGCCTTAATGTTCAAAAACTGTAATAAATCAGTGTAGCTCAAATTTAATTCTTTGAAGTCTTCTGCAGTTAGATTTAGATGATTCAGAATAGTGGGGTACCTCTTCATAAACACACTCAGGTCATTTGCTGTGGTTGAGGCCAGAATGAGTTCTTCTGTAACTGCTCTAGGGGATTTATCCTTTTCTGCTTCTGTACTATTTGTTAAATTAAAAACACCAGTTGTGTTCAAGAAAACAGTAGATCCTGTAGAAGTAGACTCAATAATAAGTGTAGTTACATTTTCTATAACAGGTGATTTTGTTGTTGCTGATGTAGTCATGAGGACATCCGTTTTTTTTGTGCTTGCTATTGACTGTAGATCAGTGGTATATTCAGGCTGTTTCAGTGAAGCATTATCAATAACTTTTTGTGGAAGACAGTGCTCTGGTTTGGATATTTGTGTGTACAAAGCGGGCAATGACAGATAAGTAGCTACTAACATGAACAGAGAAAACATAATCACAGACCGATGTCGGTTGTAGGCAGTAGCACATCGAGACCATAGTGGTGCCCAAATCATACCAGTCACAGTTTTGGCTGCTATGATTATACCAACTTCAAAAGCATTAAGTCCAATGAGTCTGAAGAAAAGAGTCAGAAAGGGCATAATGGCTGCTTTCCCTCCATGGAAAAACAAGTAGAAAAGATTAGTTAATGTAGATGCCTTTGATATGTTTATTGTTTCTAAGCCATGAGCCATTCTAATTGCTGTTAATGAAAGATAATGTGTGAAAATATCTGCAAAATGAAAAAAAAAAATCAAATTAAATTGTAATAATTTCTCACTTAATTGAAATCATATTAAATTTTTTATGTTTATTTTTAAGAGCATCGTATAAATAGTGTGTGTGATCCAGTTATAATTAATATTTCTTTCCTATATTTAAAAAAAAAAGATATTACATCATAATTGTACAGCTATTTTTTTTTAGATACTTAGAATTTAACATACATCTCTTCTGCACATAATCGCTGAGTCTAACAAAGTGGTTTTTAGAGTCTGCACAAAAAGCAATTGGAGACGGCTTTATTGATTCTTTTATTTTTTATTTTAAGTAATTTTTTTTACTGTTCTGAAATTTGTTAAACTAGTCTTATTGAAATTACTAATATTAGTAGATGAATTATAAAGTGAGTTCCAAATACTTTTGAGTGACTCATTCTGTACAAAAAGCTGAACTCCAACAAACAAACAAGCATACTTGGAGTAGCATCTTTGCAGACACTAAAAATAATTTTCAAATTTTTTTTTATTCTTTCCTAGAAATGAACAAAAGTTGTCAAATGCATCAGGTGCTGTAGTAGTCATTTTAACAGGTTTGCAGAGAAAGAAACTTTGTCTTTTAAATCATTGTCATTTCTACACTCAGTCAGAGCTTTACAACCATATATAATACTGTATGTCCTTGTAGGCAAAGCTCTGATGTTTGTTAACAAAATGACATTTTTCAGTTTGTACAGCTTTATAGACTCTGAAAACAGAACTTTCTTACAAATGATGCTTTTTTTTAAATTCCTGCTTTCACAATTTAACTTAAAGTAGAATCTAGATCTAGTAAGTCTAGATTCTAGATCTAGTAAAACTTATTCTAGACTCTAGATTGTCTTTAGTCACTCTAGATCTAGAATAAGAAAAAGCTAGAAAATTAAATTCTTATCTCTCTGTAATTTAGAGTCTATAGTTAGACTCAAGAGCCTAGATTAAAATTCTAGAAATTAACATTTAAATAAAATTAAAATATCTCTATTAGAATATTAGATGATAGAGATGTTGACCTAGATTAGAATGTGAATGTCAATGAATGAATGAGAATGATTCAATAAAATATATATTTCAAGTCTGTTACGTATCTAGGCGTTGTTTTTTTTCTTTCGTTGACCTGTTGCGGTCGAGAGACGGGTAGGTTGTCTGCCCCTTGTGTAATAAGTTTTTTTTTTTATTCGTCAAGCCACACAGACAGTGACCGGTCCTTGACCTGTGTGTGTACCTCTGGTTGAAAGGAGGGTGTTTTTTTTTTTCTTCTGTCTCTTTGAAGAGCGTTCTAGATCTGGGTGTTGATGACTTTCTAGAAATTACGAGAGATCGACGCGCGGTAGATTATATAAGACCGCTCGCGTAACGTTGACAGACAGACATACGGAGACAGCCGTGGGACAGAATAGCGGAGACATTGCGCGACCCGTGCGTGGTATACCATTTATCGTGTAAGTTAATATTTTTTTTATGTAAGGCCTTGCTTGCTTGTATTTGTAATTACATTTTCAAACTCTTGTATTGTAATATTTTTACATGTCATTTTTGTAAAAGGGTTTTGGTCAACACATCAATTCTGTATTAGTGTATTGAGTAAATGTTTATTTTTCTTTCTTGTAACTTTATATTTGATTAAACATTAAGTTGATAGTTTACCTTCCGATTTCTTGTGTCATTTTTTTTGTTATTCATTGTAAGTCTTTGATTAAATTCAGACTTAAGATAAGTGACACAACTCCTTTTCTATTGTCACGTTCCCCTAGGCAAGCCATTCAAAAGTAGAATTCAATTCGTAATACGTGACAAAAGAAGTTTGAGGGCTTTCGTCCCGGATATTTTTCTGAACCTATTTTCGTCTTACTTGAGTAATTTTGTAAAGGCGAAGTTGACTTTAACAAAATTTTTTTTGGTTCAAAGAGTCGGAAGTAAAGTATCAATAGTATTGACCAAACTCTCTTAAGGCTTTTTTTTTGTTGTACTGATTTTGTACTGTATATTTACATTGTATACATTTTTTTTTTTTTTGCTTGTAATAGTTGCTAGTTAGTCATGGATATTCAGGTTTTTCTTGCAAATCCCTCTGTGGAAGAGCTTGATGCTTTTACTAGGAAGGAACTGGTCCTTATTTCTAAACATTTAGGGTTAAAAATAAAATCAAATGCCCTTAAACAAGAAATCAGAGATAACATTGTAATCCATTATGTAGACGAGGAAGTGTTTTCTGAAGACCTTTTAGAAACCCTTAGACCCGATGAGGGTAAATCAGATTTAGAACTTCAGATAAAATTAAAACAAATGGAAATAGAGCTTGCGGCTAGAGAGCAGAGAGAAATTAAACAAAAAGAATTAGAGCTTGCAGCGGCTAGAGAGCAGAAAGAAATGGAAATGAAATTACAAATAGAGTTAAAAAAATTAGAGTTAGCTGCTAATGTAAGACCAGATTCTTCCCCTGCCAGTCATACTGCTGAAGCAATAAAATTTTTGAAAATAATTCCACGCTTTAATGAAGCCACAATTGACAATTATTTTCCACAATTTGAACTTGCTGTGAAAAATTTTAATGTACCTGAAACTTTGTGGCCCACTTTGCTGCAAACAGTTTTGACTGGTAGAGCTGCAGAGGTATTTTGTTCTTTGACCATTGAACAACAAAAAGATTATAATGTTGTTAAGGCCTTAATTCTTAAGGCATATGAACTTGTTCCGGAAGCTTACCGAAAGCAGTTCAGGGATTGTCGCAAATCGGATGGCCAAACCCATGTAGAATTCCTGCGGGAAAAGGAGCGACGCTTTGAGAAATGGCTCACTTCCAGGGAAATCGGCACCGACTTTGCCAAATTCAAGAACCTAATGCTGATGGAAGAGTTCAAGAGTTGTGTGCGGCTGGACGTCCGTACGCATATAGCTGATCGTGGCGCGGAAGATGTGCACAAGGCTGCAGTGTTGGCAGACGATTATATAATATCACATCAATTTGCCAAGTATACGACGGATGTCAAGCCAAAACAAGTCAAACAGCCTGAGTCCATTGCTAGCAACTCCATCAAGAACAGCAGTACAAATGACAGAAAACCTACTACAAGTAAAGCTACTTGTTCCTACTGCAAACGAGAAGGCCATAAAGTTGACGATTGTTGGAAACTGAGGAAGAGAAACGAAAAAGCTCCTTCAAAAGTCAGCGCTTGCACAGTACAGTGGTCGTCGAGGTTTACTCCCTCATCCTCAAGTCATATCAAGAATACCTCGACACCACCTGTTTCAAATGTATTGACTGTACAAGACTCTCCGAAAATGTCTCCACGGTGTTCAAATGACTCAACAGTGAGTTCTTCAAATTCATCTTTACGATGTTCCCATGACTCTATCAAGAGTTCCCATAAGACATCACCCCGATGTTTCAATGACTCTATCCAGAGTTCCCATAATACATCATCCCGATGTTCCCATGACTCTATCAAGAGTTCCCATAAGACATCACCCCGATGTTCCAATGACTCCATCAAGAGTTCTCCAAATACATCCACAAGATGTTCTACTGACTCAAGAAAGAGTTTCTCCACTGCGTCTCCTAAAGATGTCAATGACTCCAGCGAGAGTTCGACCCAAGTCCAGTCTGCATCAACCAAAATTGATGTTTTATTAGAGGATTTTAAGCCTTTCATTTCGGAAGGATTCGTATCACTACCCGGTGATTCTACAAGTCTACGACCTATCACCATTTTGAGAGACACAGGTGCCTCACAATCGTTACTTTTAGAGGGTATCTTGCCCTTGTCTAAATCATCATCGACTGGGAAGAGCATCCTGTTACGAGGCGTAGAGCTTGGATGTATAGATGTGCCTCTACATCTAATCGACATAAAGTCAAATCTCATTACTGGACCGGTTGTTGTAGGTGTCCGACCAACATTACCATTGGAAGGCATCTCGTTGCTGTTAGGCAATGACTTAGCAGGTGGAAAGGTGATAGCCGAACCCATCGTCACTCAAACACCCGACTTATCTGCCACACCCGAGGAAGACCTAGAGTTATATCCAGCGTGTGCAGTAACAAGGGCAATGAGGTTGAAAGCATCTCAAGAAGAGAACGTCGTCAAGGCCAACAGTAACCAAGATGATGTGGACTTGAGCACCACATTCTTTGCTTCTCTTGAAGAAGAACCAACGCCAAATTCTGAAAAGCCGGCATCAACTCGAAAACAGTTGATTGAGGACCAAAAGAAGGATCCAGAGCTCGCCAAACTCCGAGAAACCGCAATGACATCACAAGAGGCAGAGCTAGCATCAACGTGCTACTACATCCAAGATGATATGCTCTTCAGGAAATGGAAACCTCCAGACGCATCCAACGAAGAAGAATGGAGAATATGCCATCAAATCGTGTTACCAGAAAGATACCGAGCGTACATCATGAATCTGGCTCATGACACACCAATGTCAGGTCATCTCGGCATCCACAAGACATACCACAAGATTATGTCACACTTCTTCTGGCCACGTTTGAAGAAAGATGTCATCCAGTACTGCCGATCCTGTCATGCCTGTCAGATGGTTGGCAAGCCAAATCAAAAGATCCCTGTTGCTCCTCTGAAGCCGATTCCAGCCTTTGAAGAACCTTTCAGCAGAGTACTTATTGACTGTGTTGGTCCTCTCCCAAGGACAAAAGCTGGCAACCAATACCTGTTGACCCTTATGTGTGCTTCAACTCGTTTTCCTGAAGCTATTCCTCTAAGGAACATAAAAGCATCAAACATTGTGAAGGCCTTAATCAAATTCTTTACTCTATTTGGTCTACCAAAGTCCATCCAATCGGACCAAGGAACGAATTTCACGGCCAATCTTTTCAAGCAAGTCATGACTCAGTTGGGCATCAAACACTGCATGTCGAGTGCGTATCATGCCGAGTCGCAAGGCGCTCTTGAGCGATTCCATCAGACTCTCAAGAACATGATCCGAACCTATTGCTTTGAGCAAGAAAAAGACTGGGACGAAGGAATGCACATGCTACTGTTTGCAAACCGTGAATCCGTCCAGGAATCGTTGGGATTCAGCCCTTTTGACTTAGTCTTTGGCCATTCGGTGCGCGGTCCCTTGAAATGTATAAAAGAGACTTTGTTGTCACCAACAGCCACTGAAGGACTTTTAGACTATGTAATTAAGTTTAAAACTAGACTTTATGATGCTTGTGTTCTGGCCAAAAATAACTTACAAAACACCCAATCCAGCATGAAACGCTGGTATGATAGAAAGGCCCGTGTTAGAGAATTTTCTCCCGGGGATAAGGTGCTTGTATTTTTGCCCATACCAGGTCAACCCTTGCAAGCCAGATATTTTGGTCCCTATGAAATTGAGACCAAAATTAGTGACCTCAATTATACAATCAAAACTCCTGACCGTAGGAAAAAGACTCAGCTATGTCATATAAACATGCTGAAGCCTTATGTATCTCGGCCAGATCACTCAGATAAGAGTAATTGTGTTTTAAATACAGTCAAAAGTTGTTCAAATAGCCATGTTTCTCCTATTGATGATGATATTGTAAAGGAGAAATTTGGACAATACAAAATACCTAATTCTTTTGTATTACAGAATTTGGATGTAAAACTGTCTCATCTGTCTTCGACAGAAAGGCCAGTTATCATGAAACTCATTAATGAATTTAATGACATTTTTTCTGATGTACCAAAACAGACTAATGTTATAATGCATGATGTAGATGTTGGCGAGGCTACTCCAGTCAAGCAGCATCCTTACAGGGTTAACCCTGAAAAACTTGCCATACTTAGGTCAGAAATCAAGTATATGCTTGAAAATGACCTCATTGAACCAAGTTCCAGTAGCTGGAGCTCCCCATGTGTCTTGATACCTAAACAGGACAAGACTTATCGTTTTTGTACAGACTACCGTAAGGTAAATGCTGTCACAAAGACCGATTCGTTTCCTATCCCTAGGATAGACGATCTCATAGATCGTATTGGTGACGCTAAGTACATCACCAAAATAGACCTACTTTCAGGTTATTGGCAGGTTCCCCTGACTGATAGGGCAAAGGAAATCTCCGCCTTTGTCACCCCTGATGGTCTGTACCAATACAAAGTGATGCCATTTGGCATGAAGAATGCTCCTGCCACTTTCCAGAAAATGATAAATGCCCTGCTTGCTGACATGGAGAATTGCCACGCATACATAGACGATGTAGTAATTTTTAGCCAAGATTTTTCTAGCCATTGTAAACAACTGCATTGTCTTTTTACTAAACTGTTACATGCAAAAATTACTGTAAACCTGAGTAAGAGTGATTTTTGCCAGGCTTCAATCCAATACTTAGGCCATATTGTAGGACAAGGCCAGGTGAAACCTGTAATGGCCAAAGTAGAAGCTATCCAAGCTTTCCCTATCCCTGCTGATCGGAAACAACTCCGAAGATTTTTGGGAATGTCTGGATATTATAGAAAATTTTGCGAAAATTTTTCTGTCATTGCCAGTCCTTTAACAAACCTCCTGAGAAAGAACGTCCGATTTACTTGGACGGATGAATGTCAGAAAGCCTTTAACCAGATCAAGCAGATATTATCTAGCTCTCCCATTTTGATGGCTCCTGACTTCGGAAAACCTTTTAGGTTAGCTATTGACGCCAGTGACACAGGTGTTGGGTCAGTCCTTTACCAAGAAGATAATTTCCAAGTAGAGCACCCTATTTGTTTCTTTTCCAAGAAATTTAATAGACATCAAAGAAATTATTCTACTGTGGAAAAAGAATGTCTTGGGTTGATTCTTTCTATACAACACTTTGATTTTTATATCAGTGGGTCCAGATGGCCACTGGTTGTATTTACTGACCATAATCCCCTTACATTTATCCACAAAATGTCTGGCAAGAACCAACGACTTCTCAGGTGGAGTTTATTTTTACAAGAGTACAACCTAGATATTAAACACATAAAAGGCAGCGAAAATGTTATCGCCGATGCCTTATCTAGATTGTAAAAAGTATTTTGATGTATATTTTTTTTTATATATATCATGATAAATACATTCTGTAATGTAAATATTTTTTTGTAATTCTAAAAAGATTTCCATTTCGTGGAAATGTAAACTTTTTATTTTTAGGGGGGAGGTGTTACGTATCTAGGCGTTGTTTTTTTTCTTTCGTTGACCTGTTGCGGTCGAGAGACGGGTAGGTTGTCTGCCCCTTGTGTAATAAGTTTTTTTTTTTATTCGTCAAGCCACACAGACAGTGACCGGTCCTTGACCTGTGTGTGTACCTCTGGTTGAAAGGAGGGTGTTTTTTTTTTTCTTCTGTCTCTTTGAAGAGCGTTCTAGATCTGGGTGTTGATGACTTTCTAGAAATTACGAGAGATCGACGCGCGGTAGATTATATAAGACCGCTCGCGTAACGTTGACAGACAGACATACGGAGACAGCCGTGGGACAGAATAGCGGAGACATTGCGCGACCCGTGCGTGGTATACCATTTATCGTGTAAGTTAATATTTTTTTTATGTAAGGCCTTGCTTGCTTGTATTTGTAATTACATTTTCAAACTCTTGTATTGTAATATTTTTACATGTCATTTTTGTAAAAGGGTTTTGGTCAACACATCAATTCTGTATTAGTGTATTGAGTAAATGTTTATTTTTCTTTCTTGTAACTTTATATTTGATTAAACATTAAGTTGATAGTTTACCTTCCGATTTCTTGTGTCATTTTTTTTGTTATTCATTGTAAGTCTTTGATTAAATTCAGACTTAAGATAAGTGACACAACTCCTTTTCTATTGTCACGTTCCCCTAGGCAAGCCATTCAAAAGTAGAATTCAATTCGTAATACGTGACACTATTATATAATAATTATTATAATAATAATAGACTCTACCTAGATTCTACTAGATCTATCATAATCATGTCTAGATCTATAATTATATTTTATATAATTTATAAATAACTAACAATAAATTGTACTTATCTAATCTCGAATAATCTTAAATACTAAAAAGTCAGTAGAGGTACTGATTAATTTAATTAAATCTTCTGGGCTCGCAAAGACCTTCCTTAAGCCAATTTCAGGGAACAATACCAGGAAAAAGAAGTGGCAGACAGAAAAAGCGATGGTAAGACAACATAAAAAAATGGACGGGCCTGTCTTTGAAAGAGGTTCTAGATCTAAAGCAAAAGACAGAGAGGAGAAAGACGACTGACAAATCTTGCATGGTGTCCCAATGGTCCAACAGATTCTAACTCTAAGGGAGAGGTAAAGAAGAAAGGTCAGAAATTAAATCTAGATATATAAGGGTCTAATCTACTAGTAAGTTACTAGTACTACTACAGTACTATCTAGATCTTAATTATTAAGACTAGTCTAACTCTAAATGAACTCTAACTCTATTAGTCTAGATATCTTATTTATACAATATACAATTATTATTATATTATGATAATATTATTATGATGGTTTCGCAAGGTTGTCATTGCTGGAAGTGGTAATGGATGTCAAGCACTCCACTACCTATAAAATGCTTCCAATGCATTATATATTATATTTGTCTCATTAATAGCCTCTGACAACCAGTCCAACTCCTGGCCTTCACGTGTGACTCAGATATTGAGTCAGGCCGAACTGTTCTCACTAACAGGAGAAGGGGCAAAGGCGAGTAGATGGTGCCTTAACCAGTAAGCTTTGGGCAGGAGGGGTTCGTTAGCCATGACTGGCCACCCACCTAGGAGAAGAAAAACTGAATTCAAACCTCTGTTGCCTTGCAGATATACCCAATCATGGGAAAGGCTTCGGGAGTCAACCCCAAGGAAAAATCAGGAGCTGGCGACCTTAAGGCAGAACCTGCAACGCCGCTGACCCCAAACTGTATCGGCACTGCTGTTCCTTTGGATACATCAGCTGCGTGGAGAGGGGGAAACTGATGATACTGATATGTGGGAGACATCGTTCTGACCACAGCTAACGCTAGGTACTTCGATAAACTGACCTAGATCCATTTTTTTTTCTCCCAAAAAATGGCTGAAAAGTGTGTCAGCACATTTTACCCTTTTTTTAGGGGTGGTCATTTCCATCAAAGTTTAAGCATATTGTATTTGATTTAAGGACTAATTGTGATTACTTTTTGTAAACATGAGATATCAGAGCTCATTTTTATTTGCTTTTGAAGCCAATCTGTTAAATTTTTCTTAACAAAATTTTAAGTGAAAGTTTACATTTTTACAATTTTTTTCCTATAAAAGTTACAACAATGCTGTTTGCTACAATAATTTATCATATGATAAAATGTGTATATTTCAAATTTCATTAAATTCTCTTGGCGCACTTTAAAGATATTTGATATTAAAATTAACAAAGACAAAGAAGGGTAAAATTTTATTTTTTAAATAAAATAAAAGTGTTTATAGTTACAACAATCTCACTAATTCTATTGAATTTAGCGTGTTAATATATATCTGTGTGCTAAGTTTGAACTTTGTAGCTTGGCGCACTCTTTAGATATTAATTTTCAAAGTTGGTGGTTAAAATCTATTTTTAGTAACAACCAACACTGTGATTTAAATGGTCAATTTTTATCTATCACGTCCTATTTTAGAAGCACACATAGGAATTTTTCATTTAGATTAACTTCTATAATTTTTAATTGCTAGATTATGGTGAGGGAATGTGTCTTTATTATAATGACTTTGTAATGTGCAAATTTTAAAGTAAAAAAAAAAAAATTTTTAAATAATAATATTAAATATAAATTTTTTTTCTTCATATTTTTAGCTCTGCGAACTATTTTTTTTTTTCCCGTGTGTTTTTTTTTCTATTAGTATACATGTAAATTAATAGTTCTTCTTCTTCTTCTTCATAAATAGTTAATAAATGAGTACATTATATTTTTAAAATGATGAGCTATTACTGCACAAAAATTTAAGTAAAAAATCTTTTAATAACTTCTAAATAAATCACAAGGTTTCTTTTTTTATTTTATTGTCCGATGCAAGAAATTTTTCATTTACAATTTAATTTTTAAAGCATTTAAATTCAGGCATTTTAAAATCATTAATTGCCAGTGCTTTACAAAAAGGTTTAAACTGAAGTTTATTAACTCTTTCAGTGCGGCGTTACTCTCAGCGAGTAAATGATGAAAAACTCAATTTTTTTTTCTATCAAATAATTCGCACTGAAAGAGTTAAACTTGTAGTCATTAAATTTTAGCAAATATTTGTCTGCGCAGTGCTATTTTCTTTTATAATTAAAAAAAATTATCTATCTGATACATATAAATAGCTATTTAAATACAGTAGTATTATAATTAAACAAATAAAACACACCACAGATCTCTGATTTGTTTTATTTGTGATTTTTGGGCTCATATGATGACAAAATCACATATATTTATATTTTTTGTCGAAGGCTTTTTTTATATATTAATTCACTTTTACTGTATAGATACAAATCTTAATCAAGTTGAAGTCAAGTTAAGATTTAGATTATTCTAGACTTAGACTAGAGTACTAGAGTTAAAAGTTAGAGTGAATAGAGTGTCTTTTGACTTTGATACTAGATAATGATAATATTATAATAATATAAATAATATATACTTATTATAGAGTCTTAGACTTAGTCACCACAGTTACAGTAGTAGGCCTATTTTTCAATAATTCGTCTTAGCGCATTAGATCTAGATTCAAATTAAATCTAGGCTAGTTCAAGACTCTAGAACAAGATAAATCTATTCTAAATCTAAGTCTGAAGATATCTATATAATAGTATATATATATATAGTCAATATAGATCTAAATCAGTCAAATCTGAAATGCGAAAAAATATTGCCCACTTTTATTTCTTTAGGGAAGTAGACCTAGTTTTGGTTACAACACTAGCATATATAGATCTATACAAATATCATGCATTATAGAAGATATTTATAGGTCAGTTAGGCAAGAGGGGAAAATGTTTTACATGTTTCGGATGTTTCTTCAGTGTTGAAGATAATCGACTTCCTTGTCCGAACCTCTCGCAGGATGGCAGTGGGCAGAGTATGAACCCGGGACAATCGAGATGACCGAACGACAGTCCAGCGCGCATACCGCACGACCATAGATCTCGATCTCTTGGAATACTTTTTCCTGTGACTGTAGAGTCCTATTCTGGAGAGACATTCCTATCCACATCACAGGTGAAGGTTGCTTTTGGTTTGGTGGCAGTGGAAACAGCCTATTGCCCTCCATACGACAGACATTACCAGGCTGAGTTGCCTGAGTGTAGTGGGGAGACTGCTAGAGAAACCATAGCCCAGTGCCCGAGAGATACCAACAAGGTCTATAGTCTCAATACGAACGGATCCACGAGAGATGTCCAATGCAGAATGAATTCGGGCTATGGAGTGGTAGTCAACAGAAAGTGATGAACTGGTAGGTTCATGCGCAGGAGAAAGCAACTATGTTTGCGAAGACGACACTAGCTGAAGTAGGCCTACACTTTCTATTTGCGCTCTTGCTTCGCATATGTCGTATAGTCTTTATAATACAGTCTTTTGTACCTTTGGGGCACCTCACACACTTGATATGTTGACCACCTCTCTCCATTCCTCATCTCTCTCTCTCTCTCTCTCTCTTGCTTGGATTAAAGTCTCTTTCATTGGTAGGCCTGTCCATTCCTTCATAATGTCTCCGAATTTTTATTATGTGCCTCTTTTACTTTTCTCTGGAACAGATCCAAGCCCTGTGGCTCTTGTACGGTGTTAGTTTGCGTTTTTTTTAAACAATGTTCAAAAGGTCATCGTGTGGCCCGATTGCCATTGAGAACCTGTTTTTTTTTTATTTCTTCATTTGTGACGTGATTTTTTTAGGCGATGGTGCCTAGACTCCTTCTGCATCTCGATTACATAGCTAGGATCCTCTTATCTTATTCGACAGTTAGAGTCCGTTATTTGCAATAAAAAAAGAAAGTCGCCATGATCTAGGAGCGCACCGGCCTGATATATTTTTTTTTTCCAAACTAACAAGTCTAAAAAAATAAGCAAAGTGTTCCGCTAAATAATCAAAAACGTGCGAAGTGTTCCTTTAGAAAAAAAAGTTTGAGACTCACTGATTAAGTTTATTAAAATACTTCGTTTTTCAATAGGCTACTTCCGTATTCTGTACATCGAATAAACCAAAAAATGTATGGTCTACTATAATTTATGAATTGGCCTCCTATAATGAAAATCTCCACTAAAATATTAAAGCCCCTGTATATAAGAGATCTCTAATAGAGAGTGTGCGAAGAAATGAGATATGGCCAAATATTAACACAAGCTTCAGCTAGACTACAAAAGCAAGCCATGTGGCCAATTGAGGAGGTACAGAAATGCAGGTCCAAGATGACAGAGATAGCTGTCATCGACTACGACGAGCGACCATGAAAAAAACATCTGTTCATTTTTTTTTTCATTGGTTTATAATTGGTCTTCGGGAAAGAGGGAATGGAATCGTTAGATTTGGCTAGCTACTTTCTGGACAACTTTGAATTCAAACTTCTGCTGCCTTGCAGCTATACCAAAACAGGATAAAGGGTTCAGGAGTCAAACCTGAGGAAAAAGCCGTCATAGCCGGTGACCCTAATTAAGACAGAAAACAGCAGACAGTCACAGAGCTGTATGGAGCACATGTGACCATCGAATCAGAGCTTGCGATGCCACTGATCCCAAACTGTATCAGCACCTGTCGTTCCTTTGAACACATAAGCAGGGCCGGCTTTACAAATTGGGAGGTCTGTATGGATGCTTGCTAGGCCCCTCTTCTAAATATTGTCACAGCAACAAATATTATACTAAAACAATCATTTTGTCAACATTTATCATACAATATGCATAGGAAGCAACTCAAAACAATAACTTCACAAACGAATAAATTATAGGAACAAAGGAAAAGTTGGAAATGCAATAAACCGCGCACAAATAGAATATGCAGACTTTTCTTTGCTACCCTTTCATTATATAAGTTGAGATAACTGATTAGAACATTTTTATGGGTCTAAAACCGACAGTTGAATAGGTTAATAATAGGATTTGGGGAAAAGTTTGATGACTCAAACCACCTGATGGCAAGTGCGTCCAGGCACAGCCAAGGTGAGGTCAGGGTCCAGCCGAGACCATTCATAATAACGATTGGTTTCGGTCCAATACCCGCAACATCCGCTCAGTGCCTATGTGAGAGGGGAGTATTTTATTTAGCAAAAAAATAAGGGAAGGGTAATTGAACACTTCCATGACCCCGACACCAGCTTTTAAAACATCTGCAATGCATTTATCAACTTTAAATAAACATAGATCTATCATTTTACGACAACGATACTAAATTTACGTTTGTTTGCCAGCGTGTAAAGAACAAAATGGCAACCCCGGTTTCTCCGGATATTACTAACAGAAAAGAGGCTTCCAACGAAGGACTTGCAGAAGCGAAGAATCCCTTAGAAAAAGTTTCACAGAAAGACTATAATAATCGTTCTATTGAAAATACATTTTTAAAGGTTAGCCTTACTGTCAATTAGATCTACTAGATTAGATCTAGTCAATCTAGAGAAGAATCACTTCCACTCAACTGCTCATCAAGTCTCAAGAGACGAGTCAATCAGACTAGTCACTAGAGTACTACCGAGTCACTTAGGACTTAATCACTAGTGACTAGTCACTAATCAGAGTTAATCAATCCACTAATTACACTCACACTGTAACTGTAAACTCAACTGTAATTCTAGATCCTAGATCTACATTCCAAAGGGGTTAAATAAATGATCATTTCAATTAATTAACCAAAATGATATAAATTTTTCATTTTATTTAGAGAGAACAAAATACCAAGATAAATGTAGAAAGAGGAACAGAAATGTGTGTATGAAACCATTGAAAGACTTAATTCTAACACTTTTTGTTGTTGAGGTGGTGGAGGGAGGGGATAAGTAAATTACTAAAAGTGCTACAAAAAGTATTATTAATCGGCCCAAAATATGAGAGCTGTATGTAGGGATGTTACAATTTTTTTTCAGAAAAATTATTTTAAGAATCTTGTTGTCTGATATGTTGTAGATTTGAAAGAGCCTTCTAAATTTATATGAATTATGTATGTATGATTCCTGGTTGAAAGAAAATAAATTTTCTATGTGTGCTTGTCCTTATCAGAGCTACCAATGGGCACGATGTGAGGAGATTTGAATGTGTTGAAATAATATATGCTTGCCATTTCTTATATATTAATCAACTAGTCTAAAAACATGTTTCAAAGGAAAGTTTATTGTTATTAAAATATCTGAACACTATGCTGCATATTAAATACTCATTAGATCTAAATCTACATCTATTTCAAAATGCGTAACTGCAGAAAAAATCAATGTCAGCCATTTTGACATCATTTCAGTCTAAGTTTTTTTTTAACTGCTATAAAATTTAAACCTATCAGAAAATTATTTGATGTCACATGATCAATCTGACCAATCACTATTATCTTGGCATGTAAACAAGATGGCTAAAATTACAATGGTTAACAATGGCCTCCAGCATTAGATTCAACTGCTAAATATTAAAAATTAATAGCATCCAAAGTGCACAGTATTATGTGAAAAGTAAAGCACTGAAATTTAACCAGAAAAATGCTCTACAATACTGGAGAGTCAAAAGGCGTGGGAATGTTGAGCTTTTTAAACTATACACAAGGGAAATCGAACCTTTATTTAAGTCTAATGAAAAGTAACCTACTCCACGTGGGAAAGCATAATTTCATTCCCGGAAGCCATTTTTATTGGTCAATCAAAAACCATAACTCTTTTACGGAGAAATATTCAATTAATAGGTTTAAAAAAGTGCACCTTTAAGGTATGTAAAAAAATGTCAGAAAAAAGTCGAAACAGTTTTTTGACTTAATAAAAGGGGCGTGTCACCGGATAATGTAACATCCCTACTGTATGTATCAGGGGTGCATTATATTTATTATAACTATTACTATTATAAGGCTGGAATTTCCAAATCAAGCCAAACGTCTATGTGGGAGAAATTACTATGCGCAGGTAAAAAAACAAAACGTGGTTCCTGATAGGACAAAAAAAGAGAGAAAAGGAAAGTGAGGATGGGTCGTAAAATTTCATTGTAACAGATATACACTAATTCACAAAAATATACACAGTATAGTTCATATATGTTCTTACTTATAAATTGGTTTATTAGTCTAATGCTCTGAATCTGAAATATTGTTTCACTATTCAGTAAAAAGTAAATATATTCAATCAGATTGTGGGTGAATACTAGCATGTGTACACATATATAATAATTTAACCCCTTGTATTACTTTTACTATTTTAAATCATTTTTTATTTTATATAAAAATCTAAAACAAACTTGTATTTTCAGAATTTTGTTGATCCGATGGCTGATGAGCTTGAAAAAAGTGTGGCTAAAACAAACGAACTTTTAGACAAATTTAGCAGGTAAACTGTAATCAATGAAAACAAGTTTTTTTTTTAATAAACTGGAACTGTAAGTTACCAGCAAAATCACTAGCAAAGTATAATATAAAAAATACTTTCAAATACAGTGGTGTAGCAAGGGATTTGGTGGCCCCTGCATTTTGACATTTGACATCATAACATGAGATAATGTACTTAATAAATAAATAAATATATATATATATTAGGGGTGCACCGGATAGTACTTTTTGATAGCCGGCTGGGGCCGGATATGACCGAATAGTAAAATTTGATATTTGGCCAGAGCCGGATACCTAAGTGTTTTGTTAATAGCTTGTGCTGAACATTTTACGAAACTGTTAAATAACTTACCTATATTGGTTGGTTTTATTTTTTTTCCTTTTATATCCCTTATTGTTTTAAACTCTGTTACTGATTGATTTATTCAAGCTTAACAGTATTTCTAAAAATCTGTATAGCATGAGTGTGTCTGTGTGTACGTACTATGACACCAACTTTAAAGGATGTGTGTAGGAAGGTCAATGTAAATAATGTTAGTATATATTTAACTAGTTACTAATGTAAATCTCATAAGTAAAGTGCAATCTGCCTTGTATAGTGGTTGGATGTATGTGTTCAAGAATTTCAGACCAACAACCTGGTCAGTGTAGTGTGTATAGTTGTTTGTGTTAACCATCAAGCATTGTTTTTTCCTTGAGCATACGCACGCAATAGAGTTGGGTGTCAGTCAGAAAAGATAACACATTGGCATGGTCAGTCAAGCATAAAGATAAATCAGTGTTTCTCAAACTTTTTTGTCTGGCGGCACAGTAAAAAAACTACAAAAGTTTCAAGGCACACCACGAAGAGCAACAGTTGTTTTATAATAAGAAGAAAAAAAGATTTTACCTGTTTTTAAGTATTAAATTTAATGTGAATTAACACATCCAGGCTTTTCTCAGCAAAACTTGACTTAAGAACTGCATCGTTTTTAAAATCAATGAACTGCTCTTCTTCTTTAGTTGTAAGATTTGTAGCTTCATTGTTTCCAAATGGATAGCTGACCAATCCATACTCATTACTTCCAACTGTTGGAAAGTAATGCTGCAATGCTGAGTGCAGGTGTGTCAAAGTGTCCAGAATTTTTGGGGGGATTTCTTTATTTGAAGCACATTCATTGTAAGTAGGAAAGCAGTCGAAGACTCCTTTCCAGATCTTACTTTGCCATAAAGACAATTTTTCACCAAATGACTTTAGTGTTGAGGATGCATTGATGATGGTTACCGATGGTCTTTGAAGACTTAAATTCAATGAATTTAATTTGTCAAATAAATCAGAGAGAAATGTCACCTTAACCCACCAGATCTCGTCATGAACAGAAAATCCAAAGTCTTTTTTTTTCAGCCTCCAAGAATGAAATCAGCTCAGACTTGAGTTGGACGACACACTTTTACACTTTTCCCTTGTAGAGCCAACGAACGTTGGTGTGATACAGGAGACATTTGTAGTCTGAATCCATTGCTTCATAAAGCTCTGAGAAAAGTCGGGATGCAAGCGGTCGAGATTTGATGAAGTTTACAACTTCAATCACTTGATCCAGAACAGAGCTTCTCTGTAGATCATACAGTGAACAACTAATACATTTGGATTTTCTTGACGCACAAATCCCTTTCTATTTCCTTGCATCAGTGCAAACACTGACACAGTTTTTCCACTGTAGTTTGAAGAGCAAAATGTTTTCATTCATCACTTTGAAAATATCTTCGCCTTTGGTCATAGTTGGTAAGTCTTTGCAAAAAAGAATTTGTTGACACATTTTTCATCCTTTATGAACCGAGTAAAAGCTAGCAGCTGGGCTTTGCCACTAACGTCAGTGGATTCATCAACTTGAAGAGACCACAGCAGAGACACTTCATCGTCAGTCACGTCAAAGTGTTCGCAGATTTGATCCTGTAAATCTGACGATAAGTCTGCACGAGACAGTATCATTTGACAAAGGAATTTTCTTAACTTTTTCGGCGGCATCTGGTCCTAGAATTGTTTCAACAACTGGTGCAATGACAGATGCAGCCTCTGTGTATTTGAGTTCTTACTCTCTACTAACTGAGCAACCTTATGACTCGCAATCAATCCCTTTTCTGGCAGCTTTAGGTAGTTCTTAAGTTTCTAGCTTGTTTATTTTGTTGAGCCCTGATGTTTTCCAAGTATTCCTTCGGTTGGGCCTTTACAGCTGGATGTTTTGTTTCCAAGTGATCTTCAATTTGCTTGGAACAAGCGCCTCATTCAACAGAGTTGCATTGCAGATCAAACAAAATGGCAATGGAGCATCTACAGCTCCCGAAGATATGAAACAATATCCGATGTAATATTCTTTCTACCTTTGTTTGGTTCCTTGCTTTTCATTTAACGCTTTCGCAGTTTCATTCTTGCACGTATTTCTCCATAGATAACAATGAATAACGCTTATTGATAATTTGTTATTATTAGCATACAACTAAACAATTTACATGAAAAACATCGCTTATTATTATCGTTACCAATTCAAGAACTGCTATGCGTCTGCTAAGGGGGCCTACATTTTAGTCATTATGAAAATATATGTATTGTGGAAAATTCCATAACCTAAATAGCTAACAGCCCTTTCTGTCACTATGGAGCGATCCACTACTACTACTGGTCGTTGCAAGTGGGGATGTCATCGCAACGTAAAATAAAAATTTAATAGTAGGCAGGCCTGTGTAACGCTGTACGTGTGGCGTTCTGAAAACTTCCGCGTCACAACTGCAAATCTTCGGCGGCACACAGTTTGAGAAACACTGAGATAAATTATACCCGTCCACTAGTTAGAGGTCAAGACTTTTTTTTTTACGCTCCAGCATATTCTTTCTTTGTTTGCTAGATCTAACTGCGGTACTATTGTTCAATTTATTGTATGCGATTTTAAAATTTACTGTAAGGTTTTCCGTTATTTATTAAGTCAAAAGAATTAAACAATGAAATTAGCTTTCTTTCTAAAGATTTTATTACAAGGCAAAAAAATACACACACGCAAACATGCACATCTTTGTTTTATTTTATTGTGCAAAGAACGTATGTTAGAAACATCTTCCTTACCTTATTACTTATTAATTATTTTATTCGTGGTTTCAGTGGCTAAGTACGCATCATAAGTAAAAAAAAAAATAGTAATAACAAGGAGTTAATTGACTGTCACAAATTATTAAGAATATTGTTATCAAATCAAGACACTTAACTGCATGAGTAATATTCAAGTTAACACATTAGAAAAATTATTTAACAGTAATATTTATTGACAGTGTAATATTCTTTGTTAGCACGTTGTGTTTTTTCATTCTGGGCTAAAAATGGTCAATGTCTATCAATAAATTGGGTGTCAAGGACCAAAGAAATAAAATAAAAAGTAGGGGGTGTTTAGCTCTCCATTTAAAAATAGCCCTGGTCGTGTCTTCTACAAAATAATTAGTTACTGGCTTACTGGGCTATATAATCTTGCGGTTTGTGTATATTCAAATAACTCGGCACACTTAAAAATGTGTGGCCTCTAGTCCAGCCACGTGATTAAGATTTTTCTCCAAATAAGCAAACTCTTTGCCCGGATACACGTGTAGAGGTTTGGCTTGAAGTCCAGTCCAGCCCACCCCCCAAAATTAAGATTAACTACTAAGTAAACAAACATAGTTCCCTCGTGTGACATCTAGAGAGTGCTTAGTCCATCGTATCTGTCTTAGGGTCACCTGTCAATCAATGAACTCAATGTGATGGGCTAAACAAATAAAAGGGGGAGGGAATTGTTCATCTGGAAATATACCTGGTTACCTTAGAGGTGTGGCTCCTGTAGTCCAGCCCCCCTAATAAAGGTTAACTACTAAATAAACAAACTCAATTCCCTCAAAGGTGTGACCTCTAGAGAGTGTCAATACGCTGACATTAAACCTACGTCCATTGTATTTAACTTGTTTTCACCTGCCTATAAAAAAAACTCAATGTGTTGGACTAAACGAATAAAAGGGGTGGGAGTTGTTCATCTCTACCTCTGGAGATATACCCGCACAGCTAGACAGACGTCTGGTCAGCATGACGTAGTCAAGGAATGTAGCATTTTAACATGTTAACTAACCTACTCAAAGGTCAAGACGAATTGCAAAATGTGCCAGCCATTGCTGCTCTGTATGTAAAGTGCATTTATGATGTAAAGTTTCATTTCTATTTATATTAAGTTGTTAATAAGCATTGTCTTTATAATAAACGATATTCATAAAGGCTCTATTTTTAAGCACATTATTTTGTTTTAATATAAATATATAATATAATATAATATATAATATAAACTACAACAGACATTAATTGAACGAGGCTCACTTTATGCATTTTAAATAGGTGTTCTTTTTACTATCCGGTAGTGATATCCGACCGGAGCCGAATAGCACCGGATAGTAAAAAATGCCGGATTTTCGACAGACGCCGGAGCCGGAGCGACTATCCGGTGCACCCCTAATATATATATATATATGTCTGATGTGTGGAATACATGCAACATGGTCACTAATTTACAATAACAACATGAATAGCAAGATAACATGGCATTGGCTTAATGTTTTTAATGTAAAAAGAAATTTTTAGACACTTATTTGGGGTCCCCCTCAAGTGGGGGCCTGAGGGGGGATTTTCAAATTTGGACCTTGCCATAGCTATGCCACTGCAAAGATTTAAAAAGTTTAAATAGTTTCAACTGTTGGAAAATAATGTTGCTTTACATTTGTTTTGTGTAACACTTAACAACATTCAATTCATGTGAATGTGACTGGTTTTAGGTTCATCATTTTATACTAGTTAGCAATGAACAATTTACACTTCTTACATGTCTATATGTGTACCTTAAACTTTCAAAGTACTTGTGTAATATATATATGTGTATATATGTATATAAATATATATATATATATTATGTGTTTGTGTGTAAAATTTAAAAAGTCTCATTAGGTATTTGAAAGATGCTAGGAATAATGGCATTACAGCTTAGAAATAAAAAATTGTGACTTAACAATTTATAAATCCTTTAGGATATTTAATATTATAATTCACGGGAAAATAGTGACTTGAAAGCAGCTTGTGTTTTAAGATATTATTATGTCAACGTGAAAATAGTGACTTGAAAGCAGCTTGTGTTTTAAGATATTATTATGTCAACATGAAAATAGTGACTTGAAAGCCATGTTTTAAGATATTGTAAGTCATCTATTTCTTTTCTTTCTTAAACAACTTGATTGCTTTTCTTTTTCTATTGAATACAACTACTTTGCTTTAGAAATCACACATATATTCTATTCTCTCTGTGCAGTGACATGGAAGCTGAGAGAAAGCAAAGATTTAAAAAAATGTTACACCCGCTTGTGCCTGAGGAACTGCAAGGAGGGTCTGTAGTAGATTTAATGATCTCCCTGAATTATATTAGGTCCTAGTGAAGTATTTATTGGTTCCAGTATAAGATTATAACATTTTTGTTGAATTAAGATGTTCCGTTTGTGTGTGTGTTTGTCATAACAGGACATTTGGATCAATCATTTGTATTAAAAACAAAAAAAAAGCCCAAGTTTATTCTCTGCTTTTAAAATGTATAATGATGGTTTTCTTTTATGAAAAATGAGTTCTTACATAGAAAGTATGTTTGGTATGTGAATTGTATGGCATATATATGTTTATGTGTTATTGTGGGCACAGATACATATTTAAGCAACATGATGCAGATCAAGATAAATTTTTTGTTTTTACCAAAATGTAGAGAATTTTAAATGATGAGATTATAATCAAATAATTTATTAGGTCAGCGGATGCTAATCTGCTTAGTATGCAATGTCCAAGAATGAAAAAAAATGCAATTAAGAAAAAAAAAAGTAAAAAAAAGTTCCCCTTTCAAACCATGTGGTCTATAGGGCAGATGATGTTAGGTTAATCTGTTTCTTTGGCCAAGGTTTTATGATAAGGTTGTCAGCACAATGACCAACCACCTTTTCTTTCCCCAACTAAAGTCAGGTACCCATTAGAGTTGGGTGGTCTCATGGGCACCCTTAAAATCCCAAAATTCAAAATCCCAGTCTTCACTGAGATTTGAACCCAGGATCCCAGGTTCAAAAGCCAAGTGCTTAACAATTCAGCCACAGAGAGCCCACAATTAATATCTAGGGAACACTTTATTTGAACAAAAAATAGAATAGAAACTTAAGAAAATTTTGTTTTGCATGTATGTCAGAATCTTTATTTCCTTTTTCTAGTGGCAAAAAGGCAGAAGAGGTCATGCAGTTGGTAGATCAGCTCATCTTTTACCAAGAATCTGGGGATGGAAAAGAAGTTCAAATCAAGTAAGTCATAGGCACCACCAGTAGTACTTAACTGTTTGTGGTAGCTTAGATAACATTCTCTTGTTTAATAATTTCTTTGCATAACAATTTGTTCTCTCCCTTTTATTCCTTTTAAATTAAAATATATGAATTCAGTAACCTTCTTTATGTCAATACGTTCTTAAAAAAAATTGTTTGTTCTATTTGTTTAAAAAGAACATGACAAGGGCTCATTGATCCAGCTTCTTTATTGATTGTCGTAGAAATAAATATCAACTTTTCACATGGCTGTAGTAATTCATAAAGAATGCCCTACAATAAACCCCCCAAAGTTCATGTCCTGCTTAGAAATCTTCAAACATTTGATGGATATTGGTCATATATGTTATGCGGGTGTGTGAGGACACTCATTGATTTTCATCAGATATTGAACTTTGCACACCTGTCTGGCTCATAAAAATCAAAACAGATTAGTCGGAGTGAATTTAAAGTCGTTAGACAACTTTTTTGTTACAAATGCTCTATTTTCTGGAAATAAAAAAATTGTTCTTGTTAGTTTTTAGAAAGTAGAAGAAAAATAAATTTAAGATTGAACATGACAACGCCATGTGATTAAAAGATGAAGTTTCAAGAGTATTTTATACATTACAGCAAACTGTATGTGTGTGTGCTTTTTTTAAATTAAACTTTTAATTAGTAGTGGCTGTAGATTTTGGTTTGATGCTGGTAAGTTGGTATAGGGTTAAGAAAATGAAGTTTATCCCCAAATTAGCTGTCCATTATTTGTTGACTATGTTTGATGTTAGTGAGTCTGCCCAGCTTCAAGAGCTGGATGAGACTGGGAAACTGGCCGTCACTGCCCACAGCCTTGCTGCTCATTTCACTACCCTGGAGCCTGTGACTTTAGATCGTGCTGCATCAAAACTGGATTCAGATTGTAAATTATGGCTTTCTAGACTTTTTAGGTAAATTTTTTTTTTATTTTTTTTTATTTTCAATTTTATGTTAAATGCACATTTTGTTTGTGATAAAAAAATCAAAAGGTTTTATTTTCATATCCTTGAATTAAACAAATTCCTGATCTAATATTTTATAGGGATGGCTTATTGCAACTCTGATGATACAAGAAATGTGACTGAATATATTCATTTTTTATTGAATATTTTTTTTATGTCCTAGATTCAAGAATTCTATACCAGTGTATCATGAAAAGCGCTATGAAGGATTAGCAAAAATAGCTCAGTTGGCTATTTACACAAAATATCCAAAGTACTCGACAGAAGGATTTGAAGCCTTATATTCCAGACCTCCTGTTATATACATCAGTGCTTCATCTCCTCCAGGCCTGGGCCAGTATCTGTGCTCTCAGGTACTACCTTCTTGGTTCTTGAAGATCTCTAGTAGTTTTTTGTAATTTTATAAGAACTTTTTATTTAAATTAAAGTGGAGGTTTTTCTTATGGTAGTTTTCAAAAACAAAAAATCGTTTTAACTGTCTTATTACATTTATGTAAAACTGGCGCTTAGCTATATGTATATATAAATGTATATTAGTATACTTTTGAAAACTGCACACATAGAATAGACAAAATACTAAAGAAAAAGTCATCTTTTGTTGGTTGGAGAAGCAGGAGCCCAACATTGACACCATTTGGTTTGGCCTGTATTTTACTGTGCGAATTCGACTGATAACACTAAATACTTTTTTTCCTTAGCTTGGACTCCCCATGTCATGCACCTGTACTGTGCCTTGTAATACAATGTTTGGAGCTAGCAGCAAGATGGTAAGTCATTTAGTAACATATTGCTAGCAAATAGTCAAGTTAATTGATATATGTGCTAAGCTGTATTTAATTCTTGTACACCAGGACGTGGCAATGCTAGAAAAACTGATACAAGATGACATAGCTGCAGCCAAGACTCCAGTTCTTCTACTTGCCTATGCTGGTTAGTATAATTTTGTTTTACAACTAAAAATGTTAAATTGCTTGTATATTATTTTTTTTTTTATTAAAAATGATTTTGAAACAAAAGAATTGTAGAGCTGCATTCTTAAAAGTTTTATGGTATTAGGATTCATAATTTTGTTAATGCAAAAAAAAACTTCCTACAATTTATGCTTGCTTACATTGAAAATCCTTGATACATACCCTACATTAAAAATATAATACTTTCACTGCTTAAGACTAAATAAAAAAAACACTGCAATTACTCTTATTAAAAAAAATCTTTTTATGACAATGGACCTCATTCACCAATCGTAAACAAACAACATTTAGCCATGTGGTGCTTTATCTCTTCTATATAATTTATGATCTCATGTTTAATTCATGATGGTTGTCACGTGACAGTTTTTTTTCATTGTTTTATCAATAAGATCGCCATTAGGCAACTGTATATGTTTGTATTCAAAAGCTGGAGGATGAGACACTGAGTTTACTGAGGTCTGATATCTCAAGTAACTCATCTTTATTCATTGATAACGGAATGAATATAATTTTCTTTAAATAGATAGATTTCTTGAAGAATAATATTTTTTTGTGGGTAGTTATAATTTTTTTTGAAATCATCATAAAACATACAACTTTGTACAATTTAATTTGAACTATCATCATTTACATTGTAATCAATCCTACAGGAGATTTACAAACTTCTCATTTAGATTTAAATTATGGTGGCCAATTATTTGCATTTTTGCTTAACAATTGCTATATATTCAGCAAGGGCAATATTACCTGAAATCTGGGTGATAGAGCTGATGAATATAAGTGATTGGTTACATCCCTTGTCACTTTAACTTACAGCTTTTGTTTTTGTACATTGTTCCTAGCTTTCAATATCTAACATGAACCAGTATCTATATATCAATTATTGACTCTGAATCATTTCAGGTACCCCAGTAGTGGGACATGTTGATAATTTACAGAGACTTCAAGAAATTTCCAGAACAAACAATATTTGGTTGCATGTGGAAGGGTAAGTCTATGTAGCTCTCTTAAACAACACTTCACCTTCCTTGAGCTTCTTCTTTGGATTATTTGTACAATCATTTAAAGTTTCCAATCACTCTTTTTTTTTTTTTTTAAACACAAACAATTTTTTTTAAACCTTATGGTTCAACATCAACCTCTGTATTTCCTACACATTTAACACAGACCGCAGTATTTCTGGTCACAGTACACTTTTACAGAATGTTGCAGAATTCATTTCTCTATACTGGTACTTAATGGGGAAGAAAGTTGGTGATAAAGCCAAATGACTTGGACGCTTTTCTTAACATGAGACTGTAATTATTGATACACGCTGTGACTTTGTATTGTTCTATTTATTTTAATCCTGCTCATTAAATTAATTACGTTCCTTTATCTTTCTTCCTCTACTGACTTTTTCTTACATCCTCTTCCAACATGCATTCACACCATTTCACATTCACTCTATGCTCTGCACCAACCTTATCAGACAATGTAATACAATACAATGATCAAACCAGAAATAAAGAGGCTATTCTTTTTTCATTATAGAAAAAACAACCTAACTAGTTTTTAAACAAGTTGTTAATAAATAGTGCAAGTATTCAATGCTTGATTCAGAGATGTTTTGTATTCTACAGCAGCAACCTGGCTACCCTCACCTTGTTCTCAGTGCCCAATTCTGTAGAGTCAGCTACATCAGGAGACAGTATCACTTTGGATCTATCCAAGTGGTTGGGGGTTCCAGCTCTACCTTACATTGTATCCTTGTCTGTGTACAAACATTAAATATTTTTAAAGGTAATGACTGTGTTTATTAATACCTTATACACAGTTCCAAAACTTTGACTTTTGATAGAAACACTATAATATTGAATTTAAAAGCTGGCTTCTTCTTCTGATATGAAACCATTTCAGCCTTTCATAGATGTATTAAGAAGTAGATGACAATTCTTCAACTTACTGGACTTTAACAAAAGTAAATAAACAAGTTCCCCTTTCAAACATTGCAATCTATAGGGCAGATGATGTTAAGGTCACCTGTTTTGTTTTTTTTGCCAGCCATTAACTAGCAGAGTATTAACTAAAGTCAGGTACCCATTAGAGTTGGGTGGATTCAGAGGGTATTAAAAAATCTGTCTTCACAGAGATTTGAACCCAGGACCCAAGCACTTAACCTCTGAGTCACCGCGCCTCACTTGAACAAATACTTGTGTAATTTTCTCTTCTATATAATATAATTTTGATATTCTTGCAAATCAAGACAATCATAAAATGTCACTTAACTTGATATGAAGACACTTTTCAAAGACACAGACCAGATTATGACAGACACTGTTGGACTCACCACTGTCGACTCTAAGCTACAGCTTAAATGCTTACCTTTATGGATGTGTTTACAGAGTCTAGGTCATGAGGGCATGGTCAACAGGATCAAACATTCCTGTGAACTGGTCAGTACTCTAGAGCTTAATCAACTTTTTTTCAAGTTACTAAACACTAGCTAAATTAGGTTCCTTTTACAAAAGCTAAATAATATTTTGATCATATGCATTGTACATTTATTAAGTTGATTCACTCATCATTTAGTCTAAAGTTATTATGTTGTATTCTCATCTTTGCTTGTATTTTCAGGCAAAATTATTCTTTGAGCATTTGGACAAATTACCTACCGTCAAACAAATTGTAAGAATTTTTCTTTTTTTTAAATTTAGTAAATTTTAAAATATAAATTTTTCTTGATTTGGTGAAAGCATATGTTGTATTGATAAAGTAATGTTTAGTATTGTCTTTCATTACAGAGCAGGGAGAAGAAGAAACGTGATAAAGAAGTGAAGAATATCAAAGAACTTATTTCTAAAGCAATCAGTGCATTGGTAAGTACACATTGCTCTAGTTAAAACATTGCTCCAGCTAGTCAGCTGGCCGGTTGTTGGCCACCTTCAGTCATAGAACAATTCTGATTCATCTCCTGAATAGATGAAAGCCTTTGCAAAAGCTGTAGTCAGACCATTGTAGTCCCCCCCCCCCTCCCAAACCAGCTGATGTATTCAAATGATCATCAGGTACCCTATACCGTTTGAAATCAGTATCACAGGATCTGCGAAGGATGTAACTGCCTAAAGGTCACCACCTCCTGATTCTTCCTTAAGGTTGACTCTTGAAACCTTTTTCATGTTTGGGTATATTTGCAAGGCAGCAGTAACTTGGGACTCCAAATCACTTGCTTTTGCACTTTGACCTGTCAGTGATAACAGTTCATATCTCTTTCACACCATCTTTATAAAGTTTATTTCTTATAGATGTAGTCATTAGTGTTCTAACAACTTGACTAGACAATATTGGGCTAAAGCTCAGTAACGTAAAGTAACATTTCTGTCTTCTTCCCAGCTTGTGTTTGAAATAGTCACGCCAACTGTGGTATTTAAATATGCTGAAGATTCTTCTGGCCCTGGAGCTGTGGTAGCTCCCTATTCTAGTGTCAGTGTGGAAGATCCTGCAGAGGATAAAGATGTAGTTTACTTTGATGCTCTCAACACTTGGGTAAGTGGTTGAATAAGGGAGTTAGACTCTGCAGCAACAAGTAGAAGCATTGCATCCACTAGTGAAAGCAGTCTAATCCCAATAGAGAATTACATAAAACTCTGAACGATTTTTTAAAGAATAGAACATCACTTTGTGATCAAACTTCAAATCAATCATGCAGTGGTGGAAAACTAAGGTCCATAATTTTCTTGTTTAAATGTTCATAATGTGATTGTTGTTTTTGTTGCTTCCAGTTAGCTGAAGCTCAACAGCGAAGCTAATCCTAATGTTGTTTTGTTCTCCAGTTAGCTGAAGCTCAACAGCTAAGCTAATCCTAATGTTGTTTTGTTCTCCAGTTAGCTGAAGCTCAACAGCTAAGCTAATCCTAATGTTGTTTTGTTCTCCAGTTAGCTGAAGCTCAACAGCTAAGCTAATCCTAATGTTGTTTTGTTCTCCAGTTAGCTGAAGCTCAACAGCTAAGCTAATCCTAATGTTGTTTTGTTCTCCAGTTAGCTGAAGCTCAACAGCTAAGCTAATCCTAATGTTGTTTTGTTCTCCAGTTAGCTGAAGCTCAACAGCTAAGCTAATCCTAATGTTGTTTTGTTCTCCAGTTAGCTGAAGCTCAACAGCTAAGCTAATCCTAATGTTGTTTTGTTCTCCAGTTAGATAAAGCTCAACAGCTAAGCTAATCCTAATGTTGTTTTGTTCTCCAGTTAGCTGAAGCTCAACAGCTAAGCTAATCCTAATGTTGTTTTGTTCTCCAGTTAGCTGAAGCTCAACAGCTAAGCTAATCCTAATGTTGTTTTGTTCTCCAGTTAGCTGAAGCTCAACAGCTAAGCTAATCCTAATGTTGTTTTGTTCTCCAGTTAGCTGAACCTCAACAGCTAAGCTAATCCTAATGTTGTTTTGTTCTCCAGTTAGCTGAAGCTCAACAGCTAAGCTAATCCTAATGTTGTTTTGTTCTCCAGTTAGCTGAAGCTCAACAGCTAAGCTAATCCTAATGTTGTTTTGTTCTCCAGTTAGCTGAAGCTCAACAGCTAAGCTAATCCAAATGTTGTTTTGTTCTCCAGTTAGCTGAAGCTCAACAGCTAGCTAATCCTAATGTTGTTTTGTTCTCCAGTTAGCTGAAGCTCAACAGCTAGCTAATCCAATTGTTGTTTTGTTCTCCAGTTAGCTGAAGCTCAACAGCTAAGCTAATCCAAATGTTTTTTTGTTCTCCAGTTAGCTGAAGCTCAACAGCTAGCTAATCCTAATGTTGTTTTGTTCTCCAGTTAGCTGAAGCTCAACAGCTAAGCTAATCCTAATGTTGTTTTGTTCTCCAGTTAGCTGAAGCTCAACAGCTAAGCTAATCCTAATGTTTTTTTGTTCTCCAGTTAGCTGAAGCTCAACAGCTAGCTAATCCTAATGTTGTTTTGTTCTCCAGTTAGCTGAAGCTCAACAGCTAGCTAATCCTAATGTTGTTTTGTTCTCCAGTTAGCTGAAGCTCAACAGCTAGCTAATCCTAATGTTGTTTTGTTCTCCAGTTAGCTGAAGCTCAACAGCTAGCTAATCCAAATGTTTTTTTGTTCTCCAGTTAGCTGAAGCTCAACAGCTAAGCTAATCCAAATGTTGTTTTGTTCTCCAGTTAGCTGAAGCTCAACAGCTAGCTAATCCTAATGTTGTTTTGTTCTCCAGTTAGCTGAAGCTCAACAGCTAGCTAATCCAATTGTTGTTTTGTTCTCCAGTTAGCTGAAGCTCAACTGCTAAGCTAATCCTAATGTTGTTTTGTTCTCCAGTTAGCTGAAGCTCAACAGCTAAGCTAATCCTAATGTTGTTTTGTTCTCAAGTTAGCTGAAGCTCAACAGCTAGCTAATCCTAATGTTGTTTTGTTCTCCAGTTAGCTGAAGCTCAACAGCTAGCTAATCCAAATGTTTTTTTGTTCTCCAGTTAGCTGAAGCTCAACAGCTAAGCTAATCCAAATGTTGTTTTGTTCTCCAGTTAGCTGAAGCTCAACAGCTAAGCTAATCCTAATGTTGTTTTGTTCTCCAGTTAGCTGAAGCTCAACAGCTAGCTAATCCTAATGTTGTTTTGTTCTCCAGTTAGCTGAAGCTCAACAGCTAGCTAATCCTAATGTTGTTTTGTTCTCCAGTTAGCTGAAGCTCAACAGGCTAGCTAATCCAAATGTTCCTATTGATCTGGTTGAAATTGACAAGGAAGGCGTCTGTATTCGATATTGTCCACTGGAAACTGCTCAAGGTAGGATATTTTGTTCATTAGATGAAGTAATTACTTTTAAAATATTTAACTAGTTTCTGGTTTGAATTTGTTTTTGTTCTATTCTTAGTGCGGGGAACCAAGACTGAGGACATTGATCAGTTCATTGAGTCACTTAAATCTAATCTGGTAAGTAAATAACTTTTTTTTTTAAACGTTTAGTTCTATTTAAACATTGCGGTATTGAAAAATTGTTCAAAGTTATTAAAGAAATTTAAAAAAATAGGTTTTTATATTTTAAAGATATTTAGTAAGCATATTTAAGTAAAAGTAAAGTTCCCCTTTCAGACCTTGTGGCTTATAGGGCAAATGAGGTAAAGGCCATCTGTTTTTATGTGGCTTTTGGTTAACAAGAGTGTCATGTGGCCAGAACAACGACCAACTGCCTTTACCTTTTCCCAGCTAACATCAGGTACCCATTAGATCGGGGTGAATTTAGAGGCACCCAAAGATCCCAAAATTAAAAATCCCAGTCTTCACTAGGATTCGAACCCAGGACCAATGGTTCGGAAGCCAAACGCTTTACCGATCAGCAACCCAGCTTCCAAGTAACCACATTACATATATCAAACTGTACGATTTGATACTGAATATAGTTATGTATTTTTTTAAGTAGACTATAAATTATGCATGCATAGCAATCACAAGGTTAATTATTATGTTAATTGATAAGATTTTTTAGTTGACCAAAAATTATAAAAAAAAATACTTATTTGGACAGAGTGTATTAAATGCAACTACAGAACAGAGAAAGAAATTTAAATCTATTGTTGCCAATCATCAGAATTTGAGATTAATAGCATTGGACTCTTGGGCTGGCCTTGGAGCTGTCAGGTACAGTTACACACTGAAATTTATATTAATCCTCCCGGAATATATCAAGTGTACTATATAGTGTTTCAATCATCTTTACAATGTCTGTTCTTCAGCTACATCCCTGACATCTATGTTCAGAAAGAGGGTGATCTGACTGATAAAGAAAAGATAGAAATCAACAACTTGAATTCTGAGTTGGTTCATAAGTTGAAGGCACAAGATACTGCTTTCTCAACAGGTGACAAAATCTTGTCAATGCTAATGCCTCTTAATAGTCTGAATATTCCTGAATAAATTTTTTTGTTTATCAATGACTCTTGGATGAACCCTGTTTATTGCAAACTCAAAGTGGAACTTAAGTAAGGGTATCTTGATTTTAAAAATTATAAACTTATTAGAAGAGATAAAAATAAAAAGATAAGAAAATAAACAAATACAATTAAAGCTGCTTCTATTTAGTGACACTGGTATTGGGTAGTCTTCTTACACTGTTGTGACTAACACATTTGATTGATGTAGATAGTTAAATGTTCTTGCAAGATGGCTGCTTCCTGTTTACAGTTATCATAGATGAGTTAAATTTTTCGTTTTGTTGTATTAAAATCTAAATAAATTCCTTAAAAAGCTATACAACTAATAAACTAATATCTTTAAATTATAGATTTAACTTAATTCAGCATTATTTCCACTAATTAATTCAAATTAACAACTTTTAGTTTAGGACTATTTTGTCTCACTAATAGATTTTTCTTTTTAATTTTAGATCTAGTCAGTTTAGTCACATTTAGTGTTAGACTTTAGTTAAGGCTTTAGATCTACTTATCATCTACTAATAGTACTACTAATAACTAATAGTAATATTCTATATAGTTAGTTATACACGTAAATATATTGAATTTTATAGACATAAACAAAGATCTAGACTAGAATTAGTGTTAGACTTAGACTAGATTTAAACTAGATTTAGACTAGACCTTTAAAAACTAAAATCAACAACAGTCATCATGAAATTGCTCTGGCTATTTATCCTAATAATTACTAAATACACACTAGCTGAACACAGAACTAGATCTACCTCAGTCAACACTAAACTAAAAAAGGAAACAACAGTCATAATCAATCATCACACTTTACATCAATGCAACTTCAAAAATAATCTAACATATATATCCATAACATTAAAGAAGATTACCCATCACAAATGGAAGTTCTCAATCAGACAAAGCAGAAATAAATACCTATTACTGTTAATATTAATAGCAGGAGATGTAGAATCAAATCCAGGGCCTATATCTAAAGATAGATGCAACATCTGCAAAAAAGTATGCACCATGAAACAGAAAGCCATTCAATATGACACCTGCGATGAATGGTACCATGCATCTGCATCGTGTCTCCATATGAATACACCTGTATATTATGCCTTAGGCAACAAAGACCCATCATGGCACTGTGTACCGTGTGGGTTACCCCAGTTTACATCAGGACTGTTTGATTCCTTTGATGCGGACATTTCTAACCCATACAACATCCTAAACACCATCCCAAACCAAACTCACCAACCACTAGCCAGATCCACTCCTGTTAAACCTAAATCTACTAAAATTAATACAACAGCCTCACTAAACAAACCTACTAAAGAAGCAATACCAAAATACCCAAAAATCTTAGTAATACATTTTCAAAGCATTAGGAACAAAACAGCAGACTTAGACATTTTATTAGAATGTGAGAAACCAGACATAATTGCAGGAACAGAAACTTGGCTACACCCAGAAATGTATAATGCATACATTTTCAATAGTAATTATGAAATTTTTAGAAAAGATAGGGCTGATAATCATGGAGGAGTTCTTTTAGCAATAAAAAACACTCTTATAGCAGAAGAAATTACCTTACCTACCGTATTTTTCGCCGTATAAGACGCACTTTTTCTTCTCCAAAACTGGGGGGGGGGGGGGGGGGAAGTTGGTGCGTCTTATACGGCGAAAAATACGGTACGTTCAGAATCTTTTTTTTCTAGATTTTCCTCCTTTAAAATTGGGTGCGTCTTATATGCCGGAGCGTATTATACGACAAAAAATATGGTAACTAAAAAAATATAGAATCAACATTTTGTAAAATTAATACCACCTCAACATCCCTAATAATAGGCAGTATTTACAGACCACTAAATTCTAGTTTAGAATACATGCAGGAACTATGTTATCAGTTTACTACACTTAAAGAGACAAATAAAAATGCAGTTTTTTGGATTATGGGTGATTTCACCTACCTGATATAAACTGGAAAACACTAACGATAGATAAATACCAAAACCTTAAGGACATACATGAGTTTTTCATAGAAACATTACACAACCTAAGCTTAGATCAAATCATTAAAAAGCCAACTAGATTAAACAACACATTAGATCTCTTCTTAACCAACAGACCTGGATTAGTAGTTGATTATGATATTATCCCTGGTCTATCAGACCATGAGATCATAAAAATATAGTCAGATAAAAGCAGTAGCCAATACAAAACCGAAAAGAAAAATCTTACTCTGGAATAAATGTAACCTAACACAACTACACCAGGCTGCATTAAACTTTCAACAAACATTCTTATTAGAAAAAGACATTAACCAACCAGTCGATGACCTCTGGAATTTCATTAAAAACCATCATAAAAGCATTATAGAAAATCATATACCAACTAAATACACGTCAAACAAAATAAATAATGCTGGTTTAATAATAGACTAAAGAAGCTTTGTAAAAAGGAAAACCTATATAGAAAATTTAAAGAAACTAAGGCAGAAAGAGTTTACAAAAAGTATATAAAAATTAAACACCTAACCCAAAAAGTAAGCAGACAGCTGCAGAGTGAATACATAAACAATGTAATATCTAAAGATAACAACAAAAACCTATGGTCATACATTAAGTCTAAGAAAATGGAAACAACAGGCATAGCGCCATTAAAAGATGAACATAACATAATACATAATGATAATGAAACTAAAGCAAACATCCTAAACAAATACTTTGCATCAGCATTCTCAGCCCCGGGAGACAAAGACATATTACTTAATTTGAACCAAGTAGACAACATAGAAGATATAGTAGTACAAGAAAATGGAATCCAAAAACTATTAGCCAACACCAAACCAAATAAAGCATCTGGACCTGATTGTATTCCAGCTAAATTACTCAAAGAACTAAGCAATGAGCTAGCCCCAGTGTTCAAAATACTCTTTCAGGCATCGCTTAACCAGGCAGAGTACCAAAGGACTGGAAAGAAGCTAATGTCACCCCCCTATTTAAAAAAGGAGAAAAAACTGACCCAGGAAACTAAAGACCAGTATCACTTATCAGCGTCACATGTAAAATCCTAGAACACATAATATGTAGCAACATCATAAACCACTTAGACTAACATTATGTCCTCACCCCATACTAACATGGCTTTAGGAAATATAGATCATGTGAAACACAACTAATAGGATTAATTGATGACTTTTCAAAAGGTTTAGATAATAGTGAACAAATAGATGCTATCTTACTAGATTTTTCCAAGGCTTTTGACAAAGTTCACCACCATAGTTTGCTTAAAAATTAAAATATTTTGGCATTAATGGTCCATTGCATCAGTGGATTAAAGATTTTCTGATGGGGAGAGAACAAACTGTAATAATAAATGGCTCTAAATCAACACCGATTACAGTAAACTCAGGTGTACCTCAAGGAACAGTCTTGGGTCCACTACTGTTCTTAATTTACATAAACGATTTACCAAATTGCATTACCTCAGGAACTAAAGTCAGATTATTTGCAGATGATTGCATAATATATAGAACAATAAAAACAACACAAGACACAGATATTTTACAAAGAGAATTAGATGAACTACAGAAATGGGAATCAAATTGGAGCATGTCTTTCCACCCAGAAAAATATCAGTTGTTAAGAGTAACAAAAAAACTAAAACAAATTAATTCCACTTATCTTATTCAAACCAGTAACACAGACTAAAAACGCAAAATACCTAGGTGTTATAATAAATGAAAAACAATCATGGAATCCACATATTGATGAAACTATAAAAAAATCAAACAAAGCATTAGGATTTATTAAAAGAAATTTCTATAAATCAAATAAGAACATAAAACTAAAATATAATTTAACCTTGGTTAGGCCAATAATAGAATATGCATCCTCCGTTTGAGACCCCTCAACTCAAGATAACATTAAGAAACTGGAACAGACACAAAATAGAGCAGTGAGATTCATAACAAACGAATATTCACACTTAACCAGAGTAACACCTTTAGTAAAATCACTAAATTTAGAAAGCCCTTAGGACAGAAGACTCAAAAGTAAAGTAGCAACTATACATAAAACACTGAACCATAATCTTCATATGCAAAAACAAAATTTAATAAAATACTCTGAAAGACACAAAGATAAAGGCACATTCCTCGTCCCATATGCTAGGACAAATTTGTACAAATACTCCTTCTTCCCTAGTGCTATTAGAGCATGGAATGGGTTGCCTGAGCTAGCCAGGAAAACCAGTGACTTGGCAGAATTTAAGTCATTGGTTAATATGCATGACTAAATGCATGACGTGTAGGACATAATTGTCTTCTTTTTTGAAGTAACGTCTGTATTATATAAGATAAGAAGATAAGATATAGATATGGACAAACTTTATTTCCTCCATAGATCTTTGAGGGAAAATGTATTTTTTGCTTCTTTGATATTTTGATATTTCAGTTACTGTTAACATTAAAACAGTTGAAAATCCTTTATTTGTATCCAATGACATATAATTTGTAATTATTAGGTCATTCTGAGGAAGGTATCATCTGTGTTAGATTTGGTCTGATAACATCTGACACAGATGTGGATGAGTTGGTCTCTCTGGTGTACACCACAGGTCGAGAGGTTGAAGAGAGTTCAAAGGTAAGAGGAAGCTGATTGTGTTGTCTTAAAATTGTTCAATGTCATGGCTCCATACATTACAGAAATCATTACAATACAATTTGAGCTTTCATTTTCTTTTTCTTTTGTAGCATTTTTACTCTTCTATTATTGTGACTACACTAACAAACATCAAAACATATTCAACTTGAAATGTTCTATTTCATTTACTGACTCAGTTAACTTCCTTTCTATTTGATGACAGTTTCTGGAGTCAATGTCAGAAAAAATTCGTAAAGGAATTGAAGAGGCCAACAAAGAGCTGGAGAAAGAAAATGCAGAGAAATTAATGCATGAGGTTTGTGTGATGTGTTTGAGTTAGATTTACATTGATAACTTAGACACTTTTTGACTGAATCATTGTTTTTGTTTTCAGGGTGTACTGCGTCAAGTGCCTGTGGTCAGTTCTCTATTAAACTGGTGGTCACCTGCAAAAGAGCAGGTGAAAGGAAGAACATTCAATTTAACATCTGGTCAGTACTTGTCACCTTTCACTTATAGTAGTGGTCACTCGTGACAATGGTTGGTATGGAAACTAATTTTTAGCTATTTGCAATTCAGAGCCTGTACACATTTTATTTCAGTATAGATTAAATATATTGAAACAAAAACTTGTTCTGGAATTGAGAAGTATGCCACACAAATGTAGAGATGAAATTCCCAGAATAAAGTTGCTATATTTTTTAGTGATCGTACAATCAAAATCAGGACAACAATTTCTTATCTTATATTATCTTATATAATACAGACGTTACTTCAAAAAAAAAGATGATTACATCCTACGCGTCATGCATTTAGTCATGCATATTAACCAATGACTTAAATTCTGCCAAGTCACTGGTTTTCCTGGCTAGCTCCATGCTCTAATAGCACTAGGGAATAAATGGTATTTGTACAAATTTAGACATAGAGACCATTTTGAGTTTGGTATGTTTGATGTTTTTCCATTCTTGTGGCCAGCACTTATTTCCGAAATTCACAGAAAACCAGGGGTGCCACTTTTCCGGAATAACCTGGAAATCCGGGTTTTGAAGGGTTCGATTTTTCCTCCCTCCGGGTTTGCCTTCTACAACTTTGTAAAAATCCTGGTTTTTAGTTGATTTAGATTTTTTCGAAATTTCGTATAATTTTTCCATGTTAATTTTAGTTTGCTAGTTTCGATCGCGCGAGATGCCATTTCTAAACGAAATCGACCAGTCTCATATCTTGCGATTCGCGAGACTTTCACTTTGCATGCGCAATAAGCTTTATTTACCGGTACAGTATTTTTTTAAAGTGTAAACATTCTATAGATCTAGAATTTCTAGATCTACGGAAAGCGCCTCGAATCGGCTCGATTTAGAGTCTAGATCTGTTTTCTATGATTAGTATGATCAATCTAGATCTGATCTAGACTGTAAAGTCTTGTATTTAGTATAGATATAGTCTAGATTCTAGATTAAGGCGAGGTCTAGTCTAGATCTACTTGCGTACCTAGTCCTAGATCTAGAAATAGAAAGAAAAAAAATTCAGGAGTGCGAACTTAGATTTTTTTTTCTTTCTGTGTTTTATATTTTAAAGGGAAACTCCAATGGTTTTTCAAATTTGAGTTATTGACATTTAAATTCTGCGAAAAAGTTGTAATAGTCAACATTTTACCATTTTTTATTTAAATGCTTAGAAACATTTATATTTAATAAATTAATCAGTAAATTCTTGACATAAAAAAAATGGGTTCTATAAGATTTTGTTTTAAGCTAGTTCATAAGTCACTTCCCTCAACAATACTGAAAGAGAAACTAGATTTGACCAATCGTATCGCTTCATTCTTACAGTAGCTGTTAGGCTTAGTGACGGCCTAGTCCAGAGCTATAATACAGCTATATATATATACATGTATAGTAGATCTAAAAGCATTAGGATAATCAACTCGAGAAAAAGAGTAACATTTTCATCTAAGCCTCTCTCTGTCCCTAGAAGTAAATAGATCCTGTGTCTGGCTGATTCGAACAAACTGGTCAGTGTAAGGCTAGTCGAGACTATGTGTAGTCGGTCATGACATGACAACCAAGTGATAGTGTTTGTGTGTTGAGTGGTCTGGCGAGAAAATACACACTGCTGTGGTTAGTCAAGCATGTAAATCTACTTTTAATACGCATTTATTCTTTGCTTACAAGATCCTAGATCTAACTGCACAGACCAAGATATATTTCTTTTACGAGAATGTAAACTTTGCTGTATGGTCTCCTGTTATACAATAAGTCAATAGATTAAAACACATTTGTGACGTCACATAGAAACCCGGTGAAAGTCTGACTGTTTTGGATGTGCAGGAAAATTAGGTTGGAAAAACATCAAATACTAAGTTATTATTGCAAAGAAAAAAAAAAGAATCATATATTCATTATGTGTAAATCAAAACACAAAAATTGTCAAAACCATCGAAATTTCCCTATAATAATTGTATAGGTTCCATATAGAGCCTTAGCCTATGTCTAGAGCTATATTGGTCTAGAGTATTATAGAGGTAGGATCTAGATTTAGGATGGACTAGATAACCATATTTACATCGATGATTGAAGAATTAAATTAATAAGTTTGCGTTCGCCTAAAGACCTATAGAGTCTAGAGGCAAGAAAAAATAGATTGATTGGTCAATAGATCTATAAATCTATACAAAGTAGCCTATACAAATTATAATTATGTACAAGCAGTCCAGCACATTCTAGCCATCTAGGTCTACATTTAAATATTAGAAACTAAATCTAAATGTTCATTTTGGTGTAGATCTGGACTAAATCTCAAATTAATTTTATCTTGTTGCAATAGATTTACAGGTCCATGCATGTACATTGATGGAATCAGTTTTATCAATGTTGATTGAAGTTGGCTGCTTCAAAGGAATAATGAGCTAAATCCTCTAACTTGTATTGCAAGCTTTATCAATAAATACACACACTCTATTTATTATAATGATAGGCTTACTAATTACATATTTAAATATGGGGGGCATTTTATGATATAGATTTAGGTAGTAATTTACTACTGTTCTTCTTTCGTAAAATATTGGTGCTTAAATTGCATGTACATATTTAAAATATGGGGGGCATTTTATGTACGTTTCAGGGTTGGTAAAGTTTGGAAATTCGGGTTTCAGGGTTTACTTGGTCTCATGGGTGGCACCCCTGGATAAAACATTTCAAGAACGCAATACTATTGAACCCAAACTATCTTGCTTGACCTTTCAAATAATGCTACTAAATTATTTTATTTTTTTAATAAGCTTCTATCAACTGTTTGGCTGGTGAAAAGTTTGACCATGTTATTTCTACCACACATCATTCTCTGATCAACTTTAAACTTTTCACAATTATTCATTGGCAAAGACAATATATGAATTGAAAAATAAATTAAAGTCAATTAATAAATAAAAAATTAGGCAATTAATTATTGGTAATTGATTATATTGTTTGATATTAAACATTAGTGAGATATAATTGTAAAAAATGAGTTAGAAAAGCTTTTTTCTAAAGTTTTTTTTTTATATTTTGCTAGTTTTAGAAATATAAATGTTTTGTACTTCTAATTTTGTAAATCTAATTTTTGTGCAAACTAATTTCTTTAAAATTTTACATATCTTTTTGCATAAACTTAAATAAAGCCCAGTTTTGAAAAAAAAAACACGAAAAAAACAACATTTTACGAAAAAAATAAAATAAAATAAATAAACTAAAAATAAAAAATTCTCTTTTGAGTTACAATTTCTTGATTTATGTCTCATTCTGGTGGTTATCATTATAATTATAACATACATATATTTGATTTAAGGTTAGGAGCATATGTAGGGCAGTGCTACATGTAGATGTTTGAAAAACTGTTTCCTAATGACTGACCAGGTACTTATATAAAGGAGGGGGGAAGGTTAAAAAGAAATAATAAAAATGGACATTTAAAGTTGCTTCAGAGGTAAAAAAAAAAAAAAAGGTTTTTAAAAAAACATTCTGTAGTGAACTCATTTGAGACGGAAAAAGAAATGAGCTATAGTAATGAGCTTAAAGAAATTCAACTCATGTTTAATCTCATCTTTTCTTTTTTGGTCTGTTTTAGGTAAAATTATACCAACAACTGACACATATAAGTATCACATGCAGATCCAGGAAGAAGCCCTGCTGACAGGCCAAAGGACACCAAAGAGCCCAGGCAGTGGCCAAGAAAGCACCAGGTCCTTGTCACCTTTAGAAATGAGCAAAACAGCTGGCGAGGTGAAGGCCCAGTTGGCCAGTCAGTCTGCTGCGTCCTCACCTACATCACCATCTTCACCACAGCCTAATGGCACTGTGTCTGTAGCATTGCCGGATTTAGTGACCAAGACAAATGTTGGGTGAGCCATGCTGTTTCATTGGTTGAGTTTTTTATGTTGAAATCATTCCAGGGGAAACAAACATTATTTTCTTTCATATTACAAGAAGGGGACAAAGTAGTCAATCAGATGTAAGGACTTCATGGAGCCATTTTGGTCTTAGCAATTACTCAGTCTCCACCAGGCAGTTTTCTCATCACATTTGTATCTGTGATCTAATGTCTTGTCAGTTGACTTCCAGTGGGTAGTGGCAAGTTAGGGCACACTGTGTTGAACTAATAGACCAGTGAAGACTTTTTACTATCATGAACATGGCCTGCTTTTCCAACTACCAAACTAGATCATTTTCTCCAATCATTCTCATTCATAGAGAAGCTAGTGCTACTATTTAATAGAAGCTATTGCCACTGTTTGAGAAAAGCTAGTGCTACTGTAACCCCACGAACTCTGCTTTCAACTCCATATTTAACCCTAGAGATGTAGAACTATACAATCGAGCCGTTGGGCATTCGAATGAGAGAATCCATTCAAAACTTAGCCCCACCCAAATTGACCAAATTTTTAAAATAGAAATCCCACATAACTCTCCTTGGTTGATAAATAAAAGCAAATTAAATTTATCCATCCTTAATTTCAAAAAAGAAAATACAGACCCAAGCATACTACAAGTCCACTTTAGGGAACTGCAGGAGAGCTTCAGAGATTGTGGCACCATTTACACTACGGATCCAAAATGGATCCTTTGGGAATAAAACAATCTCCTGATGGATGCTCCATCTTTACGGCCGAATTACATGCAATATCGCTTGCACTTATGGCCATCAAAGCATCAGAAAGGAGAAAATTTATCATATGCTCCAACTCCAAATCTGCACTGCAAGCTTTGGGGCGGATGAAGACTGACATTACATTGGTACATAAAAGCCTAAACCTTCATCTGGATCCCCTCCCATGTAGGCATAGAGGGAAATGAAACCGCAGACAGAGAAGCAAAGAGAGCCCTAAATCAAGCGGTGTCAGGAACCCTAATTCCTTGCTCAGACCAGAGACAAGAGTATTGCCTCTGCCACCTATCGAGAGACCCACAACAAACTCAGATTGTGGCGGATGTCATATGGCGGCCCGCATTTAAGGGTCTGACAAGGCGTGGAAGCACGACCATGTCCAGACTTAGGATTGGCCACATCTACATCACACACTCTTTTGTGCTGAAGAGAGAGGAGCCCCCACTTTGTGCGTACTGTGACTCTCATCTCATTGATACCAGGATATCAAGGGAAATTTTTTTAGAGCGCACAACTTAAAAACACTGTTCGATAGTGTCGACCCTGGGAAGGTACTAGGCTTTGTCTGGGAGGTGGGGTTGTCTACAAAGGTTTGATTTGTGAAATTGTGAACTTTTAATATTTACAAAAGATTTTTACTAAATTATTAAATTTTCACTACCTTTGAATTGAATGAATTGCTTACTTTGTGAATGTCTTTGCAGTATAAGAGAAAGATGAATTGCTTACTTTTTGAACATATCTAATCTAGGTTGTTCTATTTTCTGTTCCAGTAGTAGTGAGACCAAGTAACCAGACCATGTGACCAGCTTGAACTTTCACTCTTCACTGCCATTGGCTGTCAATATGTGCCATTTTGTGATTTCATTGGTGGGCTATTTTTAAAGGTTCATTAAATTATTTTTTTTCATTATTTTGTCCTTTCTACTCTGATTTTGTTCCTACTTGTTTCAATAACTACTAATATACTGACAGAGCTGCATACATTTTCCATTATTTGTTCAAATCACTTTCTCCCAGCTCAATTGAGTTTTTAAAAACTTTTGTACCAGACATCATTGAGATTTTTTTGTTCTGTATAAACTAAATCCTTACAACACAACATTCCAAATGCACTTCATGTTATATTTGTTTCATAAATTATTATTTTTAAAATAATAATATAATTGTGACTGTGATAGAACCAGGTATTTAAGTATTATGTCTGCACAATGAAATGATTTATCTGGGTCATCATCTTACTAAGGAAATCATCTTATCTTCATTGTTGAAGTCAAGATTTTCAAACAGCTGTCATTCTGTTTAAGTCTTAATTTGACTTTAATTTAATATCAATATCCAAATTATGATTATTGGCAAAGAAAAGGCAACTTTCTTTGACATTAAAAATAAAATTTGTCAAATAAATGTTTATAAATGAATAACACACATTAAAAAAAAATAATTTTATACATGTCATTTATCAATCTAAATTAATGCTATTCATGAATATTTTAAAACAATCTTTCTTGTTTTAGGACTAAAATAGTAGGTTAAATGGCACAATATTTTACAAATGAACTCAATTTCAAAAATTTCCTTTGAAATTTAATGTATCAATCACAATTTCTTGACTTAGTATTATTCTGTTAAAAAACATAACAAGTACAAAGTCTTTTTTCTTCAAGGTATGACTCCATTTAGTGACATTGCACATGTAGCACACATGATGTTAAGTGAAGCTTATAAATGTTTCTACCTGATGAAATAGAAGTCTTCTCTCATTTACATAACTGTCCTCTGATTGGAGCACATTTATTTATTTAGCAATTTTATTTTTATTTGTTTTTTAAACATTATGTATCTTCTATATATGAGTTTTTATATTAACTGACCTTAGGTGGAGAAACCTTTGTCATATTCATGTCAAATGTGTGCATTATTTTTATTTATAATATGATTGGTGATTATAGCCAGATCTCCTGCAAATGCACTATTCACTTTGTAAATCTATGCAGCCTGTTCTAATGTTGATATACCCAATGCTCTATATTTAATTTATTTTGCAGTGTATTTCTGTTTTACTTGTGTATTTATAATACAGTGTAGTAACATTGCTTTAAGTCCCTAAGTCTACAACAGTTTATGACATGCATTGTGTCAGTAGATTCTGTTGTAGGTTTCTATTACAGATTCTCTTTAGTTTTTTTTCTTTCTGATTTGCTTAGAATGTATAGAACAAATCTTTCTGCTTATTTAGTTTCTACCATTTTTAGAATATGAAGTTTCTGACATGTTGAACTATTTCAATGTTGACTTTGTTTTCACAAGAGTCCTACATTTAGACAAATATTTGTTGGTTTGAAAAGTCGCCTTCTATGCATTCTGTTCATTGCTTCACCTACATGCTAGAATTTCTGAAGAGTGGAGATAACTGAACATCATTCTTGGAAAACAAAAGTTTGCAATAGACTTGACCTTTAACTGAACAAGTTTTTCTGTTTAAGTATCAGTACAAGTAAGTTAGTGCTGGACAAAGTGGCAAATATGAAGGATTGAAACAAAACTACAGAACACTTTGCATTCTGTCTTTAAAATAAAGTCACCAAAAGTAAATAATTAATTTCAAATAAAACTCCTGCTAATTGATTTTCTTTACTGACTGAAATATAGTTCTGGTTAATTAATTGTACTTATTTTTTCCATAATTAATCAAAATTTGATGATGAATATCCGTTTATTATGTATTAAGTCCAAATCAATTGCAACTTTTGTTTGTTTGTTATTCCTGCTTGACCCTCTCGTTGCCATGCAAAACTACATTGCTGATAACTTGACCTTCACAAAAACACAAAATGATTGTGTTGGTTTGAAAACATAATGTTGATCAATTTGCCACTGTAACCATCATAATTTATTTCATCATCCAAGTTTGTTTTTAATCTTGTACATATTGGGACTTTTTTTCTTTCTTTAAATCTATGACTGGACAAATGATTGATATTTTATGAGTCCAGATTGTTTTTTGTTTATTTCCTGACATTTGTATAGTTTTATAATTTTATAAACTATTTTTCATAAACAAAAATAAAGTATATAAAACTGAATTTCTGCGAAATCCATACTATTTTGTAGTGTACCGTATACCTGTTCACAGTGGAGTTACCTCTCTTAAATAACTTACTTTATTCCAGCTTTTTTGTTTATGTAAGAGCTTACTTCATTCTAGAATGACTTAATGCATTGTTCCTTTAGGCTGAATATTGATAGATCACTCTATATAGGCTATAGTATCCCCCCTAGTTGCAACAAAAAATGAGTTTCAACACAGAAAGATAATATTTATTGAATTGTTAAAAAAATTTAAAATGTTTTAACTAATTCATGCTTTATTCTAGTTAAAAAATAAAAAAAACACTTTTGATGGTTATTTTGAATTGGTAACTTCATTAGTGAACCATACCTTACCAAACTCTTCATTAGTGAACCATACCTTACCAAACTCTTCATTAGTGAACCATACCTTACCAAACTCTTCATTAGTGAACCATACCTTACCAAATTTGTCTTGACTTCTCAGTGTGTGCTGCTGGCTTTGAAACAAAACTTTCCATTTTTTTATTTTGTTTAATTTTTGCTTGTAATGTTCTCATGGGACAGTTAATACAGTGGGCTATTGCCATGATTTACAAATTGGGGTTTCATATTCCATGCTAGGCTTTAATTATGTTTCATTGGACATCAACCAGTAGGATACAAACATTGGATTTAGTCAAACACATCACATGATTGTAACAGCCAGAACACTTGTTAGTGGAGAAGCCCTGATACATATAGCAACTTGTAGATGTTTTTCAATTGTATTTTAAAATGAACAAACTGCTTCTAGATATTTAAGTCTCATGATTGGCTGTGCCTGATTTTCTCTGATTGTGTGTTATCAATCTACTGTGATTGGCTTAGAGCTACAATTAGGTCATGTGATTTAAAATGTTTATTTGGTTTGTAGGCTTAATTTTATTCTGAGGTTGAACTCAAAGCTATTTCAATCTAATCAGACACTAGTTATTAATGTTGACATGAAAATCTCATGACCTTGTTTTGTATACAAACAAATTGTGGGATTTCTTTAGTTGTGTTGGAGATAATAAAATTCTTGACAAACTTCCATTCTTATTGTTTTCTTTTAAAGCTTGAATTTAGTTGTGAATATGTTTGCATTCTTATATTGAAGTTTAGATCTTGACGAGCTACTTCACAGCAACTTTGATTGTTCAAAAGGACTCTTCACCATTTAATATGTGCTATTATATTGAATAAGTACAAACCTTTACTAAAGGGAGGTAGTTAGTATCAGCAATTAGTGTTCAAAGTATTTTGCAATTTCCTCACTATCATTTCCAAAAAAAACACCACTTTTTGTGTGTCCCGCTTCATCAGACCAAATAACGTGAACATTTAGTATGTGTATGAACCGCGTATGTGTGTGTGTTTATGAAATGGTCTGGGAAGGTATTGTGGGAGATGTGTAGCCTACATTTCAGAACTGGATTTAATTATACTTTCTAGAATGACGAGCTCACGTGACTATATTTAAGGAGGACAACTGAATTAAATCTTCCTGATTTTTTTTTTTTAAACTCTCAAAACAAAAGATGGAAAGCTTCTAATGCTCGGTGTCTTTTAGCCGAGGCAACCCGCCCAATCAATCTACGTGTCAGAAATCTGCCGTTCATTCTCTCGCTATTTCCTCGTCCGTTTGATTGGTCATGACACCTTGTGAGATCTTGCTGCCAACTACACGCATCTACTACCAAACAGACAACTGGAAATTACTTTTTTTCGTTTCATGAATGCAATTATTATTTGGCATAATACAGGTTTGAGAAAAAACAAATCTAGACGCTTCTAAAGATTCAAAGGAAGTGGCTGAACGCAAATGTTCAAAAGGCCCCAAAGATTGGACTCTACTGTTTTGTTTTGTTCTTGAAATAGAGAAACACAAAAATATTCACTCCGTCCCCTTTACCTACTCGCTTTTATTGTAGCTCCCCCCCCCCCTGCCCTGCCATGTTAGGCTCAAGGAAACTAATGTACCATATCTGTGTTTGAGAACCATCTTGTTTCAAGAGTCCCGAGGCCCTGCCATGTTAGGCTCAAGGAAACTAATGTACCATATCTGTGGGTGAGAACCATCCTAGTTTCAAGAGTCCCGAGGCCCTGCCATGTTAGGCTCAAGGAAACTAATGTACCATATCTGTGGGTGAGAACCATCCTTGTTTCAAGGGTCCCGAGGCCCTGCCAGTCTGGAGGACAAAATTTTTTTTTTCTCCTGTGATAAATATAGCTAGTATGCTAAAAGCAGCTCGAGTCATCAACTTAAAATGTCATTTGTTTCTTGGAATAAAATAACCCTTTTTTTTAATATTGACTTTTTCAAAGTTCCATGCTATTCAAGACACTTTCAGACCGCCAACACCGAGACTTGTAGATCGCTTGTTCTTGTTCCAAAGGTTTGAAAATCTACGCTAGACGCCGAGCATGTTTTATTCAAAATTAATCATAAACATTTATTTGTCGAATTTTTCCAAACAAAAAATAGAATTTGATTTGTGGTCCATTACGGCAACAGAAAGTTCAATTTCTATTGAAAGATCTATTAGAACTACACTGAAGTATTGAGCCACACAGTGGGACCATGTTTTTCTCCTTCGGGCGAGATACACTTAACTTCGGGTTTTATATCAATACTGGATCCATCAGATCACGTGGTAAAGTGGGATGTCAATTGATTGGCTGGTTTTGTCTGTTGCTTAATGCTTGTCTGACCGAACTAGGAGACAATTGCCATAGCCTGCAGAAACGGGATCTGAGTGTAACAATTTTCTATCATTTCGTAAAATTAGTTTCCAGCGCTTGTTTTTGCTAACACAGGAAGTTCCCGATGACATTTATGGATAAAGAAGAAACGTTCGTTACAAGAGAGGTCACTCTCAGAGACACTTTGAAAATGTTAGTCCCCCCACCTTCCTAGAGCAGTGTGTCTTTTCTGTTACATAAGACTTTCAGTGCCTTGCACAACGCGAGCTCATTGGTCTCGCTATTTCAACGTGTCTTGTATATACCCTTACTATACATACATTCTTTCACCACCCAGGAGACTAATCTAATATGCATTGCTATTTTTTTTATTAGGGACATTAGAAGCTTTCGTTGTTTACCAGACATTGCTAGTGCCCCGAATATTTCGGTTAGTCTTCTACAGCGTTTCTCAAACTGTGGAGTGCTGTGCTGGCAAGTGGGGCGCTTAGGGCTTTTTTTTTGTGGTCATAACACCACATTTTAGTACCGGTATTAATGAAGTAAAAAATACGGCAATATTACCAATGATCAGAGAAATTCATCAGTTAAAGTAACGCCATTTCCTATACTAAGCAAGACCTTTTAGGCTGTTTTTGCGATCGGCCTCTACAAGATCCATTCAAAACATTATTTTGAAGAATATAATTAAATGCGTCTTCGCCCCTGCGATTATACCAGTCTTCTTGCACCACAGCGGTCTAATTTCTCCCGACTGAAGTACCATTGTTTTGTTGACATCTTGAGTGGAAGAAGCCTTTCTAAACAATGAATGATCCTAGGACGATACAGCCCATTACAAACGTAGTACAGTGTCAAGTTAGTATCGGGCCGCCCTAACATTTAAAAAAATTCAAATAGCATAGCACTTTAATTGCTAGAAGAAATAGTGCGCTGTCGCATAGCACTTTAATTGCTAGAAGAAATAGTGCGCTGTAGCATAGCACTTTAATTGCTAGAAGAAATAGTGCGGGGCTGTAGCATAGCACTTTAATTGCTAGAAGAAATAGTGCGCTGTAGCATAGCACTTTAATTGCTAGAAGAAATAGTGCGCTGTCGCATAGCACTTTAATTGCTAGAAGAAATAGTGCGCTGTAGCATAGCACTTTAATTGCTAAAAGAAAGAGTGCGGGGCTGTCGCATAACACTTTTATTACTAGAAGAGATAGTGCGGGGCTGTCGCATAACACTTTTATTACTAGAAGAGATAGTGCGGGGCTGTCGCATAACACTTTTATTACTAGAAGAGATAGTGCGGGGCTGTCGCATAACACTTTTATTACTAGAAGAAATAGTGCGGGGCTGTAGCATAACACTTTTATTACTAGAAGAAATAGTGCGGGGCTGTAGCATAACACTTTTATTACTAGAAGAGATAGTGCGGGGCTGTCGCATAATACTTTTATTACTAGAAGAGATAGTGCGAGGCTGTCGCATAACACTTTAATTGCTAGAAGAAATAGTGCGGGGCTGTAGCATAACACTTTAATTGCTAGAAGAAAGAGTGCGGGGCTGTCGCATAATACTTTTATTACTAGAAGAGATAGTGCGAGGCTGTCGCATAACACTTTAATTACTAGAAGAAATAGTGCGCTGTAGCATAACACTTTAATTGCTAGAAGAAAGAGTGCGGGGCTGTAGCATAACACTTTAATTGCTAGAAGAAAGAGTGCGGGGCTGTCGCATAACAGTTTTATTACTAGAAGAAATAGTGCGGGGCTGTAGCATAACACTTTAATTGCTAGAAGAAATAGTGCGGGGCTGTAGCAGTTTGGAGAATGACTTTTGGAAATCTTAAGAGAAACGTTAGAAGACTATGATCCCGCCTTGGGGAACTTACAACGCCCCCCCCCCCTCACTTTCCCCACGCTGGATTAAAAAATAAAGAGGGGGGGGATCGTGAATGTAAATTCTTTGGTTGAGAGAGGCATCACTGGTAAAAGTTTGTGACACACTGGTCTACAGTGACCTACGACGTCGCAACCTGTGGGCAGTGGAGACCAATAGCTGGTTGCCACGTCATATGATTTATTCAAAATAATTGTTACAATTTTACTGACTAGAAGCAAGTTGTTGTTTTTTAAAAGTATTTTTATATTTTACTTTATGTTCGTTGTTTCTCTATATTTAGTAGAGGGCATTTTCTCATAGGGTATCTCTGTTCTAACTCGATATGTTTCATGGATGTAAGAGGCTAGACATTTCCTCTGGACGTACATCTCAAAACCATTGGTGACCAGGACACTTTGCACCAACAACATCACCTCAACCAGGAGCTCACCATACAAAGTAGGCAAGTCAAGAGTTGGTCTAAACAGTTTATTTCTTAGAGCGGCAACTAACCTCTAGGCACACACCGGGTACAGGGACAGTAGTAGTTCATAAACTCGGGAAAACATTAGTCATGTGACTTGTTCTTAAGAGATTTGAAGCATTTCTTTATTGGACACAGTTGAAGCTCCAAGAGAACACAACCGGCGATGCACATTTCACACATCAAATAATTGCTACAGGATTGGGTTTGAAACAAAACAAATAGTGCAGTTCTGGTAAGTACAGCTTGTAAAACAGGAGTATACTTTCACTTTAGGCTACTCTGTCAACATGTTGGGAGATTTACGAAAGAGATGGCAAAGATGATGAGAATCTTTAACCAAATTTAAAACATTATTTATGTTTATTTAGAGAAAATATTTTGACACGCAGGTAAAAATTAGCAAATAGTATAAAAAAACAACAACACCAAATGAATGACCTAATTCTCAATAGTCCAAACTTGTTTGAACAGAACTGGACTAAAATCTGGCCAATTCTGAAGACAAGTCGTTTAAACTGGAAACAAGCCATTACTCTGTCAGGTATAAAAAATAATAGAAAAATGTCTAACAAATAATCTTCAATCAAAATAAATAAGCAGCAGTCTCAGCTCCTGTATGCACCACTACATCCACTTAACTAGATATGACTAATGATTGCTTCTATGTTTGTAAGGCCCCATGATAAGTTCCTTCCCTGGCTATCAGCCAGTAGTGATACAGGAAGTAACATCCACAAGGCTAGCAATGAATGAGTTAGGAGAAAAGTTCGTCTCATAAATCAACCAGGCACTCGAAGTGGAACAAAGTAGGACAAAGCACCAAAAGTACACTAGAGAAATAGAGGGATGATTGTACCAAGAACCGAGAGTCTCACCACCACGAATTCATCTGGCTGGCCGAATGAAACAAATTGTACGTTCTGGCGGTCAGCTTAAATTGATGAGCATTTAACCAACCAAGAGAACGCAGAAAGACAGTGCGGTACACTCCCCTGTGTAATCGTTCAAAAATTTAGTCCTAGAAATAGCCAGCTAAGAACTTCACGGAGTCTCGGGAGACAAATCATGTTTGATAACAGAGTTTTAACTTCAATGCTTTCTACAAGTTACGTAGTAGGTAACTTAAGTTTCAACACATTTGTCCTAAACTAGGCTAGGCTAGAAAATGTCCTAAACTAGGCTAGGCTAGAAAATGTCCTAAACTAGGCTAGGCTAGAAAATGTCCTAAACTAGGCTAGGCTAGAAAATGTCCTAAACTAGGCTAGGCTAGAAAATGTCCTAAACTAGGCTAGGCTAGAAAATGTCCTAAACTAGGCTAGGCTAGAAAATGTCCTAAACTAGGCTAGGCTAGAAAATGTCCTAAACTAGGCTAGGCTAGAAAATGTCCTAAACTAGGCTAGGCTACAAAATGTCCTAAACTAGGCTAGGCTACAAAATGTCCTAAACTAGGCTAGGCTACAAAATGTCCTATACTACACTACATAGATTTCTGATTCTGCTGATCAAACTCCACCACTTCCTTTGTATCAACTCTGAATTGAAAGCTACAACACTGTACTACTGAGAGATACTGTAGACCCGACATTGAAAGCTACAACACTGCACTACTGAGAGATACTGTAGACCTGACATTGAAAGCTACAACACTGTACTACTGAGAGATACTGTAGACCTGACATTGAAAGCTACAACACTGTACTACTGAGAGATACTGTAGACCCGACATTGAAAGCTACAACACTGTACTACTGAGAGATACTGTAGACCTGACATTGAAAGCTACAACACTGTACTACTGAGAGATACTGTAGACCTGACATTGAAAGCTACAACACTGTACTACTGAGAGATACTGTAGACCTGACATTGAAAGCTACAACACTGTACTACTGAGAGATACTGTAGACCCGACATTGAAAGCTACAACACTGTACTACTGAGAGATACTGTAGACCCGACATTGAAAGCTACAACACTGTACTACTGAGAGATACTGTAGACCTGACATTGAAAGCTACAACACTGTACTACTGAGAGATACTGTAGACCTGACATTGAAAGCTACAACACTGTACTACTGAGAGATACTGTAGACCTGACATTGAAAGCTACAACACTGTACTACTGAGAGATACTGTAGACCTGACATTGAAAGCTACAACACTGTACTACTGAGAGATACTGTAGACCTGACATTGAAAGCTACAACACTGTACTACTGAGAGATACTGTAGACCTGACATTGAAAGCTACAACACTGTACTACTGAGAGATACTGTAGACCTGACATTGAAAGCTACAACACTGTACTACTGAGAGATACTGTAGACCTAACATTGAAAGCTACAACACTGTACTACTGAGAGATACTGTAGACCTGACATTGAAAGCTACAACACTGTACTACTGAGAGATACTGTAGACCCGACATTGAAAGCTACAACACTGTACTACTGAGAGATACTGTAGACCTGACATTGAAAGCTACAACACTGTACTACTGAGAGATACTGTAGACCCGACATTGTAATCCCACACTTGGACACTGAAACTATCATATACTAAGGGAGAGGTCAAAGTAATTGGCTTTAAAGAAATCTACGAGAAACTGAGGTTACTGCAGCGATGAACACAAGTTGTACTAATCTCATGGTCCTGGCGCCCATACAGTTCTCAATACCTGTCCTAGACATTTGCTTTCAAAAGCCAGAAATTCTCATCAATATATACACCATGACCTACATACAAAATACATTTAAAAACTGCCCATGCATGTTTTCTTATTCATGCCCAATTTTTGGAACATACAAAATGAAAACAGACAAGAAACAAAACATTTCCAATGCACCCCCCCCCCCCCAAACCAGTGATGGTCAGGACACAAGGCAACACTGTCAATAAAAAATGCTCACTAGGTCTCTTGTGTAATTCTACTACTGCTAGTGTAATGGCATTGAGACAAACAAATGTCAATGAACGCAATTGAACATACTATGTTTATCATTGAGTTGTACATAAATGTTTGTCACATGATTAGGTGGTGAAGAGGAGTAGCTTCTATCTGCTCACTTCCCAGCATGCCTAGCAAACAACTCCTGGGTTAACATAGAAGAGATCAACATTTGTAAAGAAATTAGCAATAACAATGAGTCAGTAGAGTCTCAAGCAAGTCAACATAAAAACATTCATCATAAAATAAATATGTGTAAATAGAACAAGAAATGAAACAAATGATTGCATAGAAAATCTCACAGGTCTAACTATTGGAGTCATTCAATCCTAATTCATTGAACTTGTAGAGCAAATGCTTACAACGCTTGGTATTCATGAGATTGTCTGCACTACGAACTTAGCACAGTGATGGGTGACCTGCTACAACTTTGAACTTGAATGTTAATCTAATAGCACTAGTGACCATCACTTCAAATTACTGTAGTTCAAATATACTAGCCATTACATCTACTTTGAAACTCTCAATACTCTTTTGTTATAGTTGTAACAGACACAATACACCGATATTTCTACAAATATTACAGACTTCAATCTGTCACATGGTCAGTCACTTCTTTAACATCCTTAAATTAAAAAACAACAACTATTTATTGATGTTCAGTACACAGACCATTTTGTACACACAGACTAGTATGTTTATAATCTTGTTGTGTTTAGTTTCAACCTTGGGCCTTAGGTAGGTAGCTAACACTATTCTTAGCCAGAGACCCAGCTCTTCTATAATACAAACCTTAACCAATAACTTCCACTAGTGCAATGCTTGCCCAGTTCATCTACTTGTTTCATCATGATTTAGTTCCCTAACATTCACATAGACTACTTTGACATCTTACTAGTTTGATATTTCTCTAAGTTTTGATACTTTAAAAAAAAAAAAACACCAAAAGCCGTCTATGTACAAAACAAGTTCAGTCAATACAGACACAAGAGTAACAGACTGAGTTTTTAAGACCTCTCTGAACAGATGACGCTCAAGAGACATACCTGACAATTACCTCATCACTATCTCAGATTTTGAGACCTACTGAAAAAAAAAGAGGCCATTCATATTTCCAGGGCATTCAATGTTCCCTGGGTAGAACACATACTAGAGGGACTTTGTGAGAGAAGCACAAAACCTTTATGACCTGAACAATCTATGCTAGTAATTCCACTAGTGGATTAGTATGAAGGTTATGAAGAGGAAGTTTAAGTTTCTATTGGAGACATTTAAGAACCTCCATTTTCGCAAGGATTCATGTGGCCAGCACATAACCATTGTTTCCTTGCAGATTTCATTAAAATGCAATAGAGTCCTAGCAAGACATTTCCGCTGCTACTATGATCTGTTTCACTCATCTAATATTCCCCATGTCCAACTGTTAACTGTAAACATACAGAAGAAAGAACATTAAGAGGAAATCACAGTTATAAAGAGTTCTTAGGTCAGTGCTTCAAGTCTAGAAAACAAGTAACAATGGAATAACAGAGTTCTAAATATGTAAAATATATATATATATATATATAAATATATATCAACACTTAATATAAACAAATATTATATTCAACAGGTTTCTATTCAAGTAAATACACCAACAACAGGTATCAGAAAAATAAATTCACAATATAAAAATGAGATATATACATATAAAACTGACTATATACTTCAATGAGGACTTTCATATACTGCAGTTTGCTTAGCTTGGTTTACAAAATTAACCAGAGTGTAAATATAACAGGCATAAAAATACATTCATAGAAATATATAGGACATACTGATAAATATATATTGATAAATAAAGAAATGTCTATATATCAAGCATAAAGTCCTGCTCTAAAAAGTCCAATTGAATCAAACAATTGTTCCTAAGGCTACCAAATGTGGAAAGCAGACACTCCAGAAGCCCTACACAGTGCTGACCAATCATTTCCCTTGTAGTTCTTTGAAATCAGCTCAGCACTTGGCCAACTGTCTTGGAAGTTTCTGTCTAGTTTCAGGACAGACTTCTTATTGCCACACCTGAAATGAAAAAAAAGTCTCTGGAATAAAATGGAGATTTTAAATCAAAGAATTTATGCAGACGGATTCAAGGCAATGAAAAATGAGAGTCTGCAGAGTGAGGCGCCTCTTTACACTTGTGACAAATATGTTCACTTTGGTTTTCAAAGGAAAGCTCTGTCTGCCATACTATTTTGTTATAGTAAATTATTAAACTTTTGTTTATTCTGTCAGTGCATTTAGGTCACAAGCAGATTGTGTGTAATATCTTTTCAACAAGGTGTCTTGAAATTTCCAGTTGTTCACAAAGCTTCTATCAACTCACTCTGTCTGTCTGTCTGTCTGGTTATAAGTTTGAGCACATTATTTCTCCAACAACCTTCTCTGATCTAGTTAAAACTATAAACAATTATTTATTGTACCTAACAAAACATGAATCAAGAAAAAAAAAAGAACTATTAGTCAATTAATTATTAGTAATTAATTATTTTCTTTAATTTTGAAAAAAGGGAAAATACATCTACATTATTAAGAGATATAGTTGTTAGTGTGGAGTTCTTTCCCTTACGCTTTTTAAAATATATATATATATATAAGTATTTTTATATTTTGCTTGTTTAAATTACAAAACAATAGTATATCCATTTTTTCCAGAATTTATACCAATCTGAATCATATCTAGAAAAAATTGATATTTGCAAAGTTCATGCTTTTGATATTGGAGATTATTTCATGATTTTAAACAGAGTTATCTGCTCTTTGTTTACAGTTTAGCTGCAAGACCTGGTCTACATTTGTAAAGAAACTAAATACAGAAGAAAAAAATGGAAAGAGGAAGGTGGGAGAAATGTTGAAATCAATAGATAATCCAAGCAATGTCAAGGATGCAAAGATCACTATAGCCAACTAAATATCTCAAGTGTAGCAGTTGATCTTCATTTCAACTCTGCTTTATTATTGATAGTTAGCAGGGGTGTAGCTAAGGATTTGGGAGACTGTAGGGATTGACCTCTATGGGGGCCCCTTGCATTTTGACATTCGACATCATGACATGAGATAATGTACGTAATCTATACTATAAAGTACAAAGTAAGGCGTATGTATGTATGTCCAGCATAGAAATCAAAACCGTTTGACCAATCTTGACAAAACTTGGCAGAAATGGTTCCTTGGGTACTTACTGGAACTGTAAGGTATGTATAGTAGCCCTAAAACAAACTTAAGAATCATTTTTATTATTATTTCTCACCTTTTCAACACTACCTACATTCCGATACAGCAAGCCAACTATTTATAGTTCTGAGTCCTAGAGAAACTAATCACGCAATCTTCCTATTACAACAATGCTAATAAAATAGCACAGCGGTTTTTTCTTTAATAATGATTGACGACCTATTTTTTTGTTCTCTGATTGGCCTGTAAATGGAAAATGATCTAATCCAAACCTTTAGTGAGATTTCATTTCGAGCTGTATGTCGCGTGATCAAGACCATTTTGACCATTGACATGCTATCTGTCCAGGGGGTTGATTTTTGTGTGGGGAAATTGTGCATAGTGTTCATTTTAGACTGAGACTATACACGACTAGAGACTAAGACTGCTTAGTGTATATTTTAGACTGAGACTATACACGACTAGAGACTAAGACTGCTTAGTGTATATTTAGACTGAGACTATACACGACTAGAGACTAAGACTGCTTAGTTATATTTAGTGGACATAGATAGAACAAGATTTTTTCATTTAGAAGACTATACACGACACAGTGACTTGCTAGGTTCATTGACTGACTATACACGACTAGGACTTGCTTAGTACATTTTAGACTGCTTACACGACGAGTAGCTTGCTTAGTCATTTTAGCTGACTTAGACCACGAGACTTGCTTAGTCAACGACTAGCTTGCTTAGTGTATATTTCTGAGACTATGACTAGCTTGCTTAGTCATTGACTAGCTTACAGACCACGACTGACTTGCTTAGTCATTGAGTAGACTTACACGACGAGTAGCTTGCTTAGTGTATATTTCTGAGACTATACGACTAGCTTGCTTAGTGTATATTTCTGAGACATACACGACTAGAGACTAAGACTGCTTAGTGTATATTTGAGACTGAGACTATACACGACTAGAGACTAAGACTGCTTAGTTATCCTTAGTGGACAGTTGTTATAACAATATTTTTTTCAATTAAAAACAACATTCGACAAATGAAAACAGTGACAACAAACAGAGAAGTTCATTGAGTGACTACACGCACACGTCTTGTATCATTTTCACGTAGCTTCCTTAGTCAACGAGTAGCTTCCTTAGTCAACGAGTAGCTTCCTTAGTCAATGAGTAGCTTCCTTAGTCAATGAGTAGCTTCCTTAATCAACGAGTAGCTTCCTTAGTCAACGAGTAGCTTCCTTAGTCAACGAGTAGCTTCCTTAGTCAACGAGTACCTTCCTTAGTCAACGAGTAGCTTCCTTAGTCAATGAGTAGCTTCCTTAGTCAACGAGTAGCTTCCTTAGTCAACGAGTAGCTTCCTTAGTCAACGAGTAGCTTCCTTAGTCAATGAGTAGCTTCCTTAGTCAATGAGTAGCTTTCTAAGTCAAATAGCTTCCTTAGTCAACGAGTAGCTTCCTTAGTCAACGAGTAGCTTCCTTAGTCAACGAGTAGCTTCCTTAGTCAACAAGTAGCTTCCTTAGTCAATGAATAGCTTTCTAAGTCAAATAGCTTCCTTAGTCAACGAGTAGCTTCCTTAGTCAACGAGTAGCTTCCTTAGTCAACGAGTAGCTTCCTTAGTCAACGAGTAGCTTCCTTAATCAACGAGTAGCTTCCTTAGTCAACGAGTAGCTTCCTTAATCAACGAGTAGCTTCCTTAGTCAATGAGTAGCTTCCTTAGTCAATGAGTAGCTTCCTTAGTCAACGAGTAGCTTCCTTAGTCAACGAGTAGCTTCCTTAGTCAATGAGTAGCTTTCTAAGTCAAATAGCTTCCTTAGTCAACGAGTAGCTTCCTTAGTCAACAAGTAGCTTCCTTAGTCAACGAGTAGCTTCCTTAGTCAACGAGTAGCTTCCTTAGTCAACGAGTAGCTTCCTTAGTCAACGAGTAGCTTCCTTAGTCAACGAGTAGCTTCCTTAGTCAATGAGTAGCTTCCTTAGTCAATGAGTAGCTTCCTTAGTCAACGAGTAGCTTTCTAAGTCAAATAGCTTCCTTAGTCAATGAGTAGTTTCCTTAGTCAACGAGTAGCTTCCTTAGTCAACGAGTAGCTTCCTTAGTCAATGAGTAGCTTCCTTAGTCAATGAGTAGCTTCCTTAGTCAACGAGTAGCTTCCTTAGTCAACGAGTAGCTTCCTTAGTCAACGAGTAGCTTCCTTAGTCAACGAGTAGCTTCCTTAGTCAACGAGTAGCTTCCTTAGTCAACGAGTAGCTTCCTTAGTCAATGAGTAGCTTCCTTAGTCAACGAGTAGCTTCCTTAGTCAACGAGTAGCTTCCTTAGTCATTGACTGGCTTCCTTAGTCAATGAGTAGCTTTCTAAGTCCAATAGCTTCCTTAGTCAATGAGTAGCTTCCTTAGTCAACAAGTAGCTTCCTTAGTCAACGAGTAGCTTCCTTAGTCAACGAGTAGCTTCCTTAGTCAATGAGTAGCTTTCTAAGTCAAATAGCTTCCTTAGTCAATGAGTAGCTTCCTTAGTCAACGAGTAGCTTCCTTAGTCAACGAGTAGCTCCTTAGTAAACGAGTAGCTTACTAAGGAAACGAGTAGCTTCCTTAGTCAAATAGTAGCTTCCTTAGTCAAATAGAAGCTTCCTTAGTCAACGAGTAGCTTCCTTAGTCAACGAGTAGCTTCCTTAGTCAACGAGTAGCTTCCTTAGTCAACGAGTAGCTTCCTTAGTCAACGAGTAGCTTCCTTAGTCAACGAGTAGCTTCCTTAGTCAACGAGTAGCTTCCTTAGTCAATGACTAGCTTCCTTAGTCAATGAGTAGCTTTCTAAGTCAAATAGATTCCTTAGTCAACAAGTAGCTTCCTTAGTCAACAAGTAGCTTCCTTAGTCAACGAGTAGCTTCCTTAGTCAACGAGTAGCTTCCTTAGTCAAATAGTAGCTTCCTTAGTCAACGAGTAGCTTCCTTAGTCAACGAGTAGCTTCCTTAGTCAATGAGTAGCTTCCTTAGTCAACGAGTAGCTTCCTTAGTCAACGAGTAGCTTCCTTAGTTAACGAGTAGCTTCCTTAGTCAACGAGTAGCTTCCTTAGTCAACGAGTAGCTTCCTTAGTCAACGCGTAGCTTCCTTAGTCAACGAGTAGCTTCCTTAGTCAACGAGTAGCTTAGTCAATGAGTAGCTTCCTTAGTCAATGAGTAGCTATCTTAGTCACATAGCTTTCTTAGTCACATAGCTTCCTTAGTCAATGAGTAGCTACCTTAGTCAATGAGTAGCTACCTTAGTCACATAGCTTCCTTAGTCAACAAGTAGCTTCCTTAGTCACTGAGTAGCTTTCTAAGTCACATAGCTTCCTTACTGACAAGTAGCTTACTTAGTCAACAAGTAGCGCTGATACAGCTTGCTGAGGTTCTTGTGAGGGAGTGATTGTGCGGTACTTTTTGACATAGGTCTCTTTCTTTGATAAGGAAGATAAGGGACATATTACGAATGGAAAGCAATTTACGGGATGGTCACAGCAGACTGAGATACCCACATCAGACTCGGAGGAACATCGGTCTCAATCTTGTCAGATTTTTTTCATAAACTAACAGCTGAGGAAGGGAACTGTAAAGATTAGTCCTAGTGTGTGGTGTTAGAGAGCCAAGAAGGTCCTAGTGTGTGGTGTTAGAGAGCCAATAAGGTCCTAGTGTTTGGGCTGGAAAGCCAATAGGGTCCTAGTGTTTGGGCTAGAAAGCCAATAGGGTCCTAGTGTTTGGGCTGGAAAGCCAATAGAGTCCTAGTGTTTGGGCTGGAAAGCCAATAGGGTCGAAAGCCAATAGGGTCCTAGTGTTTGGGCTGGAAAGCCAATAGGGTCCTAGTGTTTGGGCTGGATAGCCAATAGGGTCCTAGTGTTTGGGCTGGAAAGCCAAAAGGGTCCTAGTGTTTGGGCTGGAAAGCCAATAGGGTCCTAGTGTTTGGGCTGGAAAGCCAATAGGGTCCTATTGACTTGAACGGTTTTACCCCCACACACTAAGGGCACTTTTACGTTTTTTTCCCCCCTTACCAACGAGTGTAGGTAATAACTCAGCACTAGCAGAGGGCCCTTTCTCTTGATGAGCGTTACAAATACAAGTTAGAAACAAAATGTAAGACTATTTCCTCTAGGGTTCAATGATACATCGTGCTTTTCATTCTAGACAAGTTGAAGCAGAGATCAGATTATTACGTGCATAGGTCTCATTAGGGAGCTAATCTTAATAATGCTAACCTATGTTTAAGTTGCTACACAAACTTACCTTGACAGTACTGTCGACGGCCCCAGAGAATATCCTGCCCCTGGAGACTGCCAGACAAGCCACGCTCCCCTGATGTCTGACCAGCGTCTGTGTACAGATCATATTGTCCATACTCCACACCTGGACACAAAGAACAAACATAAACATTTAGTCTTCAGTTTGCATTAATATAGGAGGCGCGGTGGCTAAGCGGTAAAGCGCTTGGCTTCCTAATCGGAGACCGGGGTTCGAATCCTAGTGAAGACTGGGATTTTTAATTTCGGGATCTTCGGGCGCTCAGCTCTAATAGGTACCTGACATTAGTTGGGGAAAAGTAAAGGCGATTGTTCGTTGTGCTGGCTACATGACACCCTCGTTAACCGTAGGCCACAGAAACAGACGACCTTTACATCTTCTGCCCTATAGACCAAAAGGTCTGAAAGGGGAACTTTTTGTTTTACTTAAGTCCCTATTGTCTCCAGTTCAATAATACTGAGGAGGTTGAGAAGTTGACTCAAAACAAAACAACAACACGAACAAAGACAACAAGAAGCCATGAAATGAATGGAGCACGTGGTGTGTGTATGTCATTCAACTACTGCTCTGTCAAGCGAGGAACGTGAAACCAAAACATTAGCGCTGTTCATTTGGTAGGCTCCATGTTGACTGCAGCAGCAACAGCAATAGTCCCCCAAAAGTTCACTCAAGGGAGCTCATTAAAAAAATACACATGTTCTGTTCATCGTCATTTTGGGTGGGAGTAGGACACCTAGGCCTAATTAGACACACACAGACACCTAGGCCTAATTAGACACAATGTCAACGCTTAGATTTTACTTAAGCGTACACAGAAAGACAGACAGATAAGTCTGCAGACAGCTGGAAAAGTCAACCTTACAAACAGATAAATAGCCATAGATTTTAATCTAGAGACACGGTTCTAATCACAACAACGTGATTGTTTAAAAGGAGAGAGACAGACAGACAGACAAAAGAAGTATTTTATCAGAGACTAGACAACGCAATAAACCCAGGAGACTTTCTCTACCCACAAGCTAAATTCTCTGTTGAAAAACACAAAAAAAAGGGGGGGGGGAAGAAGAGAATTGAATTGTGCCAGCAATAACAGGGTCAGTGGTCAGCAGGCACGCGTGCTGGGCTATTTACTGACCAAAAGGAAACATAGAGCATCTCGTGGTGCGAAGAGCTAACACCCTTCATTATCTCCCGTGCCACTCAGGCCACGCCCACTCACTCACGCAGCAGGGAAAGAAAAGGGAAAGAACTCTGAGAAAATGTTCATTCACTTATCAAAACTGAAAATATCTGATAAGTTTTGAAACCAAGTGGAAGCTAAATAAAGAGAAAGTTAAGGAAGACATGAATGAAGTCTCAAACCTGACTTCAAACAATGGAAACAAAATTCGAACCTAGGGAAACGTAGTAGTCTTCATCCAATAGAATGCACTAAATAAGAAAAGAGAAACCCTCTTGGAGACTCTGACAGCATTCAATCAAAGTCAACTTATTCGATGGATTAAAACAAAACTATTATCACGTGTTTATTGATAGTCGACTTTCCACTAACTTTCACTTTCAGTACAATGTCAACATATTTCAAATCTATTAACATCTTCATCGAGTGAGATTACTTTTGGTAGCAACCACAAAATGATTCAATTAAAAGAGAAGTGATACTGAAGCAGCAGGAGTTGGAAACAAGCCAAAATCTAAATGCATGGCTTCTGATGGCTAACACAATGGTCTTTCAAACTTGTTTTTACAAAGCTTATATCAACTCACACTTTTCCACCTGTCCATTAAAAGGTTTGTACACGTTATTTTACCCACACCCAATCTCGGATCAAGTTAAATTTTGGACAATAATTTCTAGTACTTGACAAAACAAGGATCAATTTAAAAAAAGGTTACAAAAACAGTTTGAGTGAAGACACAAACTCAAAATCGGCCCCCGAAGTGGTCCACCCAGGCAGGTTTCAATATTTTCAAAAAGAACATCAGATTGAAATTATATCAAAGACAAATGACAGAGAAGAATGGAGAAAGAAGGTTGATGGATCTTGTGTGGTGCCCCAGTGGTCCACAGGCCAAAAGATAGGTGAATGTGAATGTAAAGTTAGATGTGAACCTGGCCAAACTAATGTCTTATAATGAATGTATAATTGCTCTAATTGTTTTCTAAAGGGACAATCTAAAAAGATTAGTTAAGCGACTATTGGCTATTAATTATTTTGTTTGGTATCGAACAAGTGATTGATTTTTGATTTTGGGCACTACGGCACAATTTAGGCCATGTCGTGCCTGCAGTCCCTCAAGGGCCACTCTCCCTCCACACAACAAGGGCCAAATTCCATACAGTCAAATCATTAAAATCAAGGTCTATTCACAGTTAAAATAGTAGAGGTAGTAAAAATTTAATAATTTGGTAAAAATCTAATGTAAATAGTACATGTTTACAGAATTCATAAATCAGATCTTCGTAGTCAACCCCACTTCCCGGATAAAGCCCAGTACCTTCCCAGGGTCGACATTATTGAATAGTGTTTTTAAATTAGTGGCTCTAAAATATTTCTCCCTGACATCCTGGTATCTGGGGCAGTCGATGAGGATATGTTCCACGGTGAGGCGAGAGTCACAATACTCACAAAGTGGGGGATCTTCTTTCTTCAGCACAAAAGAGTGCGTGATGTAGGTGTGGCCAATCCTAAGTCTGGACATGGTCGTGCTACCACGCCTTGTCAGACCCTTAGATGTGGACCGCCACCTGACATCCGCCACAATCTGCCTGAGTTTATTGTGAGTCTCAGCCTCCCATCGGTCCTGCCACTCTTGGTAGGTGGCAGAGGCTCGAACAAGTGAAAGAAATCGTACTTGATAGATGTGGTAATATAAGTCGAATTAGTCCCCTTGAGGAGGCTTAAGCCCTGAGTTCGAAGCCGTACAACTTTTATTTATGCATTAAAAAACGATCACGGAAACATTCACCCAGATACCTCCTTCTCCCCCCCCTTTTTTTTTTCTCCCCCCAACTGGTCCCATGGAATCATAGCGCAGTGAGAAAGCTAAAAGCATGAAATTGCGTTAAACAAAAACAAGTGGTAAAAATATATCTAATCGCACACATTTATTTTGTTTGTCTAGATCTATTACAAACTTAATTACACGAGTAATCCAAACTAATTAATACAATTGTATTTATAAGCTTTCTTTTTTTAAATATTAAAAAAAAAACAAACTAAACAAAAGTGTATTTTAGTATATATATATATATATATATATATATATATATATATATATATATATATATATATATATATATATATATATATATATATATATATATATATATATATATATATATATATATATATATATATATATATATATATATATATATATATATATATATATATATATATATATGCTAAACAGTACACTGAATGAATTCAAAAGTGTGAATTTCAAGCCTGTAAAAGATTAGAGTCATGGCTAGACGAAAAGTAGATATGTGTGTGAAGTGGGCGACACCAATGACAACTACCGGAACCTCTCAGAAAAACCTCCAATTTCAATGTGCACAAGGCCTCAATATTTTACAGTTCAGGTCTGATTATTGGCAACGTGGTAACCGGTTTTGTAACGTCACTTATATCTGTCTCTATATATCACAGCAGGACCTGCATATACCACTTATATCTGTCTCTATATATCACAGCAGGACCTGCATATACCATTTATATCTGTCTCTATATATCACAGCAGGACCTGCATATACCACTTATATCTGTCTCTACATATCACAGCAGGACCTGCATATACCACTTATAACTGTCTCTTGTTAGACACCTAGTTTATTTAAGTATTAGTTATTTAGCGACGCACCCTAGAAGACGCATATTGAACGGGACTAGTGACGTTTGGGATATTTTGGGTTAGAGACCGGAAAATCAGTTAGCGATAGAATCCTATAGAGTAAAGACGTGTTTAGTTGACATAGACTTTTACTGTGGCCTTTTATTAGAATAAATATAGTATGAACTGTTCATCAGTGTTGACTACATCTCTTTACTCGTTACATCGATCGTCTTGTTTATTCTGTATTGTTGATCAACTACATTGAATACACCCGAACAATAAAACTTAAACGCTTGCAGAGTAATTAATTGAAATTCAAGTCATCTAGAGTTGACCTCAAGACAGCCTGAACAAGTACATCACACTATATATATCACAGCAGGACCTGCATATACCACTTATATCTGTCTATATATATCACAGCAGGACCTGCGTATACCACTTATATCTGTCTATATATATCACAGCAGGACCTGCATATACCACGTATATCTGTCTATATATCGCAGCAGGACCTGCATATACCACGTATATCTGTCTATATATATATCACAGCAGGACCTGCATATACCACTTATATCTGTCTATATATATCACAGCAGGACCTGCGTATACCACTTATATCTGTCTATATATATCACAGCAGGACCTGCATATACCACGTATATCTGTCTATATATCGCAGCAGGACCTGCATATACCACGTATATCTGTCTATATATCGCAGCAGGACCTGCATATACCACGTATATCTGTCTATATATATATCACAGCAGGACCTGCATATACCACGTATATGTCTCTATATATCACAGCAGGACCTGCATATACCACGTATATTTCTCTATATATCACAGTAGGACCTGCATATACCACGTATATTTCTCTATATATCACAGCAGGACCTGCATATACCACGTATATTTCTCTATATATCACAGTAGGACCTGCATATACCACGTATATTTCTCTATATATCACAGCAGGACCTGCATATACGTATGAAGTTGGGAAGCGAGCGAGGTGGAAATGATCGTGTCCTACTCTAATCTTTCTTACAAAAGTTTTTTTTTTATTACAGATACAATTCTAAAAATAAAACTTCTTTCTCCACTAGTGACCCGCTTGTGTGTACCCCATGTTATAAAATGAAAACCAATGAACTGAATTATTGTGAGCCAAGTCTATCTTAAAAAAAAAACAACTAAAAGCATTTAAGTCTACATCAGTGAAAAATAGAACTTTTACAAGACTAAAAAGTTAAGTCTACATCAGTGAAAAATAGAGCTTTTACAAGACTAAAAAGTTAAGTCTACATCAGTGAAAAATAGAGCTTTTACAAGACTAAAAAGAGATGGTTATGTCTACAAAAATACAGTTAGGGTCTACCTGCTAGGTGACATCACTTAAGTTTGTCTAGAATTAGACTTCGATTTTATTTCAGTATGTCTTTACCCACACACTCAGTTGCACTCGGTAAACTTGTGAGGTCCCAAGCTATTGAAGCGACGAGGAATGCACTAGAATACACACTTAACAAATATAAGAGGTTGAAGATAATAAACATTACAAGAAACCTAGTCTATCAGGTTTTATTACAAGAGACCTAGTCAAATACCTTGTAGTATCAGGTTTTATTACAAGAGACCTAGTCAAATACCTTGTAGTATCAGGTTTTATTACAAGAGACCTAGTCAAATACCTTGTAGTATCAGGTTTTATTACAAGAGACCTAGTCAAATACCTTGTAGTATCAGGTTTTATTACAAGAGACTTAGTCAAATACCTTGTAGTATCAGGTTTTATTACAAGAGACCTAGTCAAATACCTTGTAGTATCAGGTTTTATTACAAGAGACCTAGTCAAATACCTTGTAGTATCAGGTTTTATTACAAGAGACCTAGTCAAATACCTTGTAGTATCAGGTTTTATTACAAGAGACCTAGTCAAATACCTTGTAGTATCAGGTTTTATTACAAGAGACCTAGTCAAATACCTTGTAGTATCAGGTTTTATTACAAGAGACCTAGTCAAATACCTTGTAGTATCAGGTTTTATTACAAGAGACCTAGTCAAATACCTTGTAGTATCAGGTTTTATTACAAGAGACCTAGTCAAATACCTTGTAGTATCAGGTTTTATTACAAGAGACCTAGTCAAATACCTTGTAGTATCAGGTTTTATTACAAGAGACCTAGTCAAATACCTTGTAGTATCAGGTTTTATTACAAGAGACCTAGTCAAATACCTTGTAGTATCAGGTTTTATTACAAGAGACCTAGTCAAATACCTTGTAGTATCAGGTTTTATTACAAGAGACCTAGTCAAATACCTTGTAGTATCTGAGATGAACTCCAATTGGTGACAAGGCAGGGAGACCTAGGACTCCCGTAGTGCCCTGGTAAAGAACTCTGCTGTTTGGCGTAGTGCCTCATAGCTTCCATACAAACAAAGTGAACCACTGGATACGTCTTCCCGCAGCTCGCGGAGCTGCGGACACTCTTGCAAGACGTGCGCCACCGTCTCTTCTGATTCCCCGCAGTGTCGGCAACAAGCATCAAAATTTGGTCGGAACGGGGCAAAGTACGCACCTTTTGGGCAGTGTCCCGTACGCCACTGCGCTATTGTTGTTTGTTCCGACCTTTTTAGCCTCCACCACGGGTCCTCTCGATCTGGGCGACGCTTGTGCTGCCAGACTCCCCTGGCAGTGTTGGAGTCATCCCAGGATTTCAACCACTTTTCATGTACCCACTCTCGTATAACTGTGGTAGCCTGTTTAAACGTGCTTGGTGATTCGAAAGTGGGCACGGCCAGCGCTCCTTCTCGAGCTAGAGCGTCAGCCACGGCATTGCCCCTCACGCCGCAGTGCGAGGGCACCCACTGCATAAAGATGACAGCTCCAATAAATAGGCGGATGTTATTTGCGGCGCCTAATGCCTCTTCCACCAGTTCGGACTTTCCCCCTAAGCCAGCCATGGCTTGGAGGCAGGATTGGGAATCGGTAACCATTACAACGGTAGTCGCAACGGTTATCTTTTCACGCAATTTTTGGAGCAGGTATTTGAGTGTATTTGTTATCGCCGTTATTTCAGCATCAAAGCTACATGCAGCGAGGCCGCATGTGCCTGAAAGCTTGTCTGGTTCGTGATCTGGGTAGCAGATATAGGCCCCATACCCAGCTCTTACAGGATCTTTCATGACCGACCCGTCTGTGTAACAGTAAATGGCGTTGGCCGGGTAGGTCTTTAATGTGTCCATTGCCATTTTCCTTAGTAAGTCCGGGTGTGTGTGTCGTTTAGTGGCCCCCTCCAACCCGTGTATGGTTAGATTGATGGGAGGGATGGGCTGTCTCCTCCAGGGGGGGCACGTGCTTATCCGTCGGATTGGGACCCGGTCAGTGGAGAGGCCAGCTTAAGCACTCAAATTTGTTGCGCAGTGCATAAATGATGTCCGTTTGATCCGGTTTTTAACTTTCCACTGAGTGACTAATGTATGGGTCGGGAGCCCTGGTTCGCCCCTTTTGTAGCTTTCCAGGGCCGTTAGCACGGCGCGCTCTCTCCTCAGGCTGAGAGGAGCCACGTTGGACATGATTTCTGCAGCGGAAGTTGGGCTCGTTCTATAGGTGCCGCAAATGAATCTAAGAGCCTGGGCCTGTAAACGATCGAGTGATTCGAGGGCCGTCTTGCTTGCGTACACCTGCACGGGCAGGCTGTACTCAATTTGGGACCTGACAGCCCCGTGTACAGTGTGCGGAGCATGTCAGCTCGGGCGCCCCACTTGGTACTGGCTAGCTTTCTGAGTAACCCTAACTTCTCCGAGGCCTTTCTTTCAACGTCCTGGATGTGCAAGTGCATTGAGAGCTTTCTATCTAGGGTGACTCCTAGATATTTTGGCGTGTTTTCACGTTGGAGTCACAGCCCACCGAGTTGAAGCTCGAATAAGGCCCCAAGAATGTCGATTCCCAGGCTGAACAGGCACCAGGTCGTTTTGGCAACATTAATTCGTATCTGCCATTTTGAACAATACGAGGAGATGGTATGGAGATCGGCTTGTAATGCTGCCTGTAGTTGGTCAGCTTTCTTCCCGGTTGACCAGAGGACAATATCATCAGCATATAGCAGTTTGCGACATCGGAGTGAGCTGGGCAAATCGTTAAGATAGGCCATGAAAAGGATACATGGGAGGGCGGATCCTTGGGATAACCCTCTGATTGGGGTGTTTTCCCCACTTAGAGAGTACTGGAACTGTGTTCGTGTTTTCCTCTCAGGAACTGTTTTATCCAGTTATAGGTCCGCCCGTGTACGCCCATGGCTCTAAGTTTCAGATAGAGGCCTTGCTTCCACACCCGGTCATAAGCCTGTTTTAGGTCTATAAATACTGCATATGTGCTCTCGGACCTCTGGAAATCATCGGCCACCTCCTGCATGAATACTGTGACCTGGTCGATCGGGCTCAAGCCTGCCCTAAAGCCAGCCTGCTCTGGCGCTAGGATACTGGCACTCTCAAAGCTCCACACGAGCCGCTCGCTGACCATCCGTTCTATTATCTTGCCGATAGTGGAGGTCAGGGATATGGGTCTGTAGGACTCAACGTTAGTCGCGTCTTTGCCCTTTTTTAGTATTGGAACAATGGTAGCACAGCGCCAGGCCCTGGGTAGTCTGGACTCTAGGAGTTTGTCTTTCGCAATACCCCCGAGGTGTTTTACCATCTCAGGAGTAACCTTGTCTGGCCCCGGAGCTTTTCTGTTTTTGCACTTATCTATCGCTCTGTCCAGCTCAGCACGACAGAAGGGCGCATTGCACGTGTCCAGGTCTTTCGACCCATCCGGCTCCCTCTAGAGTCTTTTACGCTCCTTTTTAAGGGCTATAGACGTGGCTGTCTTCTTTTCGGACTTGCTTATCGAAGCGAAATATTTGTTAAGCAAGTCGGCCATTTTTTATCTTTTGCCACTCGATCCCCACTGGGTGACAATAATGGGGTGGCTGTACGCGCCGAATCTTTGGTCTCAAGATTGCGAAGAAGACGCCAGGCTTTGGAAGTATCCCGAAGATCCAGCCCGGCACAGGCATCCCTCCAATGGTCCGCCCGTACACGTTGGGCCACCTCGCTGGCCTTCCGGCATAATGCATTGAACTCCCTGCGGCATTCGGGGGTCCCCTTTCTTTGTGCTCTGCGCCTTGCCCGTTACCTGGCCCTGACTATTCGATCTAATTCTCGGGACCAGGCGGGTCTATGCCGTATGCCGGGATAGGTCCGCGGGATATGCTTCCTAGCCGCACCCAAAATCGCTGCAGTGATTTCGCCGTATTTGGTAGTAGTATCAGGTTTTATTACAAGAGACCTAGTCAAATACCTTGTAGTATCAGGTTTTATTACAAGAGACCTAGTCAAATACCTTCTAGTATCAGGTTTTATTACAAGAGACCTAGTCAAATACCTTGTAGTATCAGGTTTTATTGTTTTTTTTTCAATGCATTTCGTTCAATTTCTTGATTGCAGACTCATCAATCGCATTGTTCAAATCAATGAGTCGCAATGAATGATAGGTCATTGATTGCGTCAAAAAATCTCAAAACTCTTGCAATCCTTCAAGAATTTCACAAACTTGATGTCTTGTGATGCTGTGACTAATGGCAGTTCAGTCAGTCATACAACTTCAGTTTGTTTTGGTTCTCATGCAATTATTGGTGGGATTAAGTGCCTCCTTTTGACCGACTTTATTATAGACCACACGGTCTGAAAGGGGAACATTAGTACTTTCTACTTTTTTTTTTTTTACCGACGGTGCTGAGATAATACACAGGGTCACAAGGTCAATTAGTAAATACTATGCCCAATGCCGATAATCGACCACTCAGGTCAAACAGACCCAACGCATTGGCACTGTCCACACCTCGGTCAGAGAACAATTGGTCCGATGCTTTAGAGTGAACAGTTCACCCGAGCTGGCCGCATGTCTGTACTCCAATGGAACGTACTATCTCATCAGTCAACCACACACACATTGCCGTGTTGAAAGCCAGCGTTGCCAACTAGAGCGCGCCTTTGACTAGCGTAACAAGTTTTTCTTGACTTAATATTTAACATAGAGCTAATAGAGAGCAACGGGCCATTGAAGGTAAGCAAGAAGAAAGAACAAGAAAAACATGTCGAAATTACTTTGAAAACAAAAGCTTATATTACTTGTAATTGTATCCATTAGTTTGGATCAGTCATGGCATTATATCTGTGACAGATCTAGACTGACAATGATAAATCTGTGTGATTAGAAATATTTTTACCAATAGTTTTTGTTTAGCGTAATTTCATTTTTTTAGCTTTCTCAATGCGCTATTATCCTATCATTAGTCTGGACCAGTTGGGAAAAGGGATGGGGGAAGAAGGAGGTATCTGTGTGAAGGTTTCCGTGATCGTTTTAAAATGCATAAAAAAACTTGTTCACTCAGGGGTCAAGCCTCCTCAAGGAGACTAATTCAACTTATTCACATCTGTCGAGTACGATTTTTTTCCCTTGTTCGATACCAACAAAAAAAATTAATTACCAATAGTTAATAGAAACAAACTGGTTATTATTATAATTATTATTTTATTCTTAGTTTGTCAAGTACAAGAAATACTTGTGCAAAATTTCAAATTGATAGGAGATTGGGAGAAAGAACGTAAACAAACTTTTGACCAGACAGAGTGAGATGATATAAGCTTTGTATAAACTTAAAGGCGCAATGCATCATAAACCAACAAGAAAACTGTCGAAGTGAAACAATCATTTTGAAGTTGAAAAGAAGCAATTATAAAATCCCTTAAAAAAAATCATCGAAAGGGGAAAAATTCCGTCCTAAAAACTGTATATAAAAATAATGTACAAGTTATATCCCTTATTCGATATCAAACAAAATAATTAATTACCAATAATTAATTGACTTATTGAATATTTTTGTTTATTGATTCATGTTTTGTTAGGTACAATAAATAATTGTTTATAGTATCAACTTGATCGGAGAATGCATGAGGGAGAAATAACGTTAACAATTATATAACAAATTTAGCCGTATATGTGAATACACAACTATTAGCTTTCCTTGTTGCTATTAAATTAAATCATAAATTACCACTAATTAATTGTCTAAATCAGGGGTTCTCAACCTGTGGATCGCGACCCCCTTGGGCGTCGAATGACGATTTGCCAGGGGTCGCCTAAGACCATCGAAAATATGGATTGTGATTGTCTATGCTTCTATCACTGTGTGTGTGTGGGGGGGGGGGTCGCGGCAGAGTGGTGGATTGTAAAAAGGGGTCGCCGAGCATAAAAGGTTGAGAACCGCTGGGACTCTAAATAGTTACTTTTTTAAAATTGCTTCATGACTTGTCTATGTCAATGAATAATTGTGCGAAGTTTCAGCTTGTTCCAAGAATGGGTGTGGGAGAAATAACGTGTACCCTCTTTTAACAGACAGCCACACAGACAGAGTGAGTTGATATACGCTTTGTAAAAAAAAAAAGGAATTCGTTTAATTCGATCCAGTTTCCAAGCTCCTGGAAAATAAAACAAATAACTCATGATTGACCACCAGAACAAGTAAATCAAAATGTTTTCAGAATCGGACAAATTCTTGTTCATTGTATACATTGTACAACTAAATAAACTAGCTGGATGGCTATAGTTAGTTTGAAAGCGACCCAGACAAACACGACAAGTTTGGTTGTCTTGTTCTGGAGAGTACAAAGAGGTTGCCTAGTCACGGACACTAGGTCGATCAGCAACCAATTGAACTAATATACCAACAGCTCATTAAAAACTCGGAACGCAAAGTTTGTCTTGGAAGAATCAAAGCTAAAAATAGCATTTCTTTTTCTTCAATGCCATTGAAACGTCTGAGCGCATCAAGGACATGGATTTAGGACATCAACGCAGACTTCTTTGTCATGTTCAGTGTGGGAAATGTTGAAACGTCTGAGCGCATCAAGGACATGGATTTATGACATCAACGCAGACTTCTTTGTCATGTTCAGTGTGGGAAATGTTTCGTGCCAATGCCAACCACAACTTCTTTCTAGGGTTAGGATCAAAGTCTAAATATCCGCCGTTAAGTGGTCATGCTTCACATTCATGCAGAACAAACATACGCGTACAGGTTTAACTATTGCCCCAAGAGACGTCCATTTGACACGCCATCTACTCTTTAGGCTGAGAAATTCTTCTGACCAGCTATTCATTGTTGATCTTAGGCTCCATTTCCTGACTTTACTTAGTGAAACATATTTCGTGGACTACAGAGTGGGAAAAACAAATCGTGACTCACTTGTTGAGCAGGAGAAGCAAAGACACAATGTAGGTGTGAGGAACAAAATGATCATTAAGTTACATTTAAGAATAAGTTAAAAGCTAAATTGTTCACTGTTACTAAAAGTAGAGCCGAAAGTCATTCATAGTCATTTGATATATTTCTCAGTAGGTCAACTATTTTGTTTAGAAAACCATTCAGGGAGTTGGGGGTTACAATCAAATATTTCCAACACTTGTGTATTGAACAAAGAGTCTAGATTTAATCTATCTAGGTCTAAATCTAGACGATTTATCATACAATTATTAGATCTAGAAATCTAGATCTAAAAGTTCGTTTACTATTTAAAAAAAAAAATTAAAGGATTGTTAGTTAAATCTAGATCTCGGTTCATTTTGATTGACCTTAGCAGGGATGGGCAACCTTTTTGAATCGAGGGCTGCATAAAATTTTTTCTGGGAATGGAGGGCCGCATATATATATATATATATATATATATATTAGGGTGGTCCATAAAAGCATGGAGAAAAAAAAATCTCAGATTTAATAGCACACCGTCTGAAAACTTTTGTTTTGGTCCCAAGAACAAACATAACAAAAATTGTCCAAATATATCAACATTTTGAGGTTGCTCAAGACAACAGAGTGTTTTGGCTATTGCTTACTTAAGCATTTACTCATAGCTGGTCTTAGTGCACTGAATAATTTTTTATTATATTCTATGGTAATAAATATTCTATTGTTTAGTGTTTATGTTCACATAGGCCATTTTGTTTTTCGAATAATTTGCTGACACTGACTACAAATTCTGAGACTCATGGAAAAACTAAAAGTTGAAGCTAGTTTAACTCGCAGTAAAACAGAAGTATGGCTTATTGGACAATTACAAGATGTACTACCAGCATATGTCTTGCCCACAACTAGTGATGTGCTGAAAGTGTTTTGCTATCATCATCATACAGAAAAGAAAACAGTTTCTGAAAGTGCCAAACTTACTTCCTATCATTACTGGTTCATTGGGACAGAAGATCATGAAGGATATAACAAATAATACTGATCCTCAATCAAATACTGATAGAGTTGCTGTTGTTGTCACAGGTTGTAACACCGAAAAAATATTGGGTATCACTAAAATTGCAGCAGGAACAGGTCAAGCACAGGCCAATGCAACATACCAGCTGCTCAATCTATGGGAACTATCTGAAAACATTATAGGCATGTGTTTTGATACCACTGCTTCAAACACAGGTACAAAAAGTGGAGCATGTGTCTTGCTCGAGAAAATGCTTCACAGAAATCTACGTTACTTTGCATGTCGTCATCATATACACGAGTTGATATAATTGGTGAAGTGTTCATGGTTCTCTTTGGTCCGAGCCGTAGTCCTAAACTTGCAATGTTTAAACGATTCAGAGCATGTTGGCCAAAAATAAATCATGCAAATTACAAACCACTTGATGATACCAGCATGATTCATCCTGTTCTACAGATGCTTCGATCTGATGTTGTGCCATTTTTAAAAAGCTTTCTGTCAGCCGAAAGATCATACATCCCGCGAGAAGACTACAAAGAAATGATACAACTCTGTCTTACAGTTTTGGGCTGTCCAGTGAATGACCATGACCAAGCTAATAGTCACTACTGCTTTCGTGTTCCTGGGGCCTACCATATGGCCAGATGGATGGCCAAAGTTATTTTATTGTTTGAAAATTTTTCTGTTCAGAGACGAATTTAAACTGTATCAGAAAGTAAGAATTTGACAGAATTTTGTGTATTTGCCACTCATATTTATGTGTCTGCATGGATTTCATGTCCTATGCAAAGTGATGCACCAATTAATGATCTACAACTGTTAGCAAGGATTGATCAGTACTCTGAAATCAACAAGAAAATTGCAACTGCTGCCACAAAAAAATTACAAAATCATTTGTGGTATCTCGGCCCAGAATTGATCTGGCTGGCATTATTTTCAAATAAGGTAGCAAACACTGAAAAGAAAATGATGGTGGAGGCAATGATTGCAGCCGGTTCGGATGCCAGTGTCAGAGGAATTAAATTTCCTCCTGCCAATGTTGAGCAACTGAAACGAACACAACTACATGAACTAATATCATCCACCACAACAGCTGCACTGCTTTCAATTGGACTTGACGTTGCACTCTTAAATGGCATTGATCCTGAGAACTGGAGTGATTGTCCACATTTTCAACAAGCAGCCAATGTTGTGAAATTCCTAAAAGTCGTTAACGACACCGCAGAACGTTCTATTGCATTGATGACATCCTTCAACCAGTCAATAACCAAATCTGAGGCTGAAATGCAAAAACTGATTCAAGTGGTCAAAGACAATCGGGAGCGCATTCCTGACCAGTCTAGCTTCTGCCAAAATGGCTACGAAGTGACTAACAACAAAATTGTATTTGCAATAATGAAATAAAATCTGTGAATCAGACTTCACAATATGTTTTATTGCAGTTTGTTATGATTAGTTCTTGACTTTTTATTGTTTGGTGTATTGTTGTGGCTGCCTAAATGATTAAATAAACAAAAAACTAGCACATTGACCTGTGTAAGTAATTGATTACTGTGACGAAACAGAATGTAAAAATGCAACACAGCATGCCAAAAATAAATGGTTAATGAGCAACCTGTAATTATAGTCTGAATTCATTTAAATTTTGGATGGAAGTTCACTTTTATATAAGTAAACAAATGACAGGGTGTGCAATTTCAAAAACAAAAATTATTTTTTTTGGACCACCCTAATATATATATATATATGTGTGTGTGTGTGTGTGCGCGCGTGTGTGTACACACTTACAACATAGAAAAATACGCTAGCTAACCGTTTAATGTCTTTTAATTCATATTTATACTGTAGTGTACATTCATTTTTCACACTCCCAATTGAGGAATTACAACAAGAGTTAGCGATTTCTGATACTAATTTTACGATTTAAAAAAAGTCGCTACTTTTTATATCACAACATTTCACAACAAATGTACAGTTGTAGTTACTGTGAAGTATTTAACTGTTTACACTCGTTCGTAATGTTCCGGAACTGTGGAACTAGCTTACTAGTTGTTATACTTGTGACTGATGTCAAATTACAGTCTGTCACCATCGACCTGTGTTTTCACTTGTTTATTTTCACACAAACAAAAGGTTGTATGTATACCCAAATAATGTTAAAGTTTAGCAGCAAAGTTTTTCTAATTGTGGAAATACAGCTTCTGGCAGCCATTAAGCTACAGTGGAAGTACTGACTTGAACTTCTCTTACAGGTTATAATTTGCATGTCGTTATGTTCTATGGAGCTGAAGCAGCTTCTGTACTAAATTGTGAGCTGATGGTATTAAAAAAAATTGTTTTTTTGACATCTTAAAATTTGCTTTTATTTATTCCATAATTAAGGAATGCAATAAGTCTTGTACCTTTAACCATTTTACTAGCAATATTTTCGCTTTTCAACAAAGGAAAATGACAAAACCTGTTTTCACTTAAAGGCCTGCACTAGAGAAATTGGAAAGCCTTGTTTGAAAAGATTTAATATGTACTTAAATTTCATATGCAAGCAGCCTATTGCAATGGCTGCCATGAAAAACATGAAATCTGTCTTCCACTCTTCATGTAAATATTAGTAACAATGTCACAGTCAATGTCCTTCAAGGAACATAACAATTTCATCCTTGAGATATTATAATCTTCTCATTACCTTTTCCATGCTAAGCCAGCGGATACATCGGAATATTTTGTTTCAAAATCTTCAAGTACTTTTCTAAACCATAAGCTCTGACGGCTTTGGTCATTTAGATGGAGGTTTCAAATATGTCGATATATCAGGCAGCTTCGAGCAAACTTTCTTGTTTAGAGTTTACGGATGGGATATTCTTTAAAAAAATGTTTTTCCCAGTCAAAGATCGAGCTCTATCAGTTTTTACACTAGCCATCTGGTTCCAAGCATATCCCTACTCAACACAGTTCTTTATAGCATTGAATAACTACTGGCCTGAGCTTATGTCTTAGACTGAGTGTATGAAGTACAGCCAATAAAACTAATCTTCATTTACTTGAAACTTTTTTTTAACGAGTTTCAATCATTAATAGATATTTAGAATTTTTAAAAATATATTAGCATTTTTATTTGTATATTATGTGGGCACATCTGATTTCTGTAGGTGTTCGCGGGCGCATAAAACACTTTGGCGGGCCGCAATTAGCCCGTGTGCCATAATTTACCAACCCCTGCCTTAGATGTATGTTGACATAATTCGCGATAACATGATCAATAGTGTGGACTCTATTGTACTATATAGTAAAAGGGAATACTCGGATAAAAACAACAACAAACAAACAAAACAACAACATCAGAATGTGTATGTTACTAAGCTTGTTAACAAATGAGAAAAAAAAAAGCTCATTAATAGTTTTTCTATTGTGACCTTAAATTGGATTAGATTTACCAATTCGCGAATCCATCAACGAAGCTAGATTTATCAACAAAGAAATCTGTCACCTATTATTAAGATTTATCTCCTCTGAAATATTATTTAAAAAATGTGTGTATTTTTGTGAAAAAATTAAACGATTCACTTTCAGAAAATAAAAAGTAGCCGTTGCACCAGAACTTAGCAAGATCTACAATATCAGATTTTCATTGTCTTTTCTTGTTGTTGGGATCGAAACGGGAAGGACGGACAGATTGACGGACGGACAGACAGAACAAAAAGCTAAAACAAAACTTAAAATGTATCGGATGTTTATTATCCCCCCCCCCTCCATCGTATTCTGACATGTCCCACGACTGTGATAACTGTAAGCTTAGCACGAAACGAGGAAATAACTCTCAAGTCGAATGTCCAAAAAAAAAAAAAAAAGGTTACAGAGAGAGTTTGTGTGAAAACACAAACCCAAATTCGGACCCCAAAGTGGCCCACTCAAGCAGGTAAAAAGGTAGATTACAATATTTTTAGCATGAATATCAGAAGTTTTGAACTGTAAACTATGACAACCCAAACTTGATAACGAATAGACATGCACGTGTTGCTGATACACTTGTATTGTTAGGCCCACTGACGACATGATACCACAGGATACGGTGATAAGAACGTATATTAATGTTATTATTATTCCATAGTTAATTTTCATATGTATTCAATGAACTTACTATTACGAAGATATGGTTCAATGTTAAACTGGCCTGGCATGTTAATGACTGCTTATCTTATTGTTGGTTTTCTAAAGGGCCAATCTCTCATTCAAGGCCTTAAGAAAGAAATATTTTCCCCATAGATTAAAAGTAGAGGTTTATTAAAGAATGTGTGCATTCTCGAACGAAATGAACAGCTAAATGGTGCTGACTAACCCTTACTGAACTGAAATAGAGAAACCGGTGTCCATTAGAAACAACTTAAAGCTAGGCGTACGTAACTCTACGAGTAGGACATTGACTAGAAATACCGAACACGTTTAAGCTCGAACGTAATATTCAAAAAAGTAAACTGAACGAATGTATCAAGGTATCGCGTAGTGTAACGCACTCCTCCCCTGTCCCGTCTGTCCAAACAGAAAGCAGACGATAAAGTGTTAAAGTCAAGAATTTGTAACCACATTAGGCAGTGAGCAGTGGTGACACGACGTCAACCAATCAGAGAGCAAGAGTGCCGTCCACAAAAAGGCCCCGTCCGTCCTGGCGCGTCATCAGATCCAAAGGGAACACACCAGCAGCAAGTCATGAACGCCATCAAGTTGAGCTTCCTTGTCGTTTTTGTGCTGGCGCTATTCTCCGTGGCCGCCAACGGTAAGTCCGGCACCAGTCTGTAGATAGTCAAGTGTAGTGTTGGTGTTAGCATGACGTCACGGCGTGAGAACCCGTTACAAATATAATGGCAATAGTTGTAGACATTTTGTAGTGAAACAAGTAGGCGTGTATAATGACCATTAGGACTTACAGAAAATTTACCATGAAATCGATCCAATTACATTAAGAACATTTTATTGTTTCAAAAATTATACAAAAGTATACATACATTTTTTATTTCAGAAAAAAAAGTCTTTTATTTTTTGTATTGTTTGGTAAACATTTAAAGATAACCCAATTGCATTTATTTAATTTTTTTAAAATCCTATTTTTATGTATTTAAAAAAAAAATAATCCAAAGTTTACAAACAATCAGCATACCAAGTATTACATCAATTTGAATTCTCAACAACTGCTGATCGAGAATGTTTCTTGGTGGTTTTCAATTATTTCATTTTTTTTTTCTCTTTTTCTTGGCGTCATATAGATCTATTTCTAAGTACATTTAATTGGACAAAGTTGTTTTTTACTTGGTAATGTCTTTTACAGGTTTTACTTTTTTTTTTTTTTTTAAATCACAAAGTGCAGCTAGTTAGGGGAAGATAAATGAAGTACAACGTAAGACTTCTGGCCAAATACTAATGCTAGTGTTTTAAACTTTCAAAAAATTAGGGTCGGATTTACGGCAACGCACAGTGCCTCGCCTCTCCCTTTTTTTTTGGGAGGGGGGACGGGTAAGGGGGTAGAGCTTTAAAAACAATACAAAAAAAAAAAACCACTTAAAAATGCATACAAAAAAAAAAGGTAGATGAGATGTGTAAATGACTATTAAGCGTCCTCTTTCACTCCTTCAGTACAGGTGTTTATTAGCCACTAGTGAGACCATTGGTTGATTGTCTGACTTCATTTCAAAACAAGGGCTAAGAGGATATTTTTCTGTTTCGTTGACTTCATAAACAGAGAAAGGGGTAAAAAAACAAATAATTGATGACAATTGTATTTGCATTCAATAGCGATTCTTTGCGCTTCTCTTTCCATTTCTTGCATGCATTTTTAGTGTACGGAACGTTAGGTTTGTTTCCATTTCTTGATCCTTCAGTCAGATCACTTAGTGTAATGTTTCCATTTCTTGATCCTTCAGTCAGATCACTTAGTGTAATGTTTCCATTTCTTGATCCTTCAGTCAGATCACTTAGTGTAATGTTTCCATTTCTTGATCCTTCAGTCAGATCACTTAGTGTAATGTACACGTTGACAAACCCTAAAACTGAGAAAATCTTCCTCTAGAAATAGTTACTTAATATAGTAGAGAGATTAGGCCTCCTAGTACTTAATTCAGGTCCTATAGTAATTCAGAGTTAGGTTTTGCGTTAGTAGTGGAATTATTATTTTGACAAGGCTTCTATCAACTCACTCTGTCTGATAACAAGTTTGTACACACGTTATTTATTGTGGGACATTTCAGCTTGACCCGAGATTGGGTGTGAGAGAAATAACGTGTACAGACAGACAGACAGACAGAGTGAGCTGATATAAGTTTTGTCAAAAGTAAGGACAAAGCGTACAGAGACGTTTTTTAGTGTAAATGTACTTCCTTAAAAACAAACTCTTTGATATGTTTGGATTGAAAAAAGAAGTATTAAACCAATGAATTTTTGACACATAGACCTGAAAGGATTAGAGTCAACTGTGCAATGCACGTGGAGTTAACACAGGGGCGCCCCACAGGGCAATGGCATCGCCATTATGGTTCATTATAGAAAGTCATGATATTCGATCATCAAAGTTGTGTTTCTTTCTTATCAAAGCTCTTAGAGAGCTCCGACATATAGAATTACATAATGAACAAAATAACCCTAGAAAAATACTGTCATTATTTTTTTCCCTTCACATTACATACAGAAAAAAACAGCCTCCTCGATCGGATGTATAGAAGATCGTACCTTTCAATGTATCAATAATGAGCGACAAAGTACAACCTGTTATTACTGATCATGAACGTACAACAGGCAATGTACAAGATTCAAACGATAGGTGATCAATTTTCTAAATGGAAAGTAATTGTTTCATAAAGTCACAGAACTTGTATTATTATTGTGGTTTCTTTTCCCCTCCCATGAAGAGAAAAATACTTCCCATAGACGTACTGGGGTATGCTATTTCAAATATATCGTCAGCCCTTTAAAAAAATTACTATTTCTATTACGTCATTGAATGGACTGGCCTTACAGTAGTCTTCATCTGGATAAGACCACTTAATTCACTGTGGCTTGCATTCAATACTGTTAAATCACAATTGAATATTCTCAAAAGTTTTGGCCTTGCAAACAAAGTCAATTAAAAGTTTCTTTCTGTTTCTGTTGCCAATTCTGTAAGAATGTGATTCACTTCATGCGTAGGTAATTGAGAGCAACTTTTCATTTCTGCTGCATTCCAAGAGCAATCCACATTTTGTTTGGGCATTGAGCCTGACGGTTTAAAGCCCATGATTTGCTGTCACGTTTCAAGAGAACACTAAAACAACGTTTTCTAATTCGAAGGATTTCTCAGAATTTGATTTCTTCACTAGTCAAAAGATGAGAAATATAGACAATGTGATTCTGATCATTGGTGCTAGTTATTGGGATAAAAATAGAAATAGGTCGCAATAAAAAATAAAACATTCATCTAGTCAATCGAAAAAACAACAACTTTAAAACTGCTGTAGATAGTAATGCTAACTCAATGTATACATATGTAATGTCAGCCTAGTAATGGGATGGAGTCCACCTGGTGACTAGAAATAGTTGTTTGTAAGTAGCTCTACAATGTACTAACTGTAGGCATTACGTCCATGGAAGTGCAATCAATAAATCTCTCTACGTGTTTTAAGTTGTGTTTTTGTATATACACAAATCTTGTACTTCTTTACATATATTTGGGGCAAGCAAGATAAATCCTATTTTCTTTTTCGATTTGTTTGTAAAAACATTATGTCTGGAGTGCAGATATGACTATTTTATGCATTTGAAGCTGTCAAGAAATAATGCAATGCTCGTGAGTCCCTTTCACGACCAGGACGTAAGGAGAGAGACAGAGAGAGAGAGAGAGAGAGAAAGAGAGAGACACACACAGAGAGAGAGAGAGAGAGAGAGAGAGAGAGAGAGAGAGAGAGAGAGAGAAGGGGGGGGTCTCAGATTCGAATCTCAATGGGGTTGGAATGCCAAGTATGTTCAGATTGAATAGGAGAAAATACAGCCTGTGGGCAGACACTAGAAGAAGACGTACTTGACAACGAAAGGGTGATATAAACATTGAGGAACTCATAATATTTAGATAATAATATACAGAATAATGTATACTATTTAATAAGACAATTAATCTTTCTCTTTCTACATTCTATACACTCTGACTATATTGATGTGTGTATTTTGTTTACACACGTCAAGATCTAGTGTCATTCAAATAGTTGCATGTTTGTTTTCTTCTGTAGCTTTGTTTTCATTTTGCCCTTTCGTATTGCCCTTCGTTTCCTAACCATGGCCACCGCTTCACATATATTTCGTGGAGTCTTTCAATGTAGTCGAAATTCCTGCATCAGGTAACTGTTTCTTTCTATCAGTTGCTTATTTCTGGAAAAATGTCATCGACGAAACTGTTGCTCTCGAACTGCGCAAGATGGCTGTAAACTTTGCTTGCGAACATTGCGATAGCAAGGGCGACGCCCTGTCCGTAGTTCTTACGGAAGTACAGGCATACACTCTGCTCGACAATACGCTGCCTACATGAATGCTTCCGGCAAATAGCGGCGTATGCTACGCCGCGGGTCGAATAGTATTCTTATAAGACTTAGGTTCACTAATGAGTATTTCATTATTAGCGAGACTGACTCCAATAGATCAATATTAGTCTCACTTTCATTTCTCGATGCTAGGTAAACATTCTAAAAATAGAAAACAGGCCAGTGGTTGTTTGTTTGTTCACTAGTTCAATGCAATTGTTATGCGGCAAATACCACGTGACTACACGCCTGCTGGTGAAGGGATTCAATTAGCTGGACAAATATGTCATTAGAAATATCTCCTGGGTCTGCCTCCCAAATGGACTTTTAATTCTCAAAAATATAAAAAAATCAAGAGTCAACAAAATAATCGACGCAGAGTTTTCTTCCCTTGGGGAACAATTCAGCTTGGGGCAATTTTATTCGCTTTGAAGAAAATATTTGGAGCTGGCTAACAAAGATTTAATTCCACATGCAATTTGTAATCAAGTCTGGCAATTTGGTATTTGTGTGACTAATAAAAAATTTCTACATTTAGAATATCTATAAAAAAAAAAGCAACAAAAAAAATAAATAAATAACAACATTAAAAGCCAACATTTGTTTAAAATAAAAAGTTTTTGTATGTCGCAACTTTCATGCTTATAGCATTCTCAGAGCGCTAGGGTCCAATCTTTCATGCTTATAAAATGCTCAGAAAACAACACAAGACACATATATTTTACAAAGAGAATTAGATGAATTACAGAAATAGGAATCAAATTGGAGCATGTCTTTCCACCCAGAAAAATGTCAGTTGTTAAGAGTAACAAAAAAACTAAAACAAATTAATTCCACTTATCTTATTCATGGCAAACCAGTAATACAGACTAAAAACCCAAAATACCTAGGTTATAATAAATGAAAAAATGTCATGGAATCCACATATTGATGAAACTATAAAAAAAAATAAAACAAAGAATTAGGGTTTATTAAAAGAAATTTCTATAAATCAAATAAGAACATAAAACTAAAATGTTATTTAACCTTGGTTAGGCCAATAATAGAATATGCATCCTCCGTTTGGGACCCCTTAACTCAAGAAAACATTAAGAAACTGGAACAGACACAAAATAGAGCAGTGAGATTCATAACAAACGAATATTCACACTTGACTAGAGTAACACCTTTAGTAAAATCACCAAATTTAGAATGCCTTCAGGAGAGAAGACTCAAAAGTAAAGTAGCAATTATACATATAACACTGAGCCATAATCTTCAAATACAAAAACAAAATTTAATAAAATACTCTGAAAGACACAAAGATAAAGGCACATTCCTCATCCCATATGCTAGGACACATTTGTACAAATACTCCTTCTTCCCTAGTGCTATTAGAGCATGGAATGGGTTGCCTGAGCTAGCCAGGAAAACCAGTGACTTGGCAAAATTTAAGTCATTGGTTAATATGCATGACTAAATGCATGACGCGTAGGACGTAATCATCTTCTTTTTTGAAGTAACGTCTGTATTATATAAAGATAAGATAAGAAAAACGCTAGGATCCAAAATATACTAGAGCCTTTCAAATATTTTCAATAAGTACTGAAAAGCGGAAGCTCAGCTCGAGACGGTATCGAACTCAAGCCCTCATCATGGTAGCCAAGAAGTTTAAGCCTCTCAACCACACATCCCGCTATTCTCTTAATAATGGGGTTTCTATTCATTTAGTATGCGGTCATTTTAAAAATGGAGTTTGAACTAAGACAATGCGTTCAATTAAAACTATTCCCCCCACCCATACCATTAGTAGCCCTCTTTTGACAAAAAAAGTCGATGCTCAGACTTTTAAAATTGTTCCTAAATGAATGAGATGAGCTTCTACTAGAATGACTAGCAGTGCACAAAAATGTACTGATTGTGAGTCTCGGCCTAAATGATGACCATGCCGTGTAGAATGGAATGAGTTCTCTGACATCTGTGAAATCTAATTACTCCGTCAAATGTGAGCGAGGAGCCTATCACGTGACAACACGAGCAGGAGTCAAGTCTATGTGATAAAAAGCGGGACGTCAAGTCATGTGATGATGAATACTAAAGAGTAAAAGAGAGAGGGAGAGAGAGAGAGAAAGAGAAGAGAGATAAAGAAAAAGAGGAAATCGGAGAGTGCGAGAGAAGGGAGACAAACTCCTTGTAATGATTGATCAGATCAAAGTGACCAGGGTTTTCAATTACCTGGCTACTCTTTACACCAGTCACAACTAGCAAGGGCTCTCAGTTCTACTTCGTAGTCAAGTCAGATTCAGATAACGAGTTTTGAACATCAATATAAGGTAGGGCTCAAGAACAAATCAAACTACGATATGATTCAAGAACAAGTCAAACTACGATATGATTCAAGAACAAGTCAAACTACAATATGATTCATGAACAAATCAAACTACGATATGATTCAAGAACAAGTCAAACTACGATATGATTCAAGAACAAGTCAAACTACGATATGATTCAAGAACAAGTCAAACTACGATATGATTCAAGAACAAGTCAAACTACGATATGATTCAAGAACAAGTCAAACTACAATATGATTCATGAACAAGTCAAACTACGATATGATTCAAAAACAAGTCAAACTACGATATGATTCAAGAACAAGTCAAACTACGATATGATTCAAGAACAAGTCAAACTACGATATGATTCAAGAACAAATCAAACTACAATATGATTCATGAACAAATCAAACTACGATATGATTCATGAACAAATCAAACTACAATATGATTCATGAATAAATCAAACTACGATATGATTCATGAACAAATCAAACTACAATATGATTCATGAATAAATCAAACTACAATATGATTCATGAATAAATCAAACTACAATATGATTCATGAACAAATCAAACTACGATATGATTCATGAACAAATCAAACTACAATATGATTCATGAATAAATCAAACTACAATATGATTCATGAACAAATCAAACTACAATATGATTCATGAATAAATCAAACTACAATATGATTCATGAACAAATCAAACTACAATATGATTCATGAACAAATCAAACTACAATATGATTCATGAATAAATCAAACTACAATATGATTCATGAACAAATCAAACTACAATATGATTCATGAATAAATCAAACTACAATATGATTCATGAACAAATCAAACTACAATATGATTCATGAACAAATCAAACTACAATATGATTCATGAACAAATCAAACTACAATATGATTCATGAATAAATTTTAAAAAATACATTAAAAATGTTAAATATGAGACTAAATTAGTCAAATAATGCTTATTGAGAAAAAGTCAAACATATGATTCCTGACTAAGAGAAACGTAGATCTGTCCAATGAATATGTCCAACAATTTGATATATATTCCAGTCGAATTAAATGAAAACAACTTGAACAATCTATTTCTAATATTTTTCCTTTGGATTGATTCACTCCAATACAGGATTAAATCGTGCCCAACTCTTCAGTTCAGCTCAACACTCCAGTCAGCAGTTTGGCTCTTATGTTCGCTGTTAACAGAAAACAATTTAGTCCAGGTCCCCCATGGCAATATCTGCAGAACAAGCTGACATTCTGATGGGTCTCTAAATTCTTAGTGTTGTTTTTTTTTTCTAAATTGCCTTTTTTTTTGGACGGAACACGTTCAGACTTAGGTGGAAATCTATATATTTTCTTCAATTCATACCTTTTTTTGGACGTAACACGTTCAGACTTAGGTGGAAATCTATACATTTTCTTCTATTCATACACTACTTTGACAGACAGAGAACTCAGCAGACTAAACATTGATGTGGCCTGTCTGCAAGAAACCAGACTGGCAGACAGCGGATCTCTTACAGAAAGCAACTATACATTCTACTGGCAAGGAAAACCAGAACAAAGCCCTAGAATACATGGCGTCGGCTTCGCAATAAGAAACAGTCTCGTCCCCTGCATCGCGATGTTTCCCATTGGCAATGAAAGAGTAGCACACATGAAATTTGCATCACTGCAATGCAAAGTTAATATAATATGTGCTTACTCACCAACCCTTGCTGCACCGGAAGGGACAAAGACAGGTTCTTTCAAGCTCTAGAGGACGTAATTAAAAGTATTCCGAACTCCGAGCACCTCTATATAAATGGAGACTTTAATGCCCGTGTTGGTGATGGAAATGATGCATGGCCACAATGCCTGGGACCTCATGGTGTTGGCAAAATCAATGACAATGGCCAAAGGCTACTCGAGTTCTGTAGCTCTCATGAACTGTGTGTAACAAATACATTCTTCACTGGCAAGGAGCGCCATAAAGTCTCTTGGCAGCACCCCCTTCAAAAAGGTGGCACCAGCTTGACCTCTGCATCACCCGAAGGATGGATCTGAAAAGTGTTATCCACACCCGTTCATACCATAGTGCGGACTGCAACTCAGACCATTCACTAGTGCTAAGCAAAATCAAACTACTTCTAAAGAAGGCTTATACTTCCACTCAACCCAGAACTAGGCGAATTAACGTCAACCATGTAGGTGACCCAGAGAAGTGTGCACTCTTTGGCGAGCTCCTGAACAGTTCAATCCCCTCGTTAAGTGATGAAGAAGACATCTCTATCAGATGGGAGAAATTAAGATATGTAATCTACAGTTCGGCAATCACCGCCTTCGGGCCTCAAAAACACAAAAATGTAGACTGGTTTGAGGCGAATCTAGCACATATGGAACCTTGCATCGAGAAAAAGCGATCTGCACACCTCGCTCACAAGACAAAGCCAAGTCCAAGATCTTTGGAGGCCTTCAAAAGTGCTAATAAAGAGGCGAAACAAATGGCTAGAAAATGTGCTAACAACTTTTGGAGGGATACCTGCAACAGAATCCAAGACAGTCTCCACTCAGGAAATAGCAAAGCTCTATTTGATGGCATTAAAGCGGCCCTGGGTCCAACAGTGTCTAAGCCTGCCCCTCTTCTATCCAAATCAGGAGAAAAAATTACAGATCAAACCAAGCAGCTAGAACGTTGGACAGAACACTACCTCGAAGTCTATGCCACACAGAACACAGTAGACGATGTCGCCCTGGCTTCTCTGCCAGATCTTCCAGTACTGGAATGCCTAGATGATCTTCCGAGCCTAAGTGACCTTAAAAAAGCAATTAACTGCATAAAAAATAGAAAATCTCCTGGGAGTGATGGTATCCCAGTGGAAGTAGTGAAAGTCAACGAATCACTCCTGCTCCCTTAACTCTATATTCTCCTCTGCCGCTGTTGGGAAACAGGTCATGTCCCACATGACATGCGTGACGCAACTATAGTCACAATATACAAGAACAAAGGGGATCGGAGTGACTGCAACAATTACAGGGGTATCTCTCTCCTCAGTATAGTGGGCACGATCTTTGCTAGAGTGGCACTATCCAGGCTGCAAGTGATAGCTTCTAGAGTCTACCCAGAGTCTCAGTGTGGATTCAGGAGTGGTAGATCCACTGTAGACATGATATCTTCTCTACGACTACTGCAGGAGAAATTCAGAGAGAGAGACAGACCCCTTTACATCGTTTTTGTTGATCTGACTAAAGCTTTTGACATGGTCAGCAGAAGTGGCCTTTTCAAACTCCTGAGGAAAATAGGTTGCCCCCCCAAGCTACTGCAGTTCATTGAGTGTTTTCACGAGGAAACTAAATGCACTGTCAAATTCAATGGAGCCCAATCAGCACCTTTTGAGGTTTGCAGTGGTGTCAAGCAGGGATGTGTGCTCGCACCTACTCTGTTAAGGCTGCGGGCAAAAACCAAGGTTAGGAAGCTACTCGTCAGGGAACTCTTGTATGCGGATGATGCAGCTATTGTGGCTGATTCTGATATTCAGCTACAGTGCCTGGTTGACAAATTATCTGCTGCTTGCCAGAAGTTCGGCTTAAACATCAGTCAAAGCAAGACTAAGATACTTGTCCAAAACACAAACACTGCACCTCAAGTAAGCATTAATGGCCAACCACTAGAAATTGTTGATCACTTTTGTTACCTTGGCTCCATCATATCCAACAACACTCTACTGGATAAAGACATAAACAACAGGATAGCCAAGGCAATGGCCACCATGTCACGGCTGCAGAAAAGAGTCTGGGACGACATATCTTCTTATCTTATCTTATATAATACAGACGTTACTTCAAAAAAGAAGATGATTACGTCCTACGCGTCATGCATTTAGTCATGCATATTAACCAATGACTTAAATTCTGCCAAGTCACTGGTTTTTCTGGCTAACTCAGGCAACCCATTCCATGCTCTAATAGCACTAGGGAAGAAGGAGTATTTGTACAAATTTGTCCTAGCATATGGGACGAGGAATGTGCCTTTATTTTTGTGTCTTTCAGAGTATTTTATTAAATTTTGTTTTTGTATTTGAAGATTATGGTTCAGTGTTTTATGTATAATTGCTACTTTACTTTTGAGTCTTCTGTCCTGAAGGCTTTCTAAATTTAGTGATTTTACTAATGGTGTTACCCTAGTCAAATGTGAATATTCGTTTGTTATGAATCTCACTGCTCTATTTTGTGTTTGTTCCAGTTTCTTAATGTTTTCTTGAGTTGAGGGGTCCCACACGGTGGATGCATATTCTATTATTGGCCTAACCAAGGTTAAATAACATTTTAGTTTTATGTTCTTATTTGATTGACTAACAGTACTAAAGCCCTAGTCTACCGGACCTGTGTGTTGAGCACCTTGCTGTACGGAAGTGAAACATGGTCAACCTACTCATGGCAGGAAAAAAAGCTGAAATATTTTCCACCTCCGATGCCTAAGGCGGATCTTTAAAATAAGGTGGCAAGATAAGATAACCAATGAGGAAGTGCTACAAAGAGCAGGGTGCCAGGACATCCGCTCTGTTATCAGCAGCAGACGCCTTGGCTGGCTTGGCCACGTTCGTAGAATGCCAAAAGGTCGACTTCCACAGGACATCCTGTATGGCGATCTAATAGAAGGCAGGAGAGCCGCTGGTCACCCACTTTTACGTTATACGGATGTATGCAAACGCGACATGAAGCTCTTCAAAATCGACACTGGCAACTGGGAAGAGGTGGCACTGGACAGATCCTCATGGAGAGAGAGCATAAAGGAAGGGTCAAAGATTGCATATGGCATACACAACAGAAGCAGGAAAAAGGGTGAAAATGCAACGGCGCCTGGTGATTATATATGCCCAACCTGCGATCGCAGCTGTGTATCAAGGATTGGCCTCTTTAGTCACACAAGAAGTTGCAAAGGGAAAAGATCGTCTCTCGAGACAAAAAATGCCACAGACACTACTTTATATTGTTCGGCTCAAGCGCAGGTAATCTATATTTATACAACTAGCATTAACCACCGTCTACGCCGGTTGATTTGTTCCCAGACTATATATTGTTTATTTTGCCATGGAGCCCTCCGTTTTTTTTGTTACTTATAAGAAAGTAAGTTATAAATAAGTTATAGAGGCCCACAACTAAACGCTCTCCCATACATTCCTTTGGCCAGAGAAGTCTAGTTTCTATTACATCGAATTGGACCGGCCCGTAAATCAGAGCATCACTCCCCCCCCCCACACACACACCCTCTTCGCCTTATCAAATAGTTTTATTGACACTATCAGACTATTGTTCTGCTTTTCAGCTATTGGAAATATTTGATAGGCTTTAGGATACGTGTTAGTATGTTCCCTTTTTTTTTATTACATCCTGCAAATACTCACAACATACTTTAGCCGTACCCCCCACCCTTTTTGTTGTCACTTTTAATAAAACTGGCCACATTTCAATAACCCCCTTTTTGGCCAGTGTATTCAAGTATATCTACGTTTAAATGGAACGGCCAGCTTTACCCCCCCCCCTAACCAACTGTGAATTATATATCAATTTTCTTGCCCTTCACCTTTTTCGCATCCCCCCCCCCCGAACAAACGTTTTAGTATCGTCACGGACGCTTTTTCCCATCACCTAATTGTATTCAACACCCTACGCCTTAGAAAATAGTCTTACAATATCGGAGTATTGTTCAGTTATTAAGCTTTTTATCTGATGATTATCGACCGGATCCATTGTTTATCATTGCATCCTTCGCATTGAACGCTAACATAATATGTTGGCCAAACATCCTCCTCATAGCTCAGTCCCCCATTTTAACGCTCCCCTAGCTTAATTTTTTAATTTTGGCCCATGATTTCTAGAATGTAGGTTGAATGACAACGGCCCACTTCTATCGACCTCCCATAGATGTACATTGCTTTTTTTTTTTTAAATAAAAAGTTAAACAGGTTTTTTTTTTGTAAATGTAGTAGTTAGTATGACAAGACTTACTTAACTTAGCAATACAATTGTAAAAAAAAAAATTTGACAAAAAATCTAAAACCGTTTGCATAAATGTGTTAAAAATATAGTAAATAGTCAACTCCCTTACTAAATAGCCTCCCGTGTTTGTTACTATTAATAGCGAATAGTAATAAAAGTGTTTTTTTATGAAAACACTGCTTGCATGCTTGATTTTGAAAATAAGATTTTTCGCTTTAAGAAAAGAAAAAAGTAGCCGTTGCATCAGAACTTTGAATCAGGGCCGGTCCTATAGATTGCGGGGCCCTATGCGAAACGGATTGCGCGGGGCCCAGTCTGGGTAGGGATAAGGGTAATAAGTGAAAATTAAGATTTTATATTAGAAAATAAATTCGTTTTTGCATTTTATCCATACTTTACTAAGTACAAAATCACAGTCAAATTAACTTTTCGAGCCATCTACAGTATATAGTAGTTTTCCAACAAAAAAGCCGATAAACATTCAAATCTGCTTTTTACATATTCTATCCACTAGCAAAATATCGTGTGTTTTTTTCGACAGTTCGATCTATATTTATATCTCAGTGAATCAAAGTAAATTAAGTATTTGAACTTCTTGTTTTGGTTAAAATTCACCTTATTATTACATTTTTATTAATTGAAAGCTGACAATGCCCTTTAGTTTTCCATCTTGAATGATACCCCGAAATGACAATTGTGTCTGTTTTTTTTTAAACATTTGCGAGAGGATTCAGAAGACTTAAATAATTTCAGAAGATTTTTAATAATATCAGGACTTTTTCGTGCCTTTTTTGTATATTTTGAAATTTTGGGAGAATTCCAGGAACCCATTAATAAGTTAAAATGGTTTCATTTAATAATTTACACCTAGAATTCGCGCGGGGCCTATGAAAGTGTGTGACCCACTGCGGCCGCATAGGTTGCAGTAGATTAAGATCGGTCCTGCTTTGAATGGTCTAAAATATTATGATGTTGAATTTTCACTACCTTTTCTAGTTTACGAGATCTAAACGGGACGGACGGACGGACAGACAGACCACACAAAACTAATAGCGTCTTTTTCCCTTTCGGGGGCCTCTAAAAATCGTTTTTGGTAAATTTAACCGCTGCGTTTTCGATCGTGAAAATATCTTAGCTGTTCAAGACGTAAGGTTAAGTTTTCGTTTTTTTTTTGTCGTCTGCAAATGTTACAATTAGTGATAGTGAGTTTATTAGGGGTTTTACTCTTAAAATATACACTAGCATTAGCCACCGGCCCAGCCCGTTGGTTTATTCCCAGGCTATACATCGTTTATTTAGCCATGGGCCCCTGCCATTTTTTTTACTTATAACAATATAATGTTAAACACATTCTTTTTTCCTAATTCTAGTATCTATTAGGATGAAGTGATGTGAAGTGAATAAAGTACTTTCATGTGGTAATAGTGAGTAGCCTTGTGAAATAGAGGAGGCTGAAAACATTTTTGTTTTATAATATAGCTTTGATTAAAACAAAATATGTACTCTAGTCTCCAGTGTCAGGTCTAGTTTTCAGTGGGCGGGAACGAGTTTTTCCCCTTCAACTGAAAACTAGAGCTAACATCGAGACTGTGCATATGTTTCAGAACATTAAAGGAAAAACTAAATGTCAAAATAGCTGGGCCCAGGTTGTTCTAACGTCACGTCTCTCCAACTCAATGTATCCTGAGCAAATGTACAACGGAATTGAACGGTTCAAGTCTTGGACATGGTACCGTTGTAGCATTCAATCAAGGACAAGATAGAACCCAGACAGTTCCCGCCCACTTCAATGAACGTATATAAGTTGACCATCAATCTGAAGTCGTTATGTTGACCGAGACTGTGTAGAGGGTGGCATGAGAACGTAGAGATTCACAGAGCTTCTTGTATGTTCACTTTAAACAAAAGAGATACAAGACACCGATAGCAAAGACAAACAGACACAAACACTCTTTTGTTCCCCTGGCAATCAAACCATTAAATAGGAACAATCTGATATAAACTTTGTCACATGTAAATTATGAGTGAGTCTGGTGTGAATGTACACTTTGGTTTCTTATAGTTATAATGTTTTTTGTTTGGTGTAATGCAAAAATTGTAAGACAAATTCCATACGGACAATAAAGATTATTATTATTAAATGTTCAATAAATTGTCTGTCTGGGATTTAATATAATTTAATGTCTTCAATTAGATAACAAAATTTTTGAGTTAAAATACTATTTAAAAGTACTGTTGATCTAACATATGTCTTCATCAAACTAAAGCTGGCAGAGATTTAAAAACAAGGGGCAGGGAGGGAGTAGAGAGGTATTTAACAAGTGTCGATACAAAACATTGAGAAAGTGTCAAGTAAGGTATTCAGCAAAAGTCGAGGCGGATATTCACGTGTAAATATGCCTGAAATTGTCAATCAAATACTGATTCACATTCAGAACAGAAATAAAAAAAAATAAAAAAATTACATTTTGAAAATAAAAACCATTTCGTCCAAATAATGAGCTCCTCTTGAGATCTAGTCCAATAAGGATAGACATGATTTGCCCTAGGAAGATCTCAATGGCCCTCAGGAGGACTGGCAACAAAGGGAACACGGAGCGGATCAGAAACTCTTTGAACATAATGTCGTTTCCATTGGGTAGAAGAAAGGAACCCCCCCATCATCTGCCAGTTACGTTCCTGGTGTCAAGTGTATCGATAACCTGCCGTAGGCGGCAACTCTCTTTATCTTTCAATTCTCACGAGATACTCTCTGATGATGAGCGATGGAGATATACTTGAGTGGGATCTAAATCTATCAAGTTTGGTCCTTGAAACTAAGGCTTGAAGTCATATAAAATAGCCTGCATATCAAGAAGGTGTATTACAAACAAGGTGTCGAAGGATATTTATGAAGCGGCCATCCGCGGGTCTGTCGTACTCCCCCACAGAAGCTCACATCGCGCAGCGGTAACTCTAATAAACTAACATAAAGATTTTAATGTAATGTAATGTGAGAAAAATGAGGACCATTGTCAACTTCTTTTATACTACTTTTGGTTATATGAACTATCTGGACCTTAAACAGACATGAAAAAGTAAAATCCTGTTTTTAAAATGATTTATTCAATCTTATGATCTTTATGTCTTATAGCCATAGCCTGAATATTTATACATATAAATATCTAAATATAAAATTGATTGATCTTAATAAATGTAGTTTACAAATTATCAAAAATATAGCACAAAAAAGTGAAAATACTGTAATAATATCAAAGATGCACAGTCCTAGTTCATATACTATTTATATACTCTTGGACCACATCTATATAAAGATAAATTGGAAAACAAGATTTGCTTACAAGATTAGCATGTGAAATGGTGTATGAGACGAGATTGTCAAAGAGAAATAAACAGGATGTTTTTGTTACACAAGGTTTAGGGTAGCTTCGAGTTCTATGCAGAAAAGTAAATATGAAGGGGAGATAATTAAAAGTGAAAATAAATTGTTTCCTCAGCTTGGGGAAATCTATAGAGGAGATAATTAAAAATGAAATTTTTTTTTTCCCATAGCTTGGGGAAATCTATAACTAGAGGAGACGAACTTGTATCAGGGCCCTGATCAGTTTATCTACAATATACAACTCTTGGTCCTGACCCCACTCACCTTACATCTATTTCAACTCTAGCACCTGCCGTTGACGACGCAAACCTATTGTTTCTAAGATCAAGCCTAGGACAACTAAGCCATTTAGAAGATCGAAACCGTAGCGGTTAACTTGTACAAAGATTTTTTAATCCCCATTTCTACCAACTATGTATTTGACAGCCGACATTTTTGTCAAAACACTAATTCGTTCCCTTAAGCACTCATGATTTTCAAATGTTTTTTTTTTTTTTTACATTATTATGAAAGCGCGCGCGTGTGTGTGTGTGCGTGTGTGTGTGTATGAAGAAAAAATTGAACAAGAAGTCCTCAAAAATTAAAATCCTAAAAATTGTTAGTGAATATAAAGATCTATTAACGTGAGTGCGTGAAGTGTCCTTTTTGTGGTTTTTTTTTTTTGGTTAAGGGAAATAATACGGTTTGTAAAGATTTATTCTAAATAAAGTGCCTCTCTATGACTGACAATAAAAGCTCTATTCACAACTTAGTTCACTCAACACAAAAAACCGTCTTCCAAGTCTAGATCTAAAGGCCAAACATTGGAATAGTAGAAAGTGTACATTCGCTTAACTAGGATTTTTTCTCAGGGTGGACGGTGGAGTGGTTGTGGTCATTTTTTTAAACCAACACTCATTATTAAGAATATAATCTCTCTATAAGATGTATAAAATAGTTTTTTTTCTTGTTTTCAGAAATAATCAGGATAAAAAGTGCAATATCGATCTATCGATTTCTTAAACATGTCATTCTAGAATTAAACTTTTTGTTATACTTGTTTTATCTAAATTTGTCAATAATTTAGGGGTGCAGATTTATAAATATAAATCCACTGTAGTAGTAGTAGTAGTATCACATTAAGAAGCGGATCGGGCAAGAACAGCACACTATACACTATTACCATTATTAACCCTTTAACGGCCCTCGATCGAATGATGTAAGGTTTCTATTTGCTTAGTCTTTCTGTATGTCACCAGTCACAATCAGATTTTAAATAAATATGAAAAGATATTGAAAAGCTGATTTCTCCTTTCAATAATGAATGCACTATAAGCAGAAATCTCATTATCGATAATAGTCTGTTCAGTTGTTGTTTTTTAAATAAAAAAAAACAACTAAACTTTATCTGAAATCCTTTTTTTTTTTTTATAAGACATTTAGTTTTTTGGCCAAAGGTCTGAAAGTCTCTGTATCAACTCTATGTTATTCTTTTTTTTTTACAAGACATTTAGTTTTTTTTGGCCAAAGGTCTGAAAGTCTCTGTATCGACTATATGTTCTTTTTTTTTTATAAGACATTTAGTTTTTTGGCCAAAGGTCTGAAAGTCTCTGTATCGACTATATGTTATTCTTTTTTTTTATAAGACATTTAGTTTTTTGGCCAAAGGTCTGAAAGTCTCTGTATCGACTATATGTTCTTCTTTTTTTTTTTTTAAGACATTTAGTTGTTTGGCCAAAGGTCTGAAAGTCTCTGTATTGACTCTATGTTCTTCTTTTTTTTTTATAAGACATTTAGTTGTTTGGCCAAAGGTCTGAAAGTCTCTGTATTGACTATATGTTCTTCTTTTTTTTTTATAAGACATTTAGTTGTTTGGCCAAAGGTCTGAAAGGCTCTGTATCGACTCTATGTTCTTCTGTTTGCGTGCTAGCAAAAAGTAACGACTAATGATTCTTTGAGACTTTGGACAATGAAAAAAAATAAATTAAAAATTCCTTGTCAATTGGCGGATCCGAAAGGGGACTCCTCTGAGTTAGTGTTATCATTTGCGTTTTTTTGTTATCTAGTTTTTAATGTGTACCGTAATCCTAAGGTATCATAAGAAGTGCATCATAGCTGCGTATCCGGAGAGACAACTGCTGTAGCTTTGCAGTGCTCATTTTGATATCGACACTGCATTCTCTAATGCCTATCAGAGTAGAATACAACAGAATGTGAGCAGATAGATAGATGGGAGTTTCTTTTTATTACTTCAAAGAAGAGCGTTAAGAAAAGTCTACCCTTTAAAGAAACTTCAAAATATTTTGATATTGGTTACAGAAAGAATAGATACCCCCTTTTAGCAATATCAACTTAATAAATTCCACTTGTAAACATGTTAACTCATTGTTCAAAAGACTACTTTCAACAAATACTTTTAGAAAAAACAAACTTATATTACGTGTAATTGTATCAATTAGTTTGGATCAGTCATGGCATTACATTTGTAGTAGATCTAAACTGACAATTGTAAATCTATGCGCTTGGAAATATTTTTACCCTTTTTTTTGTTTGTTTTGTTTTTTAGTGCAATTTCATGCTTTTAGCTTTCTCACTGCGCTATGATGAGTTGTCTGGACCAGTTGGGAGAAGAAGGGGGGTGAGAAAGAAGGGGGTAACTGGGTGAAGGTTATCTTGATCGCTTTTTAAAATGCATTTTATTTTGTTAGAAGTTGTACTCGATGGCTCAAGGCTCCCCAAGCCAATACACACTAACCACTGTGCAGAACCGAAGTGCTTAAGAAAATAGAAGTTTTCATAGCTATATTTTGTTCGTTTCAAACGACGACCTAATAAAGGGGACTAATTAAGCTATACCGCCACATCTGTCAAGTACAATTTCATACCCTTGTTCTATACCAAACAAAATAATTAATTACTAATAATGAATGAACTAATTGGTTAATTTTGTTTATTGATTCTTTTTTGTGTGTGTCAGGTACAAGAAATCATTGTGCAAAATACCAACTTGATCAGTGTGTGAGAACTAACGTGTACAAACATTGTACCAGACAGACCGATGGAGTTGATATAAGCTTTGTACAAAAAAATAATTAAAAGCCTTCCTGGAACTTTAAGACATACTCTTTACACGCTCAATCCTTATTTCAGACGTTAATCCTGTTGAACTAATGTGCCCAGCCACAAGACTGCGTGGTCAGTTGAACATAGCGTTTAAGCACAGCCCCCAGTAGGAGGGAGAAGCTAATATTGGCTGAGCTAAAGCAACCTCTTTCAATCCATTTATCTCCGCAGAAATGTCATAGTCTCCCCTTGTTAGCAGCACATTTTCAAGAAGAGGCTCCCAGACTCAAGAAATCCAGAATAATTGATGCCTTCCGCTTGAACATAAACTACTCTCTCATCCACCCCTCCCCACAAACCGTTTTACTTTAAACAAAAAATTTTTTTGTATCAAAGAAAATAGAAAAGTTTCATTCAGATCTATTTGTCTTGTGCACGATAAAGAAGATTGTAAAGAAATCTTGTAGTCTCAAAAGCGTCTTCTAAATCTTAACATAGAGACATTTTTTTTTAATTAAAGGAAAACCTTAGGATTAGTTTAAATGTTCATAACTTTGTTATTTAAATACCGGTGGTGAAAAACAAATTGATGCCAAATGATTCTGTGAAGTCAAGTTTCAGCCTGATAAAGTTGATGATTGTTTTTAATATTCTTACACTTTTGTCATTTCCATAACTCAGTATTACATTTTTATTTTTATCGGAAAAACGTTTTTTTAGAATGCCAGCAATCTGCTCTTTGTTTAAACTTTGACTTTGAAGATCTCGGGTTACCCTCGAAGAATTTCTTTTGAAGCAACACAAGTATAAACAAAAAAGAGAAAGCGATCTCAAGAACTTGAAAGAAAAACTGAAGCAACAAAAGCTGAAGGAAAGGAAACCTGTGGGCAGTAAATACAACGTAACAGTGTTCTAGTCAAAGAGCACTACTGTCACAAGCTCGTTTAGAAACGTTACTTGGTCCTGCATGCCAAAGTGTCTAGAAATTGACATTTTGTATTTAAAAAAAGTGTAAAAAAATTATTGAATGCTTTTTTTTTAATACATAGTTATTTATTACTAAATATTATGTACATCTGATACACCTAATAGCTAACTATTTATAGAATTGCCTCTATTTATAAAAACCAGCCATCAATCGAAGGACTATATATTCATACGTATCAATCTATTTTTTAAAACAATTCTTTTCAAAATTAGGGATTTTACCAAAGCGTTAAAAAATCTCAAATAAAATGGCTTGTCTTCGGGTCGGCACTAAGAGACATTCTAGAGACTCGCTAAAGCACAGACATTCTAATACCACCAGACACATTCTAGACACTCGCAAAACTAGGATAGATATTTAAATACCATGATACACATTTTATACGCTCGCTAAAGCCAAGATAGATATACTAATACCTTGAGACACATTCTAGACAGTCGCTAAAGCCAAGATAGATATACAAATACTATGAGACACACTCTAGACAGACGCTAAAGCCAGGATAGATATATAAAAAACCGTGGGAGACATTCTGAACTATTCCATGGAATTCCGCTGAAATGTATATTTGTCTATGTCAATGACTCTGACGAGCATATTGAGGCAGGGCAGGGAAATGGTGGGTTGCTGTTCACGTGTTGTGCCAATAAGGCTCACTAGACCGACAGTAGGAATGATGAAAGCGTAAAGAAATGCGAATAGCTCCTGGGCTTGACTCAAGGAATTTATGAGGACATTACTGATTCAATGTCCAGCCTATGAGAACAAAGTGCACGTGGCGCTTATTTAACTTGCTCAGTGTCCACTGTCCAGTGATAATTTGATTTAGTGCATCACAATTTGTATTACAACAGGGGCAGTGAAGCATGCGCAGTGCAATAGAGCATGTTTAGTGCCAGAATACAACATAACATTTATTGCTTCTAGACGGGCTAACATTGCTTTGGCTAACATTCATTTGGCCAGACTGGTAGTAGGGGTTGAGAGAAAGATAAAACCAAATGTAGATGACCATCTTGTCTTTATCATCATCCTTACATCCTTGTCTTGCTTTGGGACGGTCTCTCTAGGTCGACAGTCGCACCCAAAATGTCCCACTCCCTGAGGTCAGAAGCTTCAAGTTACAGGAGACAGTTCACTATTCACTTTATTGTCTCTACTTTCAATGATTTAGGCTTAAAAATACATTTCTAATTCAGTCCACAAAAATTTTAAGGTAACAATTATTATTTCAGTCCCACATCGATATAAGATAATAATCTTTAATTCAGTCCCACAATGATGTCAATGTTTAATTCAGTCCCACATCGATGTCAGATAACAATCTTTAATTCAGTCTCACATCGATATCAGATAACAATCTTTAATTCAGTCCCACAATGATGTCAATGTTTAATTCAGTCCCACATCGATGTCAGATAACAATCTTTAATTTAGTCCTACATCGATGTCAGATAACAATCTTTAATTCAGTCCTACATCGATGTCAGATAACAATCTTTAATTCAGTCCTACATCGATGCCAGATAACAATCTTTAATTCAGTCTCACATAGTTGTCAGATAACAATCTTTAATTCAGTCTCACATAGATGTCAGATAGCAAATCTTTAATTCAGTCCCATATCGATGTCAGATAAAAATCTTGAATTCAGTCACACATCGATGTCAGATAACAATCTCTAATTCAGTCTCACAGAGATGTCAGATAACAATCTTTAAATCAGTCCCACATCGATGTCTGATAAAATTCTTTAATTCAGTCTCACAGAGATGTCAGATAACAATCTTTAATTCAGTCCTACATCGATGTCAGATAATAATCTTTAATTCAGTCTCACATAGATGTCAGATAACAATCTTTAATTCAGTCTCAACTAGATGTCAGATAGCAAATCTTTAACTCAGTCCCATATTGATGTCAGATAACAATCTTTAATTCAGTCTCACAGAGATGTCAGATAACAATCATTAATTCAGTCTCACAGAGATGTCAGATAACAATCTTTAAATCAGTCTTACATCGATGTCAGATAACAATCTTTAATTCAGTCTCACAGAGATGTCAGATAACAATCTTTAATTCAGCCCCACATCGATGTCAGATAACAATCTTTAAATCAGTCCCACATCGATGTCAGATAAAAATCTTTAATTCAGTCTCACAGAGATGTCAGATAACAATCTTTAATTCAGTCCCACATCGATGTCAGATAACAATCTTTAATTCAGTCCCACAAAGATGTCAGATAACAATCTTTAATTTAGTCCTACATCGACGTCAGATAATAATCTTTAATTCAGTCTCACATAGATGTCAGATAACAATCTTTAATTCAGTCTCAACTAGATGACAGATAACAATCTTTAATTCAGTCCCACATCGATGTCAGATAACAATCTTTAATTCAGTCTCACAGAGATGTCAGATAACAATCTTTAGTTCAGTCCCACATCGATTTCAGATAACAATCTTTAATTCAGTCCCACAAAGATGTTAGATAATAATTTTAATTAAGTCCCACATAGATGTCAGATAGCAATCTTTAATTTAGTCCTACATCGATGTCAGATAACAATCTTAAATTCAGTCTCACAAAGATGCCAGATAACAATCTTTAATTCAGTTCTACATCGACATCGGATAACAATTTTTTATTTAGACCCACAAAGATGTCTGATAACAATCTTTAATTTCGTCCTACATCGATGTCAGATATCAATCTTTAATTTAGTCCTACATCGATGTTAGATAACAATCTTTAATTTAGTCCTACATCGATGTCAGATAACAATCTTTAATTCAGTACCACATAGATGTCAGATAACAATCTTTAATTTCGTCCTACATCGATGTCAGATAACAATCTTTAATTCAGTCCTACATCGATGTCAGATAACAATCTTTAATTTAGTCCCACAAAGATGTCAGATAACAATCTTTAATTTATTCCTACATCGATGTCAGATAACAATCTTTAATTCAGTCTCACATCGATGTCAGATAACAATCTTTAATTTAGTCCCAAATAGATGTCAGATAACAATTTTAATTCAGTCTTACATCGTTGTCAGATAACAATCTTTAATTTAGTCCTACATCGATGTCAGATAACAATCTTTTATTTAGTCCCACAAAGATGTTAGATAATAATTTTAATTCAGTCTCACATCGATGTCAGATAACAATCTTTAATTTAGTCCCAAATAGATGTCAGATACAATTTTAATTCAGTCTTACATAGATGTCAGATAACAATCTTTAATTCAGTCCTACATCGACGTCAGATAACAATCTTTAATTTAGTCCTACATCGATGCCAGATAACAATCTTTACTTCAGTCCTACATTGATGTCAGATAACAATCTTTAATTTAGTCTCACAAAGATGTCTGATAACAATCTTTAATTCAGTCCCACATAGATGTCAGATAACAATCTTTAATTTAGTCCTACATAGATGTCAGATAACAATCTTTAATTCAGTCTCACATAGATGTCAGATAGCAATCTTTAATTCAGTCCCACATAGATGTCAGATAACAATCTTTAATTTAGTCCTACATCGATGTCAGATAACAATTTTTAATTCAGTCCTACATCGATGTCAGATAACAATTTTTAATTCAGTCTCACATCGATGTCAGATAACAATCTTTTATTAAGTCCCAAATAGTTGTCAGATAACAATTTTAATTCAGTCTTACACAGATTCAGATAACAATCTTAAATTCAGTCCTACATCGATGTTAGATAACAATCTTTAATTCAGTCCCACATCGATGTCAAATAACAATCTTTCATTCAGTCTCACATAGATGTCAGATAACAATCTTTACTTTAGTCCTATATCAATGTCAGATAACAATCTTTAATTCAGTCCCACAAAGATGTCAGATAACAATCTTTACTTCAGTCCTACATTGATGTCAGATAATAATCTTTAATTCAGTCCTACATCGATGTCAGATAACAATCTTTAATTTAGTCTCAGATGTCAGATAAAAATCTTTAATTGAGTCTCACATCGATGTCAGATAACAATCTTTTATTTAGTCCTACATCGATGCCAGATAACAATCTTTACTTCAGTCCTACATTGATGTCAGATAATAATCTTTAATTCAGTCCTACATCGATGTCAGATAACAATCTTTAATTCAGTCCTACATCGATGTCAGACAACAATCTTAAATTTAGTCCCACAAAGATGTCAGATAACAATCTTTAATTTAGTCCTACATCGATATGAGATAACAATCTTAAATTCAGTCTCACATAGATGTCAGATAAAAAATTTTAATTCAGTCACACATAGATCGTCAGATAAAAATCTTAAATTTAGTCCTACAACGATGTCAGATAACAGTCTTTAATTCAGTCCCACATAGATGTCAGATAACAATTTTTATTCAGTCCTACATAGATGTCAGATAACAATCTTTAATTCAGTCCTACATCGATGTCAGATAACAATCTTTAATTCAGTCTTACATAGATGTCAGATAACAATCTTTAATTCTGTCTCACAGAGATGTCAGATAACAGTCTTTAATTCAGTCCCACATAGATGTCAGATAACAATTTTTATTCAGTCCTACATAGATGTCAGATAACAATTTTTAATTCAGTCTTATATCGTTGTCAGATAACAATCTTTAATTCAGTCCTACATAGATGTCAGATAAGAATCTTTAATTCAGTCTCACATAGATGTCAGATAACAATCTTTAATTCAGTCCTACATCAATGTCAGATAACAATTTTTAATTTAGTCTGACATAGATGTCAGATAACAATCTTTAATTCAGTCCTACATAGATGTCAGATAAAATATTTAATTCAGTCTCAGATAGATGTCAGATAACAATCTTTAATTCAGTCTCACATAGATGTCAGATAACAATCTTTAATTCAGTCCTATATCGATGTTAAGATCATCTATTCACAGGCCCTGTAGATCATTCGGGGCACGACTAGGGTTCTGCTTACCAGTTTCTTTATTGCCTGATTTTTGCCGTCCCTCTCAGTGTGAGACCCATCAATTCAATGGTATTATCTTCTGCCAGTCATTCTTTCTTATCTGATTCATGCATTTTTGTTAGAAGTGATTGGACATTATTTTCTTTTAATAAAACAGTGGTCAGCTGGTCATCACGTCATCCTAATGATGCGAACTTCCTTGTTGGCAATGTGACCTTTGTAGGTAACACCAGTGAGTCTTATCTCAATGACTTCCACTTTCATCAGCCAGGAATACAAAAACGTGTTTGTGGTCAAGTTTCACAAATCGTCTGATCTTTATGCAGACAACAACAGTCGTCAAACAAAGACAGGGCGTATTGATGGGAAGAGGAGTCATTGCCCTTGGACAGTGTATCTCCAACTGGGGTGACTTAGCGAACCAATTCAGAGGTTCTTTTTTTTTCCTTGGGACCGCTCATGACTCTTCTAAAGAAGTCAAAAACGTTTTGTCAGTCTGTAAACAAAATCAACTGATGGAGGTCATTGTGAAGAAATAATATTGAGAATTACTACCTGTGACTGAAAAGTTCAGCGTGCGCCAATGAGATCAATACATTATAGTAAGCAACACACCAAGAAAAAACTAACAGAAAAACTATTTGTTTTAAGCCCTCCCAATGAAAATCAATGGATAACATGTAACGAATCACTCGTCTCATTGGAAATCGTTAAATGTTTAAATAATATGAAAAGAATCACTCGTCTCATTTGGAATCTTGGATAATATGAAACGAATCACTCATTCCCTTTGACGATGACTGGCTAGAGCAGTGATGGGCAACCTTTCTGAGGAGCCGGCCAAAAAAAAATTTGAGTCTTTAAGTCTTATCTTTGGTTAGTGCTATAATCCCTGTAGTATTGGAATGTCTGCTCCGTAAACCACACATGATTCTCACACACACACACACAAAATGGGTGCAGTGACGTCGGGAAAGTAAAAGGGGGATTATTTTGTTTAAGGAAGATGTACTGAAGATGTTCATAAAATTGCGACACAATCTTTTTGGTGTATCCGGTGTACAGAAAAGAAATACTGAGAAACTGTAAACCTTTAGTAGGAAAACCTCATAAAGTAAAATAAACAAAAAAAAAATGTGCACAGATAGATATTACCCTTAACTTAACACATCGGAATAGTGTCTACTTAAAAGAAAGGTTTTGGAACCCCTAATGGGAGGAACATTGAGCCCCCTCCCTTTCTCTTACTGCGCCTCTGAATGACTAAGTGTTTTTTAATGTTAGGCCCCACTGATCAGGAAACCTAAATGACCTCTGTCCAGCCACTAGTCACATGACTTGGTCCTGCACATAGCAGACTTCCAGTTAACTCCCTGTTGATCTAACACTATACAGCACTCTAAATGAAACGTGGGCAAGGAACATCCCTCCTGTTCGGTTTTTTGTCTTTTTTTCCCCTTTAAACGTGATTTTTTCTTCTAATTTCTCGACTCAAGCATGAAACAAAAATGTGAAGGCAACAATGTTCCGATTTAAGTTGTTTGTGCCATTGAGTGTATACTACCTGTATATCACCATCATACAACTGTACCAGTTTTTGATATTATAAAATTGTGAGTTATTTTGTTGGCAGAGTGTAAGGAATAAACAACAAGCTATATAAAAAAAAATACTTTTAAAACCAAAGCTTATCTAAGAAGAAATAACTGCAATTACTGCCATTTACTTGAAAATTACAGGGTTTAGTTACATTTCTGCTATATAATACAAACCAATTAGTACTAAATGATTAACTAATTGGTTAATTTTTGGATTGATTCGTGTATTTCTATTGACTATGAATAATTATGCCAAATTTCAACTTGATCCGAGAATGGGAAGTGGGAGAAAAAACGTGTCAAAACGTAATAAGGGGACTAAATCCATATATATATATATATCATTACGCAGCATTTATTATCCTTATATGGAAATCAAACAAAATAATTGATCACCAATAATTAATTAACTAATTAAGTTAATTTTTTAAAATTGATTCATGTCTTGTCATGCTTCCCATAATTTTATTATCGATCAAATCAACTTTCCCATCAATAAAATCAACATTTCCATAATTCCATTCTCTCTGCAGGTTTCCGTTTCTACAGCCCATACGATGTGTTCAAATCTAGACAGCCCAGATGGCCATCTTCGGACTTACCGGCAAGGAACGGCGCAGGTAAATGGAGTTGATTTACATAAATGAAGATCCAGTGACTTTGAGGGGGGGGGGGGCACTCTAAGAAACAGGTCTTTTGACTCAGGGTAGTAGGGCAAATACATCGCTATAGGTAGAAAGTATAAACTGAAGTAGCAGTTACATAAAATAGACATTGTCTTAAAGATTAAGAATATTTTTTTGTGGATATGAATACAGAACTGTAGTGTAGACTATAAATCAAATAACTCTTTGCTGGAAAAAGCCACAAAGACTAAATACCTTAACTTTCCTAAAACAGATGTCAGATACCAATTACTACTTGTGTGTGTGTGTGTGGGGGGGGTGCCAAATTGTAATTTCCATCAGAGAGCCTTAACTCTGTAACTTATCAGTATGCCAGTTAGGACACACAATCAGTAGAAAGTAGATCTTAAGATGTTGACCATTTCTGTTTCAGAGGATTTGTTCTCCCCTCCTGAACAGGACTACTACAAGATCATCTCCTACCTAAACGATGTTGGAAAACGAAGGCGATAGTCTCAGCAAGGAATGGAACTCTTATTGGTTGTTTTGTCATTGCTCTCTTTTGGTGGAGAAACATGAAGCCAAACATTTGAGACTCTTTTATATTTCATGTACAGTTTGATTCTTTTCAACTACTACACACAATTCTAAAAATACATTTTTATTCTGTTGATCAGACATTTTACAATTAACTTTAGAAAAAAAAATCTAATGTATCGACCTGAAAAATAAAGATGAAATAGACACTAACTGGTTATATTGACTTAGAGGTTTGAGTCGAATGGAAACTGAGTAGCAAGCTTAGCAAATGTGGGTGTGCGTGAATGTGATTGTGTGTGTAACTGGTAATCAACATTTCTTGACTGTTCCAGTTCAATTGTTAAAGTTCCAGCTTGCAGGTAGAGCAGGAAAAAATTTGAAAAACAAAACAAACAAATAATAACATCACAGTAATAACTAATAAAAAAGTTCCAAGTGACTGTAGGGTTAACACTAAAAATGAACAAACAAATCACAAAGAGAAGATTTGGGATGTGAACAGCATCATTTTTTTGTTTTTGCAAATAAACTTTTTTCTTTTGCTAATGAAAAATAAAAGCATCAGAAAAAAAAACAACAGTACTTTGAACAAAAAAGGCTCATCAAGAAGATTGCTACTAGAACAAAACATCAGAGTAGTACTTACCCTAAGAGACCTGTCATAGGATGCACTGAATACTTTAGTTCCAGAGGCTGTGTGCAAAACCGCTAGAGCATACACTGTTCCACTGTGTCCCATGAGTGTCTCAAGCTGATTGAATGAGTTCAATTCCCAAACCTAAAGAGACAAACAAGACAACTAATGTAAAGACAAAACACACTGTGCCCTGACTATTTAGTTGCTCCAACAACATTCCCTGATAATCAGCTCTATGTAATAATGTCATAAGAAATTCACTTTGAAATCTCATTTTCAAAGGGTGATTTTCTTAACTAGTGGACATTTTGCTAAAATGTGACTGCAGCATTATTGCAATCGAATAAAGTTTGCCCACATTATTACATGTAAGTTGACCAGAAGCCCAGATACAAATCAACAGTTTCACTTACATGGATGCAGTTTTCATAAGTGCCACATAAAATATGATGGTTAGTTATGGCTATGCTGTATACACTTCCACCGGAAGTCTCCAGGTCTCGAACACATTCTAGAGTATTGATATTCCACACCTGAACAGAATTAATAGGGAATAGCATTTAAGTTTTCAGCTTTTATTTTTCCAGTGGTTCCTTAGTATAAGACTTAAATGACTCAATCTTCAACATAGCGAAATAAAAGTCCCATTTGCAGATAGAAATTCATAGGTTGAGAACAACATGATAGACTATACTAAAAGAAAGAAAACAATATTTTGAGACCTTAACTAACAGATAAATTGATAAAGAGCACAAAAACATAAGTGGCTTTCCCCTTTTAGGGGTAACTAACAAAACTGCATGTTTCATGTGCAAAGCCTAATATATTTACATCATGCATATAAAAGGAATCCACTGGCTTAGTAGAAAATACAGTTTTAGAACCATAAAATTACGTTCTCACTAAAATTGTGTGTTTTAAATACAATGAAAAAATGTCTGGATGAGTAGTCACCTTCACTGTCTGGTAGGATCCACTAAAGAGATATTCATTAGTAGCTGCTAGAGCTCGAACCCAGTGGTTTAAACCTGTCAACTCTTTTTTCAGTTCATAAGTGTGGACATCATAAACCTATCCAGATAAAAATATAGATGTAAATTTGTAAAGCTGTGAGAAAGGTCATAACGATTTCAACATGCAAAAAAGAAATATCCATTAAGTAAATGTCAAGCCCACCACAAATTTATTTTATTGATTCTTCTGCCTTGATAGTTAGCTGACATCCTACAGTTTATGAAAAAATCTATTCCATTGTATATATTTTGTATGATTCAGTTCTGTCCAGCCAAGTCTCTGTTATTTAGGACTTTTCATTCGTTCTTGTGGCTATCTGAACTTCTTTGTTTTACTCTTTACATAAAGTCTAGAGCTTTAATAGTGTTTCTCATTCTTTTTAAAGATGCCTTTATTTCTCTATAGAAGTATAAGAACTAAAGATGAGCAAATACCATTTACCAAAACATTGTGTAGTAAGAGAGACAGTCATACTGAGTTCAATTCAACCTACTCTGATAATTTTGAGGGATCCACTGAACAGCATGTTGCTAGCAGCAACTAATGTACACACTGGGTTATCATGGGCTTTGATGACTTGACAGTTCTCATACGTTTCTACATTCCACACCTGATAGACATACAAATGTTTGACAATGTTACCTAAAAGTTTTTCTAGTCAACTTCTGATAGACATACAAATGTTTGACAATGTTACCTAAAAGTTTTTCTAGTCAACTTCTGATAGACATACAAATGTTTGACAATGTTACCTAAAAGTTTTTCTAGTCAACTTCTGATAGACATAAAAATGTTTGACAATGTTACCTTCTTTTTAACCACAATCAAAAGTGATTACTGGTCCCATATAGACTATACAAAATGATCTAGAAACTAATATTAACATATTTCCTTAATAATTAAAATCATTATGATATCATCAAGCTAAATCTAGCTAACACCCATTTATGACATTCACACTAAAAATAATCTAACTATTTATGATTATGATCAAATCTCTACCAATTATCAATGAAACACTTGAAAAGAATATTTATAAGCCTATGAAAGCCATCCTTTTTGGAGAACAGCCCATACATTTTAAATAAGGAAGGGAATACATCAAAACTACACACTGGTTCCAAACCAATACATTTTTTTTATTCATTCCCAAAAAATCAAAAACACTTTAACCCATAGAGACTCCATTACTGCTGCTGATCTTGTCACTGACATTTATAATTCAAAGCACTTACAATTATATTGCAGTCCTGGGAGCCACTGAACAGCTTGTTGCCATAGTTACAGAGAGCCAGCACAATGCCAGAGTGGCCTTCTAATGTCTTCACACACTTGTAACTGGAGCTGGTGTCCCATACCTGGCAATGGTATTATCAAATGTTACTTTACATCATGCCAAGTTTATTGTGCTACTCTATAATAACCAACAGCTTAAACAAAACAGCTTCGCTTAAAAAATCCAAAACTTAGTTAAACCTCACACAAGTTTCCCATTGAAAAAATATACACTTATTCAATGTAGATTTCAAGACAAAACTAACAAATCATAATGATTTTCATTTTTTTTCCTCAGATCCCTCCAAAACTGAATTCCATTTTTTTTTTAGCCTAACCTTTGTTCTTTTGTGTTTCCTTTTATTTATTATTTTTTTATTTTTGTAGAAAGCTTCTTTAATTTATATTCCTGGTAACTCGTTCTAAATTCTGCTAAAGAGATAATACCTAGTTCCCATCTTTATTCACTCACTTTGATTGTTTTGTCTGTAGATCCACTAAATAAATAGTCACCCATTGCACTGAGACACCAGACTGGACCCTAACAAAATAGACAATACCAACTTAGTCACTCCATGATTATATATATATATTAACATTAATTAATAAACATTTGATTAGTAATTGATTCAATCATTTAAAGTTGATATTTGAATATCTTAGAACACATGAAATGAAAACAGACTGTAATCAAGAATCTACTTTTCAATTCAAATCAATTCAAATCAGTCTTTTGAATTTGTTAGTTCAAGTTGAAGAAATAACAACAAAGTGTAGAAGTGTACTAACCAGATGTCCAACAAATGTCCCTTTACACTTGAACATTGATATGGGATCATAAGCTGGGTAGAAAGAATAATTCACCCGTAAATAAATACATGAAATACAATTACTCAAAATGTTCCTGGCAATTCAGTTGAATATGAATATCTAAATAAGTCAAGCAGTTATCAATATTACAATTTAAAATGTAGGTAAAAATATTGATACTAAAAATTTGTTAGATATCATGTTTTAATAACTGATACTCGATAACTTCAGATGGGAATGTTAAAAAAAAATTCTTCTGAGAGCTAAAAATATACAGGGCAGGTGAGATAGAGGTCTGTACAGAACCAAGTGAGATAGAGGTAAACAGAGGTAGGTGAAATAGAGGTCTATACAGAGGTAGGTGAGAAAGAGGTCAGTAAAAAATAGGTGAGATAGAGGTCTGTTCAGAATGGGTGAGATAAAGGTCTGTACAGAAACAGGCGAGATAGAGGTCTGTAAAGAGCAGGTGAGATAAAGGTCTGTACAGAAACAGGTGAGATAGAGGTCTGTAAAGAGCAGGTGAGATAAAGGTCTGTACACAGGCAGGTGAGTTAGAGGTCTGTACAAATGGGGTAAGACAAAAAAACTTTACATATTCATCTACCATATGGTCAAGCAATTAACTTGACAGAGAGATGGGTAACTTTTAGGACCAAACAAGATAACCTGCTGTCACATAGCAAGCTGTTAAATATCCCCAAAAGATGAATGTAATATTTAGTATTTAGTCCAAAACAGATATTCAAAGATATCAAGAAACAAGGGCATCATTACCTCCGGCTGTAGCACCAAGATTGATCCTCATGTTGATATGTGACATTTCTTCCTGAATTCATAAGGATGCAAAATATATTGAATGTTTTGATTAAAACAATATCCTAGTAAAAGATACTAATCATAACTTATATTCATTTTCAGCTAACTGTCAAAGAAGATGAGAGAAAACTATGTTTGTAATTTACCGTTAAAGCAGAAATGTCTTTTCTATTGTCAAGTATTTCATCCATTATTTTACTGTGATTCCGCTCAACAAGTTCTGTAAGAAAAAATATGTGTTATATATAAAAAGAGTGGAAGTTAAGACTGTTATACCCCCCCCTCTCCGATTGGAGAATCAATGAACCATTCAGCAAGTTGTAGGGGCCTACCTAGCTTCATGTCTACACTCTTCTCCATGTTCTCTAATCTTTCCGAGAGTCGACCAAGCATTGATCTGAGGAACTCAATTTCTTGGTCTTTTTGATTTAAATGCATCTGAAATAGAAGAATGACTAAGATGTCTGAACAAAAGTAATTATACACTTATTGTAAACAAATTTTAAAGTAATTCACTAATTATGTAGAATCAAGCTTTATAAAACTATATACTGACTATTAAAAAACAACTTTTCATTGAGGTTATCTTAAAGAAACAACCACTTATTTTATGTAAAAGAAACTTGAATATTTTATTTTAAAACAAAGAAAAAACAACCTACTTGTAAATCTGTGACTTTCTCATCTGTCAGTCTGAGAAACTCTTTCATTCCTTCAAACCTGCAAGACTTTAAATGTTCTTCCAACTCGTCTTGTGTTCCAATAAAATCACAACTTAAAGACAACAAAATTTCAAGTAGCTTATTATTACAGCATTAAAAAAATAAATTACAAAATGTAAAAAAAATAACTATGTCCAATAAATACAAGAGAAGCATTTAAATCTATGGATTAGCAACTGTTACCAAATAACAGAATAATGTCATTTCAATAATACCAAAAAATATATACTCCCTTTCATACCTGTATTTTTTGTTAGGACAGTGTACATTGTTACATGAACGTAAATGATCCTCTAAGTCCTGAAAAAAAGTATATAAAGATTTCATTACATTTGTGGATATTGTTTCTGTTATTGTGTTTTATTTACTTACATCTATATATATGAATAAAACAATAAATATATTGTAGAATTTTAATAAGGCTTTAGACATGCTAGTAATTACATTCATTAATAATAATAAATATTTTCTCTACTGACCTTTTTTAACAATGGTGGGCACCCAGCATTATTAGGACAATCTATTGGCATGTAATCACAATCATTTTCATGGTCCCTGAAACATAGCAACAGAAATTATGAGCATATTTAATATGTGTCACATCCATGATCATTCAATTATATCCTACACAGCAGGTTGTTTGATATTCCTAGTAACAGAGACTAGTACACATGCATCTCGTGACCTCATTTCTAGATACTTTGGATCACAGAAAGAAGTAAATAATATAAGGGAGTTCAGCCTAGTAAAATAGTTAAATTATTCACTTGTGTTTTATTCCACAGTACCTTGTTCATTCATTGTACAGATTTAGCAACTGTATTTATTGTTATTGTAAATTTATAAAATGGATTATTCAAGTGTATTCATAATTCATTGTTCAAGTATTGTGATATTAATTATTCCATTTCATTCATTGGATTATTCTTTGGTGCTCTATTATTTAATAATCTTTGGATTATACTTGAGAATATAAATCTAGAATTACTAACTCGTAATGACCATATGATACGTACTCAACAGGTTTACAGTAACATCCCTGGCAAACATTGGTACATTGTGTTATTGGATATAAATACAAAATTACAGACATTTATCAAAAGTACTATCATGACATCATGTAATATTAGAATAATCATCCTTTTCTTAAACCATATGTCACATGGCAGGAAAAAAAGCTGAATGTCTTCCACCTCCGATGCCTAGGGCGGATCTTTAAAATAAGGTGGCAAGATAAGATAACCAATGAGGAAGTGCTACCAAGAGCAGGGTGCCAGGACATCCACTCTGTTATTAGCAGCTGGCTTGGCCACGTTTGTAGAATGCCAGTAGGTCGACTTCCACAGACATTCTGTATGGCAATCTAATAGAAGGCAGGAGAGCTGCTGGTCACCCACTTTTACGTTATATGGATGTATGCAAACGCGACATGAAGCTCTTCAAAATCGACACTAGCAGCTGGGAAGAGGTGGCACTGGATAGATCCACATGGAGAGAGAGCATAAAGGAAGGGTCATGGATTGCAGATGTCAAACACAACAGAAGCAGAAAGAAGGGTGAAAATGCAACGGCGCCTGGTGATTACATATGCCCAACCTGCTATCGCAGCTGTGTATCAAGGATTGGCCTCTTTAGTCACACAAGAAGTTGCAAAAGGAAAAGATCATCTCTGGAGATGTAAAATGCCACAGATGTCACATATCAGTTTAAATAAACCTAATCTATGGTAATAAACTTAGTATATTTTTCGCCCATAATGGAAAAACCCACGTGCAGGAGTATGGAATTACCCACACGCTAGTTTATAGAAAAACCCATGACGTCATCTACACGAGTTGATTTGGTGGTCTAGGGGAATAATTGGATTGGTTAGAGGAAGCATCTAGGGGAGGAGTTAAGGAAATGATTGAATAAAGCAGGAGTTAGAGATTTAGTTTGGAGATGTAACTTGAAGTCACAAGTCATATATTTAATTTGTTATGAAATTAGATCTAGTAGTAATCTATTAGTTATTGAGCTTTGAAAGAAGATGTTCATTTGATAGTTTTATTTCTGTACATGCTGTACATAATTGTGATTCCCAGTTTTTGAATTAAAGTTCTGTATTTGAATTGAAAGGATCTTCGCTATTTGAATCTCTAAGACATATTTAGATCTAGAGATATATCTACAGAATCCCCGGCATCACAGTTACGACATATTAACACCTTTGACAAATAAGCATTTTCGACGAACAAGAAAAAACCTAAACTGTGATACCATAAAACAAATAAAGACATTCTGACAGAATCTAAACATTGATACTGAATGAACTGCTAAGAGGCAGTAGGAAACAGCCAGGAATGGAGAGAAATAGACAGCAGATCACAAATGATATCCAACAGACTTCAGGACTGGTAAAAGTGAATTGAAGTTCAACAAAAGTGCAAATTTCAAATTGTAAATAATAATGAAACAATCTTGTGTTGTCTATTGACAGCTTAAATAGTCTCAATCTAAGCAGACACTACCAAAACTCATTTATATTTTTACTTTTTTTTTTTTTTTACCTATACACCATATCAAAGATAGTTAAGGTATATGTATCAGATTTAAAGCATGCCTTAAAACAAAACAGGACCTAGTGAATGAGCGGTGGGGTACTAGACATTCTGTGTTCCAATTGTCATGAATTTTACTGTCCTAAGTATGAGGATATTAGACTACAATGTGAGATCCACTGATAAAAAATAGACAGCTGCTTGTGCTACAAACCCTATAAAGACTCTAAAAACTACTGAAACAGTAAACTCTACCTTATATGGTAGGGGAACCTTTACAATAAAATGTCTTCTAATGATATAAATCAGGTACCTTCTTTGATTCATCCTAAAAGTAGAAGGACACTTTGTGGAATCAGCTACAAATCTCTTCAATGTTTCATTATAGTAACAACCATATTTACAGTGTATCATCAGTTCCCCTATTTGTTCAGACACTGCTATATTGGCTACCATGACGACCAATCTCTGATCATCAACAGGACATATTGCTAGAGAATACACAATTATTATAGAGGATAAAAAATAACAGATTTTTTTAGCATCAGCAATAAAAAGGTTGCTAAAACTTTTCCCTGACAAAAGTATCCTGATGGATGAACTATAGAAATATATATAACAAAAAAGTTTTCAGCAAATAATAATAATGCTAGTATTCTAAGGAAGTTTTGCAAAAGAGAAAAAAATCAAAATTACAGATGCGAAAAAAATGTGTTTGAATACCAAAATGACATTATGCTTGTTTAATCACACAACACAAAACTACTGTCAGTTTCCTTCTTCAGAGATGTGCATTAATCATTGTTACTTACCCTAACTGCTCTAAGAGTTATGTTAAGTATTACATAGGAGTCGCTAGTTATTGTCAGACATTCAGGTCCTCTTGAGGCCAATGTCATTTTTATCATTTTAAAAGTACAACACATAAAAAGTAAAATGGTCAGGGTCAAAGTTGTGCATGTTTTTAAAAGTGATTTGCAATGAAAATCAAATGATTCCCTAAAAAAATTATATTGATTTACATTAGCCATTAGGTTTGTAGTTTGTAAGAAAAATCAATATAAACAAGGTTACAAAGATAGTTTGTGTGGAAAAACAAACTCAAAATCGGCCCCCGAAGTGGTCCACCCAGGCAGGCTTCAATATTTTCAGAAAGAACATCCAAATGGAATTATATCAAAGACAAATGAGAGATAAGAATGGAGAAAGAAGGTTGACAGATCTTGTGTAGTGCCCCAACGGTCCAGCAGATCAAAGGAAAGGTGTTAATGAATGCAATGTTAGATGTGAACCTGGCCTAACTAGTTTCCTTTTCAGACCTTGTGGTCAATAGGGCAGATGATGTAAAGTTCATCTGTTTTTTTGGCCTACGGTTAACGAGGGTGTTATGTAGCCAGCACAACCAATGTCAGGTACCCATTAGAGCTGGGTGGACTCAGAGGCGCCCTAAGAATACAAAGTTGAAAATCTCAGTCTTCATCAGGATTCGAACCCGGGACTCCCGTTTAGAAGCCAAGCGCCTTACTGCTTGGCTATAGCGCCTCTCTTGCCCAATTGAAGTCTTATAATTGATGTGATGTATTTGTTTCGAAAAGGCTCAATCTCTTATTCGAATGCACCCATGCATTAAAAAAAAATGTTAACGAAAATGAAGTTTAGAAAATTAGTATTCGTTTTAATGTAGGTATAATTTATAATGCATACTAATTAGCTTTTTCTCTTTAAAAAACTGCTTGCATAACTGATTTTAAAAATTAGATTTTTCGCTTTCAGAAAAAAAAAAAGGTAGCCGTTGCATCAGAACTTTGAATGGTCTAAAATATTGTGATGTCGGATTTTCAATATCTTTTCTAGTTTACGAGATCTAAACGGGACGGACGGACAGACATTTCGCACAAAACTAATAGCATCTTTTCCCCTTTCGGAGCCGCTAAAAATGAATGAAATGAAAAATATTGCAAAATGATTTCTAAAATTTAACTTACAAAATGTAATAGAATCACATCAAGATTGTAGTTTAAGCCCCAATTGAAAACTACTTTTCACACTTTTGAGCAAAATTGTTTAAACTATGAATAAGTTTTGCTCACTTTTGTATTGATGTAGTCCAAGGTCACATATATTGCCTACAAAGCTATTTTGTAAAAGTAATCTCATAATTATCCCCCCTATATTCCACATAAAAGACCATTGTTTAAACTCAGAGGCAAGGAAATGTTTCACAACCTTTTAATTCGTTTGGAAGTGTAGATAATAGAATCACTTCCTGTCATTAAATTCACTTAAGAATTAAGTCACTAGGAAGTATAAAAGAAAGTTTTAAAAAGATTCTACAACAATATTAATGCAATATGTTTACAGTCTGTTGAAGTGCTTAGATGTAGAGATTGTAGAGCCCAGAGTTTGTCAAGTGGAGTAACATTACTCATCTTCCAGCCAGTTTCTTTAACTGAAGAAATTCTCATACCAACGGATATCAACAACTCACTCTATGTAAATAAACATATCAATGTCTTAAATCAATCAACAACTCACTCTATGTAAATAAACATATCAATGTCTTAAATCAATCAACAACTCACTCTATGTAAATAAACATATAAATGTGTTAAATCAATCATCAACTCACTCTATGTAAATAAACATATCAATGTCTTGAATCAATCATCAACTCACTCTATGTAAATAAACATATCAATGTCTTAAATCAATCAACAACTCACTCTATGTAAATAGACATATCAATGTCTTAAATAAATCATCAACTCACATATGTAAATAAACATATCAATGTGTTAAATCAATCATCAAAATGCCAAAAATGTTGCTGACACTGAAAAAAAATGGTGCTGGATGAAAAAATGAACATTTTCTATACAATAATGATTGGCTTGTCAAACTGTTTACATCTTTGAATAAAATAATCCAAACAATCAGCTCTGAATAGATAATACTTGGTAGACTAAATGCTATATGTTTTAGAAAAGAGTTAATTAAGAAACAGATGCAGGAACCTAATATGTGCCACAAATTCCATTCCACATAGTTTATCCTGTCTATTTGAGCATACTATTGGTCCATTCATTATTTTATCTTGGAAGATTAAATTTTTTAAAATGATCAAAATGCATTATGGTTGCTAAATTTTGCATAAAGCTGATTAAAATAATAAACTTTGATTATGTCTATTGACCAACTTTATGGATGAATGGATGCTGCTTGACAGAAAAGAAACTCTAAATAGAACAGAAAACAGGTAAGTGGGGGTCATAAATTCTTCTCTCAGTGATGAAGCAAACACAGAAAAGAGTAAAACAAAAAAAAGAGCTCACAATGTGAATACAAGAAAAACTAACAACTTACCATCAGATCTTGAAGCAACACAGGACTTGCAATATGTGTGCTAGTAGAAAAGAATTTTTAAAAAACTCCTTAGTAATCTTATAACTATTTACAACCTAAGACTATTTTATTAACTTCATATATTACAACATAAGACTATTTTATTAACTTCATATAGAGAATGGTAATACTGATAAACTACTTCTATGAGAGTATGATTTACATCATTGGATTTTTTTTTAAAATCCTTATAAAGATGAAGTATGAGTTGTTATATCTTTTTTTTTTAATTTTTAAAATCTTTTATTTTTTTAGAAGTCTGAATAGCACCACCCCCTTCGGCTAGCTGTAGCTGTATTATTGCAAATAAAGCATTATCCTACCCCACAGCTGACAATAACTGGATCTTTGAATACTTGATCACACAGTCGACAAAACAGTTTCTTATTGGGACTGTCCACAAAGACAATCACTTCCTATGAACAAACAAAAAAATACATTTGTAAAAGTTTTTTGTTCTTAAAATGTTAAAACTGAAAAAAAATTTACACTTAATTAATCAAACTGAAACAAGTTAGATGGACAGGTCATTTCCTTTGATTACAATAACACAGATATGATCTGAAAACCCAGAATAAAACATGGAGAACCCATAACAGAGAGCATTGTGTCAAAAGGCTTTCAAAAGATTGACAAATAATAATACAAAGAACTTTAGAAGATGCTGGCTGTTTACTATGTCAAGCTAAAACAGTAAGATCTGAGCACTTATGATTTCGGATACTTATATATTACTCGTAATTGAAACACAAAATGCAGTGCACAACTTTTTAAGTTAATGAAATGGATGAGGGTTTTCTACATCCATAACAATTACCGTATTTTTTCGCCGTATAAGACGCTCCGGCATATAAGACGCACCCAATTTTAAAGGAGGAAAATCTAGAAAAAAAAGATTCTGAACGTACCGTATTTTTCGCCGTATAAGACGCACCAACTTTTCCCCCCCAGTTTTGGAGAAGAAAAAGTGCGTCTTATACGGCGAAAAATACAGTAAATCTTCAGCAAAGAGAATAAAAAATTATGAAACAGAAGCAGACAATGAAAAATTTGGATAAAAGTACAGTTGCCTGTGGACAAACCCTGCTTATACATTTTAAATTTCTTAAAATCATCTAAATTCGGTGTGTTAAAAATTTTGTCTAAATCTTTAATTAAGAGAACATATTCGATTTGTAGAACAAATTTCTTCTTCTTCTTCATTCTCATTGTTATATTGGAGTGTTCAGATGACTAGAACAATACATGAGATGAACTGTTGGAGTGTTCAGATGACTAGACCAATACATGAGATGAACTGTTGGAGTGTTCAGATGACTAGACCAATACATGAGATGAACTGTTGGAGTGTTCAGATGACTAGACCAATACATGAGATGAACTGCGCAGTGGTTTCCAAATCAGGGGGCTCTCCATATAGTTTTCTTTCTATTGGGGTGATTTGGGGCCAATGTCTTATATGGGCCTCTTGGTAAAGAGAGCAGTTTTGGAGGACGTGGTCCGCATTCTCTGGTGATACTCCAGTAGAACAAATGAATGAAATATTTTTACTAATTCCAAAATTAAAGTTAAAACACAAAAATAATTTCACATCTGCTCAGAACTATATTTTTATTTAAATAAATCTGAACTAAAAAAAAACTTACATCTTCTTCAGTTAATGTTCGATTAGTCAGATTAGAATTCTTCCGTGGAATCTGTCCAGGAGACAAATATGAATTCATGGCCTAAGAGAAAAAAAAAGTAAAGGTAAGTATTTGGTCAGAACTGTTATGTTGAAACAAATCAAAGCAAAATCAAAAAAATTAATAAAAAAAACAACAAGCTACTGAGGAAGGCAACAGACTGGAAGGAGTTGTTTTCTTATCAATACTGAAAAAAAAAGAACATCAACTCATTAACTTTTCAAAATTTCAGAACATTGTAAAAGATTTTCATTTTCAATGCCAGAAAATATGCAAAACCTGGTGGGGATGGTGAATGAACCTAGTTTGAATCTATTTTAAAAGGTGGCTATACTGAGTATGCAATGTACACAGGTATTTTTCGTTATGCAATAAAAACACACCCAATGTCTAAATGCTGGAAACTTACCCCATGTTGCTCTCCATTCATTGACTGGCTACTGTGTGACTCACTAAAAACATTGTCCTCTTCATCAGCTATGGAAATAGGATAGACAAGCTCAGCACAATAAATAAGCACACTGACATTTATTACAACTAAATTTTGACCAGTTTCAAATTTTATGACTTAAAAAGATAGAAGCTAGAGCTGGTTCAAAATACTCAAAAACTTCCTGAAGAACAAGTCAATAGGCAGTGCTAAGAAGACCAGACCTGGGTATATTTGTTTAGAAGTTATATAGTGTGATATCACTGAAACAAATCTTTTAGAATTAAAAACAATAATGAAGGGAATCAAGCTAATTGTTACAATCAGACTGTTGACACAGATCTTTTGAAAACATACAAGAGAAATCTTACTATACAATCAAAAAGAGCTCAGGGAAATAGTAAATACATTCTTACAAAAACATTTCCTAGGCAACTTTTGGGTCAGAGTGTTCACAGAAATATCATTTGGAGAATTCATTAAAATCGGATAGCTGACATTCTGATAGGATGGTACAAAAGGAAAAGACTGAAAAGCTCATTGCCATCAACTATCTTTGATAGAATTACTTTTAAAAAAGGGGAGCTTCAACTAGCAGCTACCACCTAATTAAATGTCATTCACATATGTCCAACAATTATACAACAATCCTGGTAAAAGCCAAAACTGTTCTTCAAACCTAAAAAATAAAATTATTTAAAAAATCTAAGAAACTGCTCTTCAATAGACCCCATCAAACTTACATTTAAGGGAAACATAACCAGAGACTTATTAGTCTACAAAATGGAGAAATGATCAAAATTTCAGAAAGAAATGCCAATCTATTCAGAAAAGGTGAGAAAACCAAAGATCAACATAAACCAAACTATAGAAAAATGATACCATCATGACCAATATTCAATTTTTCACCTCTGGACAAGGCACAGCAGCACTATTTCAGAAGATAATTGAAGAAAAAAAACACTCGTTTAAGCAGATTTTAATGGGTTTTTTCGCCAACCACTTTAAAATCCCTGGCTAATGTCTAAAACCCCTGAGATGACATTAAATATTGTAATTATAAATCTTTTTAACTATTATTTAAACTTGGAGTATAGCAATCACCTATTTCGCCAAGACAACAAATTTAAAGTATAAAGTTGAAACATGATATTCTAAACTTGACTTGATTAATTTTACCATGATATCTAACTTTTAATAATCTCTTCTGAGCTATTGTGTAACTATTAGGATTCAACAGACAGACATAGACATTAACAAACTAAATCATTTCAAATATTTAAAAAAAAATTAATATACTTACCAAATTTTAATGAGCGAACTGATTGTGAAGTATAAGACATTTCTGACACAAAACTTTCCCAGTGTCTGTTTGTTTGCTCAGTACTAATGACAGTATAACACAAGATTTAGTTTTAGCATCTTTGGCAATCTGAAAGAGCGATCAGATATACACAAAATTGATTATCAAGTCATGCTACTTTTGTGTAAATTAGCTATTTTTATGATTTCATAATGTCACTATAGTTGTAACTAGAGTAAACTATTGAAACCTAAAGATAATGGGCTCATCTTTGGACCAATAGAAAGTTTTAACATGCCAGCCCTCTTCCTCTTCCCACCTCAAAGACATTTTAAGAATCATGTTGAAAATGAAGAATTTAGGTCCAAATGCAAAACAGAGATCAGTGGTCTTGAAACTTTTTGACCCACTGCCCACTTTTCATATATTTCAAATATCCACTAGTGCCCCCTTTTAGTTTTAATACCAACAAGAAACTTGAGAATGTAAATTTAAATAAGATGCCATTTATTTATTGAGTTTCATTGAACAATACATTTTTAGGTTTAATTTAAAATTTAGTTATATATTTAATATAACTATTACTGTTGTTAAATTCACACAAAAAAATCAACTTCAGCTAAATGAAATTTTGTGCATCATGTAGTTTGACAATGGTGGAAATGTCAGGCTTTAAAATAGTCCAAGCAAGAGGAAGGTCTCCTCTGGTGGCTACATCCCATTAATATCTTTGTTTGTTTGTTGCAGCACTATACCCAGTTGCAACCATTTATGTTGAGGGAAATGCTAAAAACAGCAATTACATTTTTGACCACAGTTTTGGTATTAACAGGAACATTTAAATGTTCAGCCTAACTCTGTAGTGCTTCCTCTGTTAAAATTATTTTTACTGTTGACAATTTTGAAACTCTTTATTTTTTCCTGCAACTCAACTTGAACATCAGTAACATGTTTTAAAACAATTTGACATCTGTGTTTAATATCAATATCTTTCCTTGTAGTCATTTAATTCATTAGGTGCCAGCCATGTTAAACAAATCTTTTTTAACCTTTTTTAAGTCACTGCCAACTGATGAATATTCTTGCTTCTCAAAAAAAATCCTAAATTGTATTTAAGAGCTCAACAAAACTAGTGAGACAACTGCCTTTGGAAAGTCAGCAAACTGTAGTGTACAATAAAAATTTAGCATGTTGTTAATTATTTGTTTCACAAAATTGTTAAAAGATGCGCACCCTTTTGGCATGGATTGGTGTTTTATATAATTTTTATTTTGAGATTTAAAGGTGAAAGAAATTTTTAGAAACGATGTTATGTTGCCACCGAGAATCACTATGGAAAATAGTTAGAGAATACGGTATCCCAGAAAAATTTGTCCAGATCCTACGACACCTTTACAGTCAATCTAGTTGCTGCATTAAAACAGAAGAAGGAACAACAGAGTTTTTTACAATCGAGACAGGTGTGAGACAGGGGTGCATCTTATCTCCCTTCCTTTTCCTCCTAGCCATCGACTACATAATGAGGAGAGCAATGAACCAGACTGCCTTTGGTATTCCATGGCATGAACAGCTCCGATTGACGGACTTGGACTTTGCTGATGATGTTGCACTACTCGGGGCTACAAATAAATGCATTCAAGAAATGACGGAGAGCCTAGACAGAGAGGCACCCAAAATTGGCCTCTGCATAAACTTGGATAAGACTAAAATTATGCGAGTGGGATATAAGGCTAAGGGTGTCCCCGTCAGACTTGGCGATTCAAAGCTTGAAGAGCTGGACAAGTTCACGTACCTTGGCAGCATCATAAAAAATGATGGAGATGCTTACCATGATGTAGAGTGCCGAATAGGAAAGGCAGGGAGCATTTTCCAAAGGCTGCAGCCTATTTGGACTAGCCAAGCCATTGGACTCGAGACAAAAATACACCTTCTCAACACAATCGTCATCCCAACTGCTACATACGCATGTGAGACGTGGAAGTCATCTGTCAAAATTGAGAAAAGACTAAATGGGGCTCAACAGAGATGGCTGTGACGGATTTTGGGAGTCAGTTACACAGATCGGGTCTCAAACAAGGAAATCCTATGCCGAACTGGGAGTCGAACACTTGGTGAGGTTGTGACTGAGCGTCGCATGAGGTTTGCGGGACATGTTCTAAGTCAAAATGAATTACGCACACCAAGAGTTGCGATAACATGGAAGCCAAAACAAGAAAAGCGCAAACAGGGACGCCCTCGTATTACTTGGCGACACACCTTCATGGAGGACCTCAAAACAGTGGACACCAGGTGGGAGGCGGCTTCAGACATTGCCAGTGACAGATCTTTATAGAGACAGCTTGCCGCCCAATGCGCCGAACGGCGCGGGAGGACCTAAGTCTAAGTTATGTTGCCTGTGAATCACACAGTGAATTATAAACATTTCTAGATTTTCCTTTTTATATAACTTATGAAGCCTTTGTAGAATCGAATCAGTAATGATTCCCTATCACCTGTATGATGGTGTGTCACTAAAATAAAATAGATTCTCCTTTTGTGTCACAGATAAGTTTTTCAGAGAAAAAAAATATGCGCCTCATTAAGAACTTTAAGATTAAAGTCATTTGTAAAGAATTTTTAAAAATTTATTTTGAGGTTTTCTTATAAATTGCTGCTTAACATCACTAGCCATTTCATCAAATGGTCTTTGAATTAAAGAGTCACGTATCAATAATACTCTCAGAACCTCTTTGGGATTTTGATGTAGAAATGACTTTCCATAAAGCTGGAATAGCCCATTTTTAACCAATATTATGAGAATTTAGTTTTTTTTTAGTTATCTTCTTTTTCTTCTTCGTTCTCATTTTTATGCTGGAGAGTTCAGATGACCAGACTAATATATGAGATGAACTGTGCAGTGGTTTCCAAATCAGGGAGCTCTCCATTTAGTTTTCTTTGTATTGGGTTGTTTTGGGCCCATTGTCTTGTACGGGTCTCTTGGTAAAGAGAGCAGTCCTGGAGGACATGGTCAGCATTCTCTGGTGACACTCCACACGGGCAGATTTCACTGGTTCCAATTTTGAGCTTCCGGTACATATGTTGTCTCGTTCTGTTGTGTACGGTCCTGAGTCAAAAGATTAGATGTTGATCTTGTGGGATAGCTTATAATAGGCATAATTTTTCCTGTGATTCGGATGAGAGCTTGTCCATTTCTCATTTATTTTATTTACTATTAGTTTCTTTATTTCTTCTGGATAGAGTGCTATGTTAACTTGTGAGTTTGTTCTCCCACTCTTGGCAAAAGTGTCAGCCTTCTCATTTCCTTCTAGTTCTATACGTGCTGGTATCCATTGAATAACAGTTTTTTTTTGCTGTTGTTGTTGAGCTTTAAAAGTGCTGTCCTGAGTCGTTTTATATAGGAGGAATCAGAGTTTTCCAAACTTTGGAGGGTTGTTTTTGCATCAGGTAGAAAGACAATCTGATTGTGTAGGGTATTTGGATGATTTGCTAGCATGGTAGCAGCTAGTTCTAGTGCTTTCTTTCTGCTCTGTGGCTATCAGAGAGCTCTCCAGTTGCAATGGATTTTTCTAGTTTTTCTCCATTCTATGAGTATTCCAGCTCCTCCATTTGTGGTGGCTTTAAGGGATGAGCCATCCATGTAAACTCTGATCCACTGATTGCTAGGATAATGAGTTTGTAGAAAACAGTTCACTATTTCCTTGAGTTCTGTTGGTTTGTAGTCAGATTTTTTTGTTATATTTTCATTATGGTCTCTTTTAGTAGGAAGAGAGCTTTTGTCCCAGGACAGAGATTCATTATGATGTATCATGGATTCCAGAGTTATTTTTTTAAGTTGGTGTTTCTTTTTTAGGTGTAGAGATTCCTGTATGACATTGGTCCTTTTGAGATAGTTTTTAGTGCCAGTTTTGTGGCTTATTGTTTTGAGTGGGTGCCTCTCCAAGGTTTCCAATTTAGTGAATTGGGAAAGGATTTTTATTTATAGATTTATAGTTATGAGCTCTGCAATTTTGAAAGAGACTGTAAACCAGTGGTTCTCAAACTTTTTTTTTTACCCCAGGACCCTTTATATAGTAAAAACTTGCCCATGGACCACTAAGTGAAAAAGTTACATAAATGCATAGTATATAAGTTACAAATTAAAAAAAAACATCAATAGAATTAGACGCAAAGAAATATTGTTTATCAATCTATTTAGAATAAGAAAGCAGGAGAGTCGTGTGCTAAATTATATGTGTGCAACCTTTGACCTGTGATCATGAATAATAAGGAATTTGTGACAATGTGGGAGTGACATCCTAAACCAGAAAAGGTTACCTCAGGAAGTTTCAAAATGGTGTCATCTCCATGTCAGCAATAAGAGAAATTTAATAAGTAAAAACTAAATATAATATATATTTTTTATTCTTATAATGTCTGCATCTAGTCTGGTTCTTTGTGTGGTCTTACCGTAGCCCATAGGCTCATAAATCTATGTGTACCCAAAAGCTGTACTACACCATCTCAAACTATTGAACTGAAAAAACAACAACCTATATTAGAGTTTATAGACCTTGATCTAACTAACTAACTTACTTGACTTACTAAGACTAAATCAGTAACTAAGAAGACACTTACTGACTAGTAGAAAATTTTTAAAATAGTGTCATCTCCATGTCAGCAATTTGAGAAATTTAATAAGAAAAAACTAAATATAATATATATTTTTTATTATTATAACGTCTGCATCTAGTCTGGTTCTTTCTGTGGTCTTACCGTAGCCCATAGGCTCATAAATCTATGTGTACCCAAAAGCTGTACTACACCATCTCAAAATATTTAACCGAAAAAACAACAACCTAAATTATCTTATCTTATCTTATATAATACAGACGTTACTTCAAAAAAGAAGATGATTACGTCCTACGCGTCATGCATTTAGTCATGCATATTAACCAATGACTTAAATTCTGCCAAGTCACTGGTTTTTCTGGCTAGCTCAGGCAACCCATTCCATGCTCTAATAGCACTAGGGAAGAAGGAGTATTTGTACAAATTTGTCCTAGCATATGGGACGAGGAATGTGCCTTTATTTTTGTGTCTTTCAGAGTATTTTATTAAATTTTGTTTTTGTATTTGAAGATTATGGTTCAGTCTTTTATGTATAATTGCTACTTTACTTTTGAGTCTTCTGTCCTGAAGGCTTTCTAAATTTAGTGATTTTACTAATGGTGTTACCCTAGTCAAATGTGAATATTCGTTTGTTATGAATCTCACTGCTCTATTTTGTGTTTGTTCCAGTTTCTTAATGTTTTCTTGAGTTGAGGGGTCCCACACGGTGGTTGCATATTCTATTATTGGCCTAACCAAGGTTAAATAACATTTTAGTTTTATGTTCTTATTTGATTTATAGAAATTTCTTTTAATAAACCCTAATGCTTTGTTGGATTTTTTTAATAGTTTCATCAATATGTGGATTCCATGACAGTTTTTCATTTATTATAACACCTAGGTATTTTGAGTTTTTAGTCTGTGTTACTGGTTTGCCATGAATAAGATAAGTGGAATTAATTTGTTTTAGTTTTTTTGTTACTCTTAACAACTGACATTTTTCTGGGTGGAAAGACATGCTCCAATTTGATTCCCATTTCTGTAATTCATCTAATTCTCTTTGTAAAATATCTGTGTCTTGTTTTGTTTTTATTGTTCTATATATTATGCAATCGTCTGCAAATAATCTGACTTTTGTTCCTGAACTAATGCAATTTGGTAAATCATTTATGTAAATTAAAAATAATAGTGGACCCAAGACTGTTCCTTGAGGTACACCTGAGTTTACTGTTATTGGTGTTGATTTAGAGCCATTTATTATTACAGTTTGTTCTCTCCCTATCAGAAAATCTTTAATCCACTGATGCAGTGGACCGTTAATGCCGAAATATTTTAATTTTTTAAGCAAACTATGGTGGTGAACTTTGTCAAAAGCCTTGGAAAAATCTAGTAAGATAGCATCTATTTGTTCACTATTATCTAAACCTTTTGAAAAATCATCAATTAGTTGTGTTTCACATGATCTATATTTCCTAAAGCCATGTTGGTATGGGGTGAGGACATTATGTTTGTCTAAGTGGTTTATGATATTGCTACATATTATGTGTTATAGTATTTTACATGTGATGTTGGTAAGTGATACTGGTCTGTAGTTTCCTGGATCAGATTTTTCTCCTTTTTTAAATAGGGGGGTGACATTAGCTTCTTTCCAGTCCTTTTGGTACTCTGCCCTGGTTAAGCGATGCTTGAAAGAGTATTTTGAACACTGGGGCTAGCTCATTGCTTAGTTCTTTGAGTAATCTAGCTGGAATACCATCAGGTCCAGACGCTTTATTTGGTTTGGTGTTGGCTAATAGTTTTTTAATTCCATTTTCTTGTACTACTAAATCTTCTATGTTGTCTACTTGGTTCAAATTAAGAAATATGTCTTTGTCTCCTGGGGCTGAGAATGCTGATGCAAAGTATTTGTTTAGGATGTTTGCTTTAGTTTCATTATCATTATGTATTATGTTATGTTCATCTTTTAATGGTGCTATGCCTGTTGTTTCCATTTTCTTAGACTTAATGTATGACCATAGGTTTTTGTTGTTATCTTTAGATATTACATTGTTTATGTATTCACTCTGCAGCTGTCTGCTTACTTTTTGGGTTAGGTGTTTAATTTTTATATACTTTTTGTAAACTCTTTCTGCCTTGGTTGCTTTAAATTTTCTATATAGGTTTTCCTTCTGTTTACAAAGCTTCTTTAGTCTATTATTAAACCAGCATTTATTTATTTTGTTTGATGTGTATTTAGTTGGTATATGATTTTCTATAATGCTTTTAAGATGGTTTTTAATGAAATTCCAGAGGTCATCGACTGGTTGGTTAATGTCTTTTTCTAATAAAAATGTTTGTTGAAAGTTTAATGCAGCTTGGTGTAGTTGTGTTAGGTTACATTTATTCCAGAGTAAGATTTTTCTTTTGGTTTTTGTATTGGCTACTGCTTTTATCTGACTGTGTATTTTTATGATCTCATGGTCTGATAGACCAGGGATAATATCATAATCAACTACTAATCCAGGTCTGTTGGTTAAGAAGAGATCTAATGTGTTGTTTAATCTAGTTGGCTTTTTAATGATTTGATCTAAACTTAGGTTGTGTAAAGTTTCTATGAAAAGCTCATTTATGTCCTTAAGGTTTTGGTGTTTATCTATGGTTAGTGTTTTCCAATTTATATCAGGTAGGTTGAAGTCACCCATAATCCAAAAAACTGCATTTTTTATTTGTCTCTTTAAGTGTAGTAATCTGATTACATAGTTCCTGCATGTATTCTAAACTAGAATTTGGTGGTCTGTAAATGCTGCCTATTATAAGGGATTTAGAGTTTATAGACCTAGATCTAACTAACTAACTTACTTGACTTACTAAGACTAAATCAGTAACTAAGAAGACACTTACTGACTAGTAGAGAATCTAGTAGTAACTTACTCATCCATCTCATAGACCTATTTAGATCTAGTTACTAATAACATGCTTAAAGGGGAAACTGATGGGTTTTTTTTAGATTTGAGTTATTGACATTTTAAATTCTGCATAAAAAGTTTAAATAGTAAGCACCTAAATGCTAAAGACACTTTAATATCTAATAAATTAGTAATAAATTCTTGACATCTAAAAAAAAAAACAAGGGTTTTTTGAAATGTTTTTAGGTTGAGAATATGTCACTTCCATCAACAGTACTGAAAGCAAATCTAGATCCAACCAATCAAATTGCTTCATTCTTACAGAGGCAGTTAGACTTAGTCCACAGCTATTATAATTACAGTTATAGATCTAAAAGTATTCTAAGGGATAACCAACTCGAGAAAACAAAAGTAAAATTTTCATTCACAAAAAGTAAATAGATCATGTATCTGGCTGATTCTAACAAACTGGTCAGTATAAGGCTAGTCTAGAACTTTAGTTTAGTAGGCTATGTGTAGTCAGTCATGACAAGACAACCAAGCAGTGTTTAAGATGAGCGGTAAGACGAGAAAATGTACACAATGACATTGTTAGTCAAGCATGTAGATTTACTCTCAACATACTTGTATTTTATTCTTTGCTTACTGCATAGAACTAGATCTATTTCTTCTACGAGATTGTAAGCTTTACTAAATGTTTTTCCATTATTTATACAGTAGGCCAATAAAATAAAATAAAATGTCTCTATCTAGACACTCTTTAAAGGTTTTAATTGAAAGGGGGCAAAAATAAACATATATATATTACTTTACTGTATGAATTTCTGTAAAAATACAATTTATAAGTTAATAGATTAAATTAATAGGTTTGTGTAAAGTCACATAGAAACCTGATAAAAGTCTGACCGTTTTGGATGCACAGGAAAATTATGTCATTATTATATATTTCATTATCTGTAAATCAAAACACATAGACTATATATCAATTATATCGAAAATTGTCAAAACCATAGCTGAGTTTCCCTTTAAATACTAGATCTACTTGTAATACTACTAGATCTAGTCTAGACCTAGATTCTACTTACCCTGTAGAGAGCCTGTAGGCTGGGACATTGTTAGCCTTATAATTTATTAGGCGTACTCTGTGTACAGTAGATCTCCACCTCACTGACTTTTCAGTGACAAGATCTAGGAGTCTAAGAGGGTAGCCAGCTCAGTTTTAGTTTGCTTAATAAGTAATAAGTTTACTCGAGTCAAGTTTAGTTTGATTAAACTTTGATATCGGTTAGATCTAGACTAAATATAGATTATATAGATTTTAATAGATTAGATTTAGAATTTAGAGAATCTAGAAATCTTACTTATTCTTAAAATGAAAAGTCGATGAGATAGACTCTATATAACTATTCATCTTTCTAATAAAAGTGACTAGAGTGAAGAGTCTACTGTGACTTACTCAGTTATTGTCTAGTTACTAGTACAGAAGAGTAGTGTCAGTAGTAGTAAGTAGTAGATCTAGATCTAGTCTAGAAAAATTAATTCTAGATTCTAGTCTCTAGATTAGATAAGTTTAAAAAGATAATCATCATCATCATACTATGACATGATCATACTCAATTCATACTAACATACTTCATTATACTTCATACATAAGTCATAAATGATAAATCATAAAGGCCCAAAGTGGCCAAAGGCGACATAAAAAGTCATAATCAATGATATTATTGATAATGATAAGGCATCATCACTGTCACATGATTTATAAGGGAAATCCCCGAATTATTCAAACGTTTGTCTCCTGGTAGATCTAACTCTATTTCTGAATTTGAATTTAATCACAATTGTTGAATAAACAGGTCTAGTCTAAAGACACTAAAGATAGTAAAGTCCCCCAAATTATTTTTATATTCCATTCTTAGTATCTTACTATAGCTCTTTTGGATGAAAGATAAACAAAAATTCTTGATTACACAGACCTATATTAGCGGAATATCTATTGTCTTAAACATAGATAGGAATCATCTATTAAAGAAGTCTACATGTAGCGTTTGTAGTGTTGGAGTCATTCGGCAATCATAGATGAGGAATATATATCTAGAATCTATATAGATCTAAGCGAACTATACAGATCTATGATATAACTGAACAACAGGGACAAAACCTGAAAACTGAAGAGGGAAAATAACTCATCTGTTAACAGCTTTGACATTTTAATGATTTTATTTCACAAAAAAGCTAATAATTTAAGTAGCCTATTAGATACTATACCAATAACTGTACAATACAGTATTAGTATACTTAAACATCAGTCAAAGCAAGACTAAGATACTTGTCCAAAACACAAACACTGCACCTCAAGTAAGCATTAATGGCCAACCACTAGAAATTGTTGATCACTTTTGTTACCTTGGCTCCATCATATCCAACAACACTCTACTGGATAAAGACATAAACAACAGGATAGCCAAGGCAATGGCCACCATGTCACGGCTGCAGAAAAGAGTCTGGTACAACATATTGCTGACTAACAGTACTAAAGCCCTAGTCTACCGGACCTGTGTGTTGAGCACCTTGCTGTACGGAAGTGAAACATGGTCAACCTACTCATGGCAGGAAAAAAAGCTGAATGTTTTCCACCTCCGATGCCTAAGGCGGATCTTTAAAATAAGGTGGCAAGATAAGATAACCAATGAGGAAGTGCTACAAAGAGCAGGGTGCCAGGACATCCGCTCTGTTATCAGCAGCAGACGCCTTGGCTGGCTTGGCCACGTTCGTAGAATGCCAGAAGGTCGACTTCCACAGGACATCCTGTATGGCGATCTAATAGAAGGCAGGAGGGCCGCTGGTCGCCCACTTTTACGTTATACGGATGTATGCAAACGCGACATGAAGCTCTTCAAAATCGGCACTGGCATTTGGGAAGAGGTGGCACTGGACAGATCCTCATGGAGAGAGAGCATAAAGGAAGGGTCAAAGATTGCAGATGCCATACACAACAGAAGCAGAAAGAAGGGTGAAAATGCAACGGCGCCTGGTGATTATATATGCCCAACCTGCGATCGCAGCTGTGTATCAAGGATTGGCCTCTTTAGTCACACAAGAAGTTGCAAAGGGAAAAGATAGTCTCTGGAGACGTAAAATGCCACAGAATTGACTTTACAGTGTCCTTCATTCTTTGTTTGCATACCTAGAAATACTAGAATCACAGTGTGGCTCTCTGACAAAAAGTGCAGAGAACAAAGAATGCCTTTGTAAATTGCATTCATTGACCTGACTATCTGAGGCAGCAGAGATGGCCTCTCTAAAATTTTGTAAATAATAGGCTGTCCACTCAAGATACTAAATGTAATTGTCTCCTTACACCAAATATGGATGGGTACTGTGCATTTCAATGGCGCCTGCTCTGAAAGTTTTAGCATAAACAGCAGAGTTAAATAAGGATGTGTCACTTCTAATCCACCATGTTTTAGACAAATCTCTAGAAAGCACCTCCAAATTTAATGGCACACTTCTGAATATTGACAAACTGAGGGCCAAAATGAAAATCAACACCACCCTTGTAAGGGTATGCTAATTTCAGATTTTGCAATATAGTTGCACACACACAAGTAGAGCTTCAGTCATTTAATGTCCTGATTCTCACAGGGCTACAAAGAATATGCATGAAAAAAATATATTATGGGGCCACCTGCTACAACACCACCCTCCATCCTTATTAATGAAAATAAGCTAGATGCAGTACATGAGTTCTGTTATCTAGATCCACAATTCAAGATTACATGTCTCTAGAAAAGGAGATAAAAACTCATAGGGAATGTTCTGTCGACCTTCGCTAGACTCAGACCAATTTAAGAGTTTGGGAAAACTGGAAGTTCATTGCAGTGACCAAAAGGCACATGTTTTGACCAATCTACTGTACAGCAGTGAGTTACCTGTGCAAAGCAAGGGAGAAAACTAAATTCATTCCAATGTGCCTCCAAAAGATCTTGAAAATTACATGGCAAAAGAGAGTGTGCAACACTAAGATCCTTTCATGAAAGTCTCTTCCCAGCATCTTTGCAATCCTGAGACAATGGCGTCTGCGCTGTTCATGTTCACTAGATGGTGGATAATCATATCCCAAAAGTCATACTTTATGGGCAACTTGAGACTGACTCAAGAAAAGATGGTCATCCCCATCTTTGTTAAGTGGGATCTCAAAGCGGTGAATAATGTTACTTACTACTGGGAAGACATAGCACTATGTGGAGAGAGATGGTAACCAAGAAAGCTATCAACAGTGTAAAAACAAGGGCCTCAGTTCTGGAAAAGCTTGCCAAATGAACAATGGTAGGCTTTTCTATCACCAAACTGAAAGCCACCTTTACCTGTGATACATGTGGAAGGGAATGTCTCTCCAAAATAGGGCTTCACAGTCACATGAAAAAGTGTTCCACAAGATAAGATTTTTTTTTATTCATAGGCCTATAACGAGACAACAAATGTTTTGTAAGATACCGTAATTCAATTTTTTTTTTAAAAAGTTAACTCCTTTTATAAAATCCGTAATATGGTAAGATAAGTAAACAGTATTAATCTTCTTTAATCAATTTCATTAAAGTTTTTTCAGTATACTTTAATTAACTTGCTATTTAATGATTCTTCTCTCATTCAATAATATGGGTTCTTTGTTTCTATTTTTGAGATCCTTCTGAACAACTAGCTTAAGTGGATCAATTAATTGTCCACAAATAAATAAACTTAAATGTGGTAGTTCTTGTCCATGTCTTAAATAGAGAGATATTGCAACAATATTAATGAAAACACACATAATACTATGTTCTGAACCATGCCAAGATGTGGAGTTAGATTTTTATATAACCTGATATAAATGGATGCAACATATATCATTATAGAAAATACTTTAAAATAAATCGATTTTTGTGTATTTCACTACTGTGAGTGTCACATACACAGCCGCCCAAGGTTACCAGCCAGAATTTGTTAGCTCGGGAAATTCCAACGCGCGGCAGAGCTATGTGTCAGAATAAATATGATTGGTTTTGAAATATTAATTATTGTACATTGAGCTGCATTTATTGGTTGGCATCGCAACAAGGGGATGTTAGAGACGTGACAACGCTATACCCGGGAAAAGATTCTAGATTTTTTGTCAGTGTCGTACGGAACGTGTTAGGATTCAGACGTATATTTTACATTATTGTGTAGATCATTTATTTAGCAGAATTATATTTATTCTGTTCTATTCAAGTACATTTAACGATTGTAATTATTTGTGAATAGCTTTTCCAAGTTTTGAATTAAAGTAATTGTTTTAGACGAAGAGAAGTTTCTTCATTGAATATAGTAACATACTTAGATCGACTTAACGATTGGCAACTTCTAGATGATCCTCTTATCAACTGGCAACATTCTGAATGATCGTATTATCAACTAGATCTAGCTACTTCTATACGATCATCTTATTAAAGACGATTTCAAGATCCTCGGCAATTACGATCATTGATTGTGCTTCAACGTGACATCTTGACATCAAGTTTGATTATAACATCTAGCACTATTGATGATCCTAACAGTGAGTTTATAGCTCTAATAGCATCATTCCTCCAGCATTAGTTTCTACTAATCCAAAACATCCAGTTATAGTTCCTGCCCTATGCATAAATGTCTTGCATGATGGCAGGGAATGACATAATAATGAGGATATTTTTTTTTTTGGAAATTCTTTAATGCGTTAATCTATTTCATTGTAGAACCTCTCTACTAACTCCTGTTGAGTGTCAGATACCAGAAAAAGAAGACAAATAAGCTTGGATTATACAAGTCACCATTTTTGCTGGCAAAAGGAGGAACACCTTAATACTGTGAAAGCTCACCCTTCAATGTACAGTGGCGGGAGCATGAAGATTGGGTGATCTTGCCGGACAACATAAAGAATGGACTGGCCTCCCTCTTGATATCCTACTAAGAACAGCTGCTGACTGGTAAAAGTGGAGGTATTTGATTAGGAGAACTGTCACAGCACCCTTTCCAATTTAAGTCAAGGGGCGGATGATATAGACTTTATATATACACAAGTGAACCATTAATATCTTTCAAAAATAATAATTAACAAGCCTGCAACTGATCTCCTTTATCCTTGCACATTAATCATGTAACAATTATGTTTGAACTGAAAGATTTAGCATCATAATTATGCATGATCACTTTCTTTGTATAAATTGTTTATATATGCATCTAATTGTCTATCCATCCATCTATTCATCTAATATAAATTAAAATAAATGAAAAAATTTTTTTTTTTAGTAAAATAACTTGAAGATAAGACACATTTTGTTTCAGATGTATTAAAATAACATCCTGACATCAATGGTAAGTGATTATTGAAAATTGTGAAAAATACAAAATAATCAATAAAATGGCATTAGTTCTTATATAAACAATAAGAGGTGCGAACATTTTTATTATCTTTACAATCACTCACAAAAAAAAAAAAGGAAAAAATGCATCTTATAAGCAGAATATCATTAGACACAAGATCACATTTAAAGTGGATAATAAAAAAAAACAATCAACCAAATATATATAATTGTACGCAATTAATACCCATTAATATAAGCACATGGTCCATATTTAAATGAGATGATAGTAATAAAAACCCTGTGCCAAAGCCAGCTTTGGCAACCCATTTCGAAAAAAAAGTGTTATGACAACAAGACCTTTTAGACGCACCCAGCAAAATATGGCCATTACAAACAAATTACAATAAATTGGTTTCACATAATGAACAATTATAACAAGGAATATTTTTTTTTTTTTTTGGTAGCTTTCATTCAATCAAACTTAGCATTTTTTTTTTTACAAAAGCTAAAAATAAAAGGTCAAGTTAGCATAGTCTATCATCAATATAGATGATTATTTAGTACGATTTAGAATTTGTACTTTTGACATAAAACATTATAAATTAATTGTGCAAAGGTAATCAAAGTTTCTCTTTAATATTTTTTTTTTTTTTTTTTTTTCCTTTTTTTTTTTTTTTTTTTTTTTTTTTTTTTAATATGTAGAACCTGTTGTTTATAATAGATCATGGAGAGTAATAATGAATAAGCTAAACTATAAATTATTTTGCCACTTGGAGGAGAACAGGTTATAGCAAAATAACTAGCTTATTCAGATGACATAAATTTTGGTAACTAGTTTAAAAATATTATTAGTAAATTTGATTTGTAAAAATGTAAATATCAAAAGTTTAATTGATGTTTCAAAATTTTCACTTTAAAAATTATTAATAATAATGCCATACCCAAATCTGATCCAAAATTATTTCCCTTTGAAAACTGAAATGCTATTTCTCGTTTTATTAGACTGTGTTAACATAAAGTTATGAAATATAAAATTGTTTGAATGCATATAATTATTTTACTTAAAAAATTGAAAACATTGAAAATACCTTGGTTAGTTTATTCATTCTTAAGAAGGCGTTAATAAAAGATTACAAAAAACAACAATAAATACAGATAATTAAAAAAATTAATTTTCTTTATTTAATAAACGATTGTACATTCTATTTTTGCAATAACAGAGATGTATTTTTTAAAAACATTTCTAAACAAAATACTACATTTTCTTTTTTTTTTTAATAATATAAGCACTAACCTAAAAAAAATATAAAAAGAGTGGCAAAAGCTAATTCTCTCATGGAAAACTATTCATTAATTTTAATTGTATACTTCTATTGATTGTCAAATTGCCATTGTGGTCTTAATAAATATTTGTCCAAGAATGATTGTAATTTTTTTTTTTTCTGAAAAAAAAAAGAGCAAATATTTGAAAACAAGCCATTTGTTTCATTGAATTTCACACAACCTTGACATAGATGCATTGGCAACCATTGTGGTCATATTAAAAGTAAATTATCAGTAAAAGTAATTCACAGATTTCATAAGCATATGTGTACCAAACTTAATCAAATGCAATAAACTAATTGAAGGCAGAACAAAATACTTTTTTAAAATTTAATTTTTTAATGAGAATAGCATTTTTATAATGTTTAGTCATAAAAAAAAAATGTTTATGCAATTTTGGAACTTCCCGCTAATTTTCTACCAACCAAACTCTGATGTTGCTCATTTCTCTTGCTGATGAAATTAAGACTTTCTGTGCTTTCATGTTTCTGAAATAAAATGTAGTAAATTAAATAATAAAGCTTTTTTAGTTAAAAAATATACCTTTTTCATCTGTTTTGAAAATGTCCTTTAAGATATCTCTATATATTTATTGTAGACCAGTGATGCCCAAAATGCGGGCCAGATCCAGCCCGCAAAGTGGTTTCATGCGGCCCGCCAAAACAAAGTGTAGAAAACCCCCTCCAAATAAAAATAAGGTTGAAAGATGTATCTTTACCTACGTTAGTATTCTCATTTTTTCTGTAATGGGTTGGTACCATAACCTTTTTTAACATTTGCGTTTTTATGAAATGGGACTCTGAAATGAGAATCTACCTGGAAAAGTGAACGTATCATAACTTTTTTTTTTGTGGAACATGATGATACGCCAACATGTTAGTTTCATTAGGAAAATTTGGCTGTCGAAAAAAACAAAATATAAATGGCATTATATAACAAATATGGCAGCATTCTTGATTTGAACTGTGAATAAAATATTGTTAAGCTACAAGTACTAGATCGCAGGTTTCTAATCAAATAGTTTCAGGTTAATTATATTTAGTTTTTTTCTCTTTTTGTTGATGTGGCCCGCAACTCAAGTGTTGGAAATAAAATGGCCTGCAAGTCGATCAAGGTTGGGCATCGCTGTTGTAGACCAATTAATGATTGATTCACCAAAAAAGAAATTATTATTAAACATTACAAAGAAAAGATTTACTCAAGAATATTTGGTACATATTTATAACAAAGAGAATAATAAAGCAAATTATTAAATAAAAAATAGCATGAAATCTAAAAATAAACAGGACTTAGTTTTCTTCTAATTATTCAAAGATTTTTTTTCTGAATAGGACAATGTAATTAAAGAGCAACAAAAAGGAAAATTGATAATGAGCTCAGTAGAATAAAGTGCTTTATATAATTTACTTAAATATGTACATAGATATTATTTACAGAATAAATTCATGTATATAAATAGAGATATATAATATTGAGTATAGGGAGTTAACACAATGTCTCATGGGCATTTAGATTTATCACTCAAAAATATCACATACTTATTTGGTTCAAAATAGCAAAAATTACAAAATAAAAAATAAATAAAAACTTATTGGAAGATTGATTTTTAAAAAAGTGCTCATTGCAATAATAACTCAACAAAACCAATAATCTGCAATATAAATATGTTTATTTAAAAAAAAAAAGTTTTACAAATGCAGTTTTAGAAAAAGAGAATTAAATGTTCATAAAAATTTTTAAAAAAATTGTCCAAAACTACAAGAAAAAAAACATTTTAAATCCTACAATAAAGTATTAAATTTTGTCATAAACAAAATTGGTACTTTAAGGTTAAAATGATTAAAATGTTCTTTCAAAATATAGATTCCTTATTTCTTACCGCAAACAAATTTTGTTCTTACTCAGTAATTCTGCCATACCAATAATATGTAGGCATGCATCACATCAGGCAAGTGTTGGAAAACTGCTTTGAGAGGATTAAAATCTTTCTGTTTTAGCATAATCAGCTAATTATGAGTCAAGATATTCAAGAATTTTATTTGATGTTTTATACTATGACAAAATTGCTTACTTCAATGAAAATGTGATAAAAATGAAAACATCAAAATAAAAAATAAAGTGTCAAGCATTGTCTGGTACCGGTATGTAGGCTTGTTGAGACTGACATGCCAAGTGAATTCATTTAAAGAAACAAATAAAAACGTAAAATTCAGGAATGTAATTGGAAACAAATTATTTTCATTAAAAAAGTCAAATTTACTGATTATACATGTAATATATATATATATATATATACAACCAAATTAAAAAGTGCAAATACTTAGCAGTACACATTTTCTTCTTTTATAAAGTGCTAACCGTGTAGTGAAAAACATTCATCAACAATACAAATCTAATACAGAAAAAAAAAAGAAAAAGAATTTTCAAATAAAAATAAAGCAGTTAAATCAAGTTACAGAAAGACATTTCATTTATAAGCAGTTTGTGTGGGACACAGATTGAAGCTAACATCCCATCCTCTATCTAACTAAAGGAAATATTGTTTGAATATGTTTAGCTTATAAAAAAAAAAGGTTGTTCTTTTATTCAAAGATAGTATAATAAATGTTGACTAGCTAGTTCTATCACATGAAACATAGCTATTGATTTACAGTAGAAACAGGATAAGAATAAAAACTAAATTCACCCTCACCCAAGCCTAAAACTCTAACCTCCAGTGCTATGTAATGTGTTTTGTGGCTCCTTCTAACCTTTATCAGTTTTGTTCTATTGCATATTCTACAAAATACACAAGGTTTTTAAAAAAGCCAATATCTTAGAACAGGAAAGGGAAAAACATGAGAAAGAAATATAGTATCAATATGGATCCCCCAAATGTTCTTCCCTCTTTATGACCTAATTCTGTTAATAACCTTCCATACAGTATATCCGAAAAAGTCTGCACAGCTTTTTTCAAAACTTAACCCACTGAACCATTGCTTTAGTAATATGGACTAGAGAAACACAAATGTCTGCAGACTATGAAATGTTGCCAAAACAATTATTATGAAAATATTTTTATTTATATAATTTTTATTTGAAAATTGGAAGTAAATAAATGCACCATTGTGGCTCACTAAACTAAATATCATTTTTCGCATATTAAACTGAGTCAATTGTATTACACAACTTTCTAAGATATGATTCTTTATTTAAACCATGGGCATATGTTGCTGACATTTTAAATTTAAAATAAGACATACCTCACAGAGTTGAAAGATAATAATATTTGTGTTGTAATTGTATGTTTGTATTGCCTAAGATAATGTTTCATTTAATACATGAATGTATATCTTGATCTAGGCCTAATTTAAACAACTTATTTTTTGAAATTATATTCCTTTTCATAAATATAGCTTCAAAATAAACAAACAAAAAAAAAAGAATATTTATAAAGTAGATTTTCAAATCATGATTATAAAATCACAACCAATGACATTGTGCTTTGTGGTGAAAAAAAAATAAATTATATATATTTATCATTAAAAGAACATCTACTCATAAAATCCTTGTTGAATTTGTTAACTTCTGGATCCCATAACTAATTTCAAAAGATTATTTCTATAAATACAAATCTAAAATGCTTGTTCACATAACTCATAAAAGATTTTGAGCTTTGACTTATTAGGTTTCCACAAAATTGCAATTTTGATATAGTGTAAACTTTTACAATTTCAAATGTTGTTCATTTTTTATGTTTGTTTATTTTTTAAAGCTGTAATGTAATTTTAAAACTTAGTTATTTTTGTTGTTTTTGTGTATTTTGTTTATTAAACAATGGACATTATTTTTCAAATAATTAAACATACTAACCCAATTTTGATAGGAAAGAAAATGTAAAATAATTTAAATGTAACACACAGTCACCATAATGAAAGGTAATAAGAAACCAAACAGTGTTCTGAATAACTAAAATACATAAATTGTGAAAAGAGTATACATATAACAATGTTGAATTCAGTCATGGAAGAAGATATGAGTCTGTAAGGGGGTATTTTAGCTTTGACTAAAATAAAAAAGCACTTCAGTCTCACAGTTTTTAGAGTTGATCAAATATCAATGCAGTTTTTTATTTAAATCTTTTTTTGTTCTTTATATGTGTTACTGCCCTTTAGCAACTATATCAGAGCTATCTTCCATCTTAGCTAGAGGCACTTCTTCTTCAGTGGCCACAGAGGTCCTATGTGGCGCTTTAGTAATTGAACCACGCCCTTCCTCCCCTCCCCTCAAGCTTTTCCTGCTTTCACTATCAGGAGTTCGGACCTCTACAGTCCGGCCATTAATGGAATGATGGAGACGCTGACCTGGTTCCCTTTGCTTGCTGCGAATGCTGCCTTTGTCGTCCTGCTCTGATTCTGACAATCCTTGAGTCTGATAAAAGTAAAAAAAAGTTATGAAATTAGCTCATTAAATATTGCTCCATAATTTCTATCTGTTTCTAATTTGATTCTGAAACCTAAGTATTTATGTTACTTGCAACGTAGGAACTCCATTGTATATAATGCTTGGTGTTTTCAAAGTAAAAATATAAGCATCGTTTTATAATTTGCCTATAAGTTGTATAAATTAGAAAGAAATGTTTAAATAAGCAAAAACAAAAAAAAAAGCAGTATTAAATGCCCAATCCAATGCCCATGGCTCATATTTATCCCCTTTATGTGGTACCGTACTTCTAACTCTTAATAGTAAAGGCGTTTGGTTGTTGTGCTGGCACTCTGCTCATTAACTATTGGCCAGAAAACAGATGGCCTTAACATCTGCCCTATAGATTACAAGATCTGAAAGGAGAGCTTTTTGTCATAATTAATGAAATTATAGCAGGCATGCATAGATTAAATAATAAATTTAGATCTATATAGAGTCTAATCCGGCAGTGCAAGCAATTAAGGCTCGAGATCAGTAGATGTTTTTTTTGTATTTCAATGTATCATATACGTTTAGGTCTTTCCATTGACTCCCTTTAAAAGAAGTATAGCTTATTACCTGACTGTTTGCTGCTGGTGTTGGCTGTGGACCTGTCCCATAACAATAGAAGTAAATACAAGATGCAAACATCACCGCGGCCCCAACACAGCACATAACTGGGCCAATGGCTTGATACATTCTTTGTAGACCAAAACATAAAATAATAATATTATTATTGAATTAAAATTATACATGTCCGATGAAGATTTAGATCTAGTGAAGTGTTTTTAAGTATAATCTCTTTCACCCCATCCCGACAGTGATATGCGATACACTTAATTAGGCCTAACTAGGTCTATGTTTCTTAATGTGTCATAGACATTTACTGATTAACTATTAGATCTATATGAGAAAAAAAATTGCACTTTTATTGGTAAGTAGATTTTCATACATGGAGGAAAATCCATAAGTACCGTAACTTGTTTTGTGGTGTATACGGTGTACAAAATATGGAAGCATTGATAAGCGAATACAAATTCATAATTTGTACGCACTTTTCACCACTTCTAAAGGTCTTTCTCGTTTAGTAGAAAATAGTTTTTAACATTCAGTTGGCAAGAGTGATCTTTAAATATACCGTCCTTGACATAGTTGTTTTTTTTTTAAAATGTATTTCATACTCTCGATATTCTTTTTCATTTCCCTTCGTTTTTCTTTAGATGTTATTATTTGACACCACATTTCATTATGAGTTTATCTCAGAATTGTATTGCTCAAGAATGTCAACGGTTCAAGCAACATAGGGTGGGGTGAGGAGAGGGGAGAATTTGAACATCCCCCCCCGGGCCCCCACTTGAGGGGGGGGCCCAAATGAGTGTTTTTTACATTGAAAATTTAATATTAAGCAACTGCAGGGACCCCCTAAGAGGTCAAGCCCCCCCCCTGGGCCCCCAAACGATGGAAAATTCCTAGCTTCGCCCCTGGCAAGCAAAGAGCATATTACTGCGATTATGTTTTCATTAAAAATAAAAAACCAAAGAATTTTTAAATTTATTTATTTATTTTGTAGAGCTCTGGAATTATGGGAAATGTAAATGTCTGACCACATGTCGCAAACTATTGTGACAGTAATGTTTAGAGTATCAATCAAGTTTAATTTTAGGTCAGTGTTTCTAAAAGTCTCCCCTAAATGAAAAGAATTAAACTCACACTCCCCCTAGCGAGTTGGAAGGAAAGAAGAGAGTTCCCATGGAATCTCAAGCGTGAAGCGGTTTCCTTCATTATGAGTTTTTCTGTTGTTTTGTTTTAGACTAACTTTTGTATAACACATCTCTTATGCTTGTAGCATGCTCAGTGCTTTGCTGCCAAATCTCTTTGGAGCAGGTCTTTCCACCCAGAAAAATGTCAGTTATTAAGAGTAACAAAAAAAACAAACTATAATTAATTCCACTTATCTTATTCACGATAAACCAGTAACACAGACTAAAAGCACAAAATACCTAGGTGTTATAATAAATGAAAAACTGTCATGGAATCCATATATTGATGAAACTATCAAAAAATCAAACAAAGCATTAGGGTTTATTAAAAGAAATTTCTATAAATCAAATAAGATTATAAAACTAAAATGTTATTTAACCTTGGTTAGGCCAATAATAGAATATACATCCTCTGTTTGGGACCCCTCAACTCAAGGAAACATTATGAAACTGGAACATACACAAAATAGAGCAGTGAGATTCATAAAATTTGACTAGAGTACTTTAACACCTCTAGTAAAATCTAAATTTAGAAAGCCTTCAGGATAGAAGACTCAAAAGTAAAGTAGTAATTATACATAAAACACTGAACCATAATCTTCAAATATAAAAACACAATTTAATAAAATACTCAGAAAGATAAAGGCACATTCCTTGTTCCATTAAGCTAGGACATATTTGTACAAATACTCCTTCTTCCCTAGTGTTATTGGAATGGGCTGCCTGAGTTAGCCAGGAAAACCAGTGACTTGGCAGAATTGAGTCATTGGTTGATATGCATGACTAAATGCATGACGCGTAGGAAATAATGATTTTCTTTTTTGAAGTAACGTCTGTCTATATAAGATAAGAAGATAAGATTCATGTGCTAGCTTTATGCGCACAGCAAAAATAACAGTTCAGCTTGAATCGGGTTTCGACTTCAGAAGCTCATTCACCTGGATCTACAACGCACTATTTCTCCTAGTAAAATGTGAGTATGTCGAATGAAGTTTAATAAAGAATGGATGTGACAGGCCTATATTAAAGTGTGAGAGACATTCGAGTCATGTAGGCTACTTCTGCAATGGGCTTGATGGTCGTAATATCATATTTAGCAAGACGTCCTTGCTGTATCATTTACACAAAAGACGACAGACAGACGGACAGAATAGCATTGGCGATGCCGTGTTGTAATGTCTTCTACCAGAGGTCGTTTCGAATTGATCTTGTTCAATAGCAATGTGAACTTTTCTATTTAAAAGATGAAACGACCTCACTTAATTTAATTACTTATTAAACATTGATTACTAATCCAAAATTGATTTGTAAGTACATATACGATGTCTATACAACAGAGTCAATTTTGACCCCCCCCCCCCGCACAGTGCTGGATTTACTATAAGCAAACTAAAACTTAGGGACTCCGCTTGCTTAGGGGCCCCCTAAAATAACTACTGGGAAATTTTCAATCATTTTGGAGAAAGAGCAAACAAAACAAAAAACTTTACTATCTTGAATAACTTTATCTTTACTATCTTGAATAACTTTATCTTTACTATCTTGAATAACTTTCTCTTTACTATCTTGAATAACTTTCTCTTTACTATCTTGAATAACTTTATCTTTACTATCTTGAATAACTTTCTCTTTACTATCTTGAATAACTTTATCTTTACTATCTTGAATAACTTTATCTTTACTATCTTGAATAACTTTATCTTTACTATCTTGAATAACTTTCTCTTTACTATCTTGAATAACTTTCTCTTTACTATCTTGAATAACTTTCTCTTTACTATCTTGAATAACTTTATCTTTACTATCTTGAATAACTTTCTCTTTACTATCTTGAATAACTTTATCTTTACTATCTTGAATAACTTTATCTTTACTATCTTGAATAACTTTCTCTTTACTATCTTGAATAACTTTCTCTTTACTATCTTGAATAACTTTCTCTTTACTATTTTGAATAACTTTATCTTTACTATCTTGAATAACTTTCTCTTTACTATCTTGAATAACTTTATCTTTACTATTGAATAACTTTATCTTTACTATCTTGAATAACTTAATCTTTACTATCTTGAATAACTTTATCTTTACTATCTTGAATAACTTTCTCTTTACTATCTTGAATAACTTTCTCTTTACTATCTTGAATAACTTTCTCTTTACTATTTTGAATAACTTTATCTTTACTATCTTGAATAACTTTCTCTTTACTATCTTGAATAACTTTATCTTTACTATTTGAATAACTTTATCTTTACTATCTTGAATAACTTAATCTTTACTATCTTGAATAACTTTATCTTTACTATCTTGAATAACTTTCTCTTTACTATCTTGAATAACTTTCTCTTTACTATCTTGAATAACTTTATCTTTACTATCTTGAATAACTTTATCTTTACTATCTTGAATAACTTTCTCTTTACTATCTTGAATAACTTTCTCTTTACTATCTTGAATAACTTTCTCTTTACTATCTTGAATAACTTTCTCTTTACTATCTTGAATAACTTTATCTTTACTATCTTGAATAACTTTCTCTTTACTATCTTGAATAACTTTCTCTTTACTATCTTGAATAACTTTCTCTTTACTATCTTGAATAACTTTATCTTTACTATCTTGAATAACTTTATCTTTACTATCTTGAATAACTTTATCTTTACTATCTTGAATAACTTTCTCTTTACTATCTTGAATAACTTTATCTTTACTATCTTGAATAACTTTCTCTTTACTATCTTGAATAACTTTATCTTTACTATCTTGAATAACTTTATCTTTACTATCTTGAATAACTTTCTCTTTACTATCTTGAATAACTTTATCTTTAATATCTTGAATAACTTTCAGCCTTATCAAGACTAAATCTGTCCATATTTTAAGAAGTCAGTTTCAGTTATTGGCGACTTCAGTTGTTGATGCTATTATAAAGTATTAAATTGTTTTATTAAATATTTGCTACTTAAGAGCTTATACAAATTATTATTAGTAATGAAGCCATTTAGAATTTTCCTTCAGACATTTTGCATTTTGTTAATTTTTTTTCTGTTTTTCCGCAATATTATTATTTTTAGTTAGTTCTCATACACAGATTAGATAGAAGATTCTTTTATTGATTATAGTTATTTGTCCTATTGAGGAAGTTTTCTAGCCATGGAGGTAAACATGTCGACTCAAGAGCATCCACCGTTAAAATCGTAGGCCTACAAGTGGCAGGAAATGAAGATGAAACAAAATCAACTAGCAAGTCCTGTCAGCGTAAGTTATGGATGGACTACACTCTTTAAATGCGATGGCGGGGTGAGAGGGTGTAGTCATTGTTTTATGGAGGATGAACTTTCAGATCGATGTGTAGGCTTCAATGCTACAATATCGAACTCGTAGAGTTTGTATCGCCTGTTTCAATGTTTTTCAAATTGTATACGTCTACCCTTCAATTCACCAGGAGTACCAGGAAATTTAGGTAATTCGGACAAATGTTTCAAAGAAGAAACAAATAATACCGTGTGTGGTAAATCTACAGTGCTTGTAAGAGGGGATTGACAAGCTGCACTAGGTCATGCAAATTCTACTTTCTGAGGTACTTGAAAATAAAAGGTTGAGATACGCTGATATAATTGACTGGATTGCACATTTAAAGTGACCGTTTATTGTTTCCCTTTGATACTAAATGCCTGGAGGCATTAATTGTTTTCGCCTTAGAACAAACTGTCTCAAATTAATGTTCACGTTTAATTTGTCCGTTCACTTTTGCTAGTTTAAAGTACACATAATAGGATGCGTGGTTGAATAGTATAAACCTTTTGGCTACCTATTGAGGGGGCCCTGGTTCGAATCCTAACTAGTGCTGTGCTTGCTGATCGCCTAAAGACAGTAAGAAAACCTTCTCCAGATACCCTCTTCCCCCAACATGTCCACACAAGATTGGAGCATTCCACAATGAACATGGAATAAACATGAAAGATGCTTAACATAAAATTAATAAGGAACAAAAATGAAGTCAGAATAACGTCCAATGTTTGGGCTTTTGTTTAGGGGATGGAGTTCAAACATCTCCCCAAACAAACATAACTTTAAACAATTGGGCAATTGTGATGAACTTGTACGTACACTATCTAGGGATGATCCAGTTTCGACGCCAACTGAAGCCACAATGGACATGAAATATACAGTTGTACATCTAGATTTGTTTGGAACAGTAGACGTAAAAGTTACATTTCTATTGCCAAGCAAATCATTTCAGGTCTCAAATATCAAAGTCTTCGCGCGCGCCTTTGGTAGAGAAATCTTCTCAAAACTTTAGCCTATATGTCTGTCCTTTTTCTGATTTTGTTTTTCATTGGCTTTCTGGATCTGCTCTAACACTACGAATGTTTAGATATTTGTATCGATGTCACGGCACGTAGTGACATGCCCACAAAGCTTGAATCTGAAATCCAACTCCCAATAAAGCCATTGTTTTCAGAGCTCCAGGAAGGGATTGAATATAACGGCGGAATTGATCGCATCTTAGAGAAGAAAATGTCCATCTAAGTCGAGCGTCCAGATTTAGCGATACAGATACACGTCAGTAACAAAAGCCTGCCAACGTTCGTTTCCTAGTTATTTCCAAAATTATGCAACATGAAGATCAACATCTCAAGTGAGTGAAAAAAAAATGTTTGTAACATCGACTCTTGAAGCACGATCGTGGCGAATTATTCTTTACATAATTCTGAAAGCTTGAATGTAAAGAATCTTAAACAGACTTGAATTTCACAACAATTGTCTTATTATGTTTGTTTTTATTATTATTATTATTATTAGGCTCACTGTTATTGCTAGTTTTTACCGTAATAGAAATGTATTATTTATTGAAAAAACAACAACTACAACAACAACAAACAAACAGAAAATCACAAGCTCACATGCTATGTGTGTGTTTGTATATGCCTGGCTATGCGAGCTGCCTTCACCATGGTCCCAAGATCGGACCCGCCAGTTTGTTTTTGGCATCTTTGGGCGCCTCTGAGTCCACCCAGTTCTAATGGGTACCTGACATTAGTTCAGGAAAGTAAAGGCGGTTGGTCGTTGTGCTGTCCACACGACATCCTCATTAACCGTGGGCCACAGAAACATATGAGCTTTACATCAACTGCCGTATAGATCGCAAGGTCTGAAAGGGAACTATACTTCAGCCAGCCATGCGGAAAGTTTACACCAAGAAAATTGACATTGGTCTTTTGAAAACAGAAGAGATTACATTTAGATATAATTATTACATTTTGGCTAGTCACTTTTTTTTTCCTCAAAACAATGAGTTCACATTTTATTTTTAAATTCTCAACTTCTCCATTACTTGTGGCCCTCGGGGAATTTATGAGGTGCTCTCCTCACGAGGATAAGATTGATTCACATTTTTTAATAGAAAACACCTTGCTTCTGCTTCTCTCTGGTTCCGGTATTTTCTTCCGCTAGTTAAGAACTCTTGGGACAAACAAAATAATTTAAATAAAAAAGGAGGGGTCAAATAAAAAAAAAAAATCGATCAATAATTTGTATTAGCATGTCAGCATCATAGCTTTTGTTGTCATTATGTATCTACTTTATAGTTGCACACCTCTCCTTTTAAGTAGTTTTCATGCGAATTGTTTTATACATTTATACATTACAGCGATTACTTCAAAAGAGAACATAACTATATCCTACGCATTTCATGTGTCAATCTATGCATGTTTATCGGTGACATAAACTTTACTGTTGGTTTTACTACATGATTCAGGCAACCCATTCCATAATCTAATGGCACTAGAAGTGTTGGTTTTACTACATGATTCAGGCAACCCATCCCATAATCTAATGGCACTAGAAGTGTTGGTTTTACTACATGATTCAGGCAACCCATCCCATAATCTAATGGCACTAGAATTGTTGGTTTTACTACATGATTCAGGCAACCCATCCCATAATCTAATGGCACTAGAAGTGTTGGATTTAATACATGATTCAGGCAACCCATCCCATAATCTAATGGCACTAGAAGTGTTGGATTTAGTACATGATTCAGGCAACCCATCCCATAATCTAATGGCACTAGAAGTGTTGGTTTTACTACATGATTCAGGCAACCCATCCCATAATCTAATGGCACTAGAAGTGTTGGTTTTACTACATGATTCAGGCAACTCATCCCATAATCTAATGGCACTAGAATTGTTGGTTTTACTACATGATTCAGGCAACCCATCCCATAATCTAATGGCACTAGAAGTGTTGGATTTAATACATGATTCAGGCAACCCATCCCATAATCTAATGGCACTAGAAGTGTTGGATTTAGTACATGATTCAGGCAACCCATCCCATAATCTAATGGCACTAGAAGTGTTGGTTTTACTACATGATTCAGGCAACCCATCCCATAATCTAATGGCACTAGAAGTGTTGGTTTTACTACATGATTCAGGCAACCCATCCCATAATCTAATGGCACTAGAATTGTTGGTTTTACTACATGATTCAGGCAACCCATCCCATAATCTAATGGCACTAGAAGTGTTGGATTTAGTACATGATTCAGGCAACCCATCCCATAATCTAATGGCACTAGAATTGTTGGTTTTACTACATGATTCAGGCAACCCAGCCCATAATCTAATTTCACTAGAAGTGTTGGTTTTACTACATGATTCAGGCAACTCATCCCATAATCTAATGGCACTAGAAGTGTTGGTTTTACTACATGATTCAGGCAACCCATCCCATAATCTAATGGCACTAGAAGTGTTGGATTTAGTACATGATTCAGGCAACCCATCCCATAATCTAATGGCACTAGAAGTGTTGGATTTAGTACATGATTCAGGCAACCCATTCCATAATCTAATGGCACTAAAAGTGTTGGTTTTACTACATGATTCAGGCAACCCATCCCATAATCTAATGGCACTAGAAGTGTTGGTTTTACTACATGATTCAGGCAACCCATCCCATAATCTAATGGCACTAGAATTGTTGGTTTTACTACATGATTCAGGCAACCCATCCCATAATCTAATGGCACTAGAAGTGTTGGATTTAGTACATGATTCAGGCAACCCATCCCATAATCTAATGGCACTAGAATTGTTGGTTTTACTACATGATTCAGGCAACCCAGCCCATAATCTAATTTCACTAGAAGTGTTGGTTTTACTACATGATTCAGGCAACTCATCCCATAATCTAATGGCACTAGAAGTGTTGGTTTTACTACATGATTCAGGCAACCCATCCCATAATCTAATGGCACTAGAAGTGTTGGATTTAGTACATGATTCAGGCAACCCATCCCATAATCTAATGGCACTAGAAGTGTTGGATTTAGTACATGATTCAGGCAACCCATTCCATAATCTAATGGCACTAGAAGTGTTGGTTTTACTACATGATTCAGGCAACCCATCCCATAATCTAATGGCACTAGAAGTGTTGGTTTTACTACATGATTCAGGCAACCCATCCCATAATCTAATGGCACTAGAATTGTTGGTTTTACTACATGATTCAGGCAACCCATCCCATAATCTAATGGCACTAGAAGTGTTGGATTTAGTACATGATTCAGGCAACCCATCCCATAATCTAATGGCACTAGAATTGTTGGTTTTACTACATGATTCAGGCAACCCAGCCCATAATCTAATTTCACTAGAAGTGTTGGTTTTACTACATGATTCAGGCAACTCATCCCATAATCTAATGGCACTAGAAGTGTTGGTTTTACTACATGATTCAGGCAACCCATCCCATAATCTAATGGCACTAGAAGTGTTGGATTTAGTACATGATTCAGGCAACCCATCCCATAATCTAATGGCACTAGAAGTGTTGGTTTTACTACATGATTCAGGAAACCTATCCCATAATCTAATTTCACTAGAAGTGTTGGTTTTACTACATGATTCAGGCAACCCATCCCGTAATCTAATGGCACTAGAAAAGAAGGAGTACTTGTAAGTATTTGTCCTAGAATACGAAATTAGAAATGTGCCTTTATCTTTGTGTCTTTCTGAGTATTTGATTAGGTTTTGTATTTGTAAATTATGGTCCAGTGTTTTATGTATTATTGCTACTTTACTTTTTGTTCTTCTATTTTGAGTTTCTTAATATTTTCTTGAGTTGAGGGGTCCCCTAACTGAGGACGCATATCGCCCAACCAAAGTTAAATAGCATTTCATTCTTGTTGCTGTTTGGTTTGTACACATTTCCTTTGATATAGGCCCTACCATAATGCTTTGTTTGATTTTTTAATATAAGTGGGGATTCCATTTGGTGTATCTGGTGTACAGAATAAAGGAATTAATAAGTAAATAATACTTTTTTTTTGCCCTTGTTTAGCATTGCAGAATACAAGTGTGTACGCTCAACGATTTGTAGCTTTTTTTTTTTTTTGTAATTTTAGTTGGCAACATTGAAGTTTAATTTAGAGTCTTTGAAATTGTTTGGTTTATCTTGAAAATCAATAAAATAATTAATAGGAACATAAGTCATTGCTTAGACTGTAGCTTTGGATCTAAATAATAGTTTGCCGAAACTAATAAAAAAATATAACGGAGAAAATATAACTTCACTTTTTACGCGAAATTTTTAGCTGTTTATGGCTGACAGGATCATAGCTAGTACTGAGTGTGCACATAAGTACCACACTGCTCCTTAATCTTCGTACTTGAAGAAAACTATGGCTTAATTTAACTAATAGTAGCAACGAGAAAGTAGCGTTATTTTTCATGATTATTTTAGAACTGGAACTTATTACATCACTCATAGAAATTAAATTCATTTGCATATTACTCTCTGCAGACGTCAAACTCTTACATTCTTGGAGCCTCTCCCATATTGCTGTAATCGCTGTCTCTGTTGTCCAGACCCACAATGGTTAGTGCTAGTCCAGGGATGAATAGAACAATGCCGAGGAAGACCATCAGAAGCAGGCGTTTGGCCGAGAAGACATGCTTTCTCATCCTCATTCGCCGCCTGTTGCTCCGGTTTCTGAAAGAAGGGGAGACAATGAAGATAAGACTCGACTATTTTTTTTTCAGATCAATTACGCAGTTATCCTCAAACATTCCACCAAGCGTTTTTATAGATTTTCATCTTTGGCGGAAAATATAAATAGCTAGCTTTTGTGTGTATCTGGTGTACAGAGACTAGAAGTGGCGATAACTTAGGTTTTTGGAAAGTTATATGATAGTTTTTTTTGTTTTTGTTTTTTTTTATTAATTTTTATCACTGCAGAGTCAAATTTTCTAAGCTCTACAGTGTTTAGCTTGTTCAACTGGTCTTCATCTCGCCTTAAAATGTTGGCGTGAACAGCGGGTCTCATGTTGTACAAATACAAGACAGATTTGAATGGCCTCACCTTAAAATGTTGGCGTGAACAGCGGGTCTCATGTTGTATAAATACAAGACAGCTTTGTTTGAATGGCCTCACCTTAAAATGTTGGCGTGAACAGCGGGTCTCATGTTGTACAAATACAAGACAGCTTGAGGATTCGAGAATCCCGTGATCAGTTTGACGCGTCACCAAAGACGTCACCTGGACGTCTGGGCCATGGTGTTTTCTGTAGATAAAAGGGAAGTGATGTCATTGCACGCTAGCAGTGTGATCGTTTGATCTTTAAAAGAAGGCCTACAACAACACAAAACTGTTCTACTGTAATCAAACTACAATTCCATAGCGTACATTTAATATTACATAAAGATGTCTTACAATTACCACTTTTTGATAGCTTATATGAAATCACTGTCTGTCTGGTAAAAAGTCTGTACACGTAATATTCTCCCACATCCATTCTCGGATCAAGTTGAAACTTCGTACAATTATTCATTGGCCTAGGCAAGACATGAATCAATAAAATAGAGAGGAACGAATAAGTCAATTAATTACTGGTAATTTTTTTTATTAATTTATTATTTTATTTGATACCAACACGGGAAACTAGTCCTTCAGTATTCACAGATATGGCTAAATCTTTTGGGTTTAGTCCCCTTAAATAATTGTTTCTCCCTCACGCATTCTCCGATCAAGTTGATACTTTAAACAATTATTTATTGTACCTAACAAAACAGGAATCAATAGAAAAATACCCAGTCAATTGATTATTGGTAATTAATTATATTGTTTGATATCGAATAAGGGAATTACGTGTACATTATTGGTAGATATAGTTTGAAGGGCCAAGATTTTCGAAGCTTTGTTTTTCTATATTTTTGTTGTCTCCTAGTAGTATCAATTATAAATGTAACATTTCTTGTTGCTTTATGCATACATACAAATACAGAATATATATGTAAATGAAATAATTAAAGATTTTTATACATGACCAAAACACTATAAATAGCTAGCATTTGAGTGTATCCGGTGTACAAAGGAAGTGTAGCTAAGCAATTCCATCAAAATATAAAAAAAAAACGACTTCTGTATTATTTAAATTTATTTTATATGCTTCTTAACTGGCAAAGACATTGCACAAATTCTAACGGAGCTCTACATCTAAATGGGACGTTAAAAATACACCATTTTTTTGTGTGTTAACAAAAGTTTTATAACTTCCTAACGCACCAGCCACTCAGTTCCTGTATCTGCATCTCCAACAGTTGACACAAACATAACAATTGGGGGGGGGGAGGCCACAGACAATTATTCCACCAGCTACAAAAACACGTAAAGCTCGTCTCTATTTCTCTCCCTGGACGTTATTGATGGCATTATTTGATAGTGCTCCTGTATTATGATTCGATCGTACGGACGCCTTCTAACGTGCATCTTGATAGAGCTGATCAGTTTATTATTGATTTGTGTCTCATATTTGCTGGCCACGTTGGAGATGACAGAGTGATGTTCACACTCAATCGGATTGTGGGAAATCGTCCCAGCTCCCCCACCCCTCATAAAATAATCGCTGTATTACATATACGAAAGATTACGGGATTATAAACTGCTTTAACCCATATAGGGGCAGCTCATGGAGCTTAGGGCTACAGCACGGCTAATTACTGAGTTTCACGTGTACGTGTTAACTATATTTCATGGAGGAAGATGTTCGAGAAATCTCCCCCTAAAAAGTTATAAAAGTGAAAAAGATTTCTAAAATGCCAGGTCAAATTTGAGTGTCCTGTAAATTAGTTGGAGCCATTATTTTAAGAAAAAAAATATTTTTAACTTCATGTGTCAGTTTTAAAAGAATCAAGTGCATCCTTTAAATATAGAAGTCTATTTCTCTCACAAACCTATTATGCTTCTAAACATTTCTCTTTTGTTGTGAAATAGCAATTCATTGATCTTCTTTAGAAATATTTGAATTATTTTTCTGTCGTCATAATATTGAAAAAAATCGATAAGATGTATAATTGTTTAAGATTGTAAACTTGTGGCGAGTCCTTTTTGAGAATAAGTTCTGCCCAATTCCTTTTTGAGAATAAGTTCTGCCCGATTCCTTTTTAATGATAAGTTCTGCCAATTTCTTAATGATAAGTTCTGCCCAATTCCTTTTTGAGGGTAGTAGTAAAGCTCCCCATTCAGACCTTGTGGTCTATAGGGCAGATGATGTCAAGGTCATCCGTTTCTGTGGCCTACTGTTAACGAGGGTGCCATGTGGCTAACACAACGACCAACCGCCTTTACTTTCCCTAACTAATGCCAGATACCCATTACAGCTGGGTGGACTCAGAGGCGCCCAAAGATCCCGAAATCAAAATCCCATTCTTCACCAGGATTCGAACCCGAAACTCCGGTTCGGAAGCTAAAGCGCTTTTCCGCTCAGTCACTGCGCCTCTTTTTTGATGGTAAGTTCTGCCTAATTCCTTTGTTGATGATAAGCTCTGCCTAATAATTTATCGTATGTACGACAGCTTGATAAAATAATGTAAGATAGCTACATCTAATTCTATTTATTTATCTATCTAGAGAAATCGCAATTAGATCTAAAAAGAAACAAAACAAAAAAAGATGTCAGAAAATAAGGTGACTATTGAGAATTGTTGTAGTTACTTGTTAGGCATCTCACGGAGGGCAACCTCATCTAAGCCACAAATTATTTAGGCTTCTACCATTTTTGGCCAAGGCACCACAACATAAAAACAGATGGAGCCTAACCCTTGCCTCATAACGTCCACCATTGGATTTGCTCTTTTCGTTGGGTTTGTAGAAGATCGCAATTTATAAGCATATAGCCCCAAGTGTTGAGAAGTGTGAGTAGAGGAAACAAAGACAAGAGGGCGCGCGAGAGAGAGAGAGAGAGAGAGACGATAGAGGCAAAGAGCGATGACAGAGAGATAGAGGGAGGGTTTACTTTACACGTGGGACCCTTCATGTCTCATCAGGCTAAGAACTCTTCCAGTAATCTAACCGATGTGTACAAGATGGGCGTGTTTGGGCGACAAATATGATCAAAACCTCTTGAATACACCAGTTTGAAATGAGGTGTGAACAACCTTCACCTTTACACGCTACACTTTAATCGAGTAGATCTGAAACAATCGTCTGGCTAAAATCGATGCTTCTCGCCTTTCATGGGGAGAAAAAAGAAGGGGGGATAATCAAAACATTATTGACATGTTTCTCGGCGATTGTAAGTTCTAATACAAAAAATGAGAAAAAATGAAAATCAAAGAATTGAGAGGCCCAACTCCTATGAATATGAACTAAAAGGGGTGATATCTATAACCTTTTGATAAGCTATACCAGCTGAATCTCAGTAAAACGTTGTAGCATTGAGCAGTGTACCGCAAAGTTTGTCTTTTTTTCTTTTATTTACTTTTGGAGATATTGCTTTTTCACTGATTCCTCAAACATACGGAGCAGTTCTTCGTATTCCTACAATGTACCACCACTAACCGCCAGAGGGTCGCCTAATGCAGTGGTATCCAACCTATCTCGGCTTAAGCGACATCAAAAATCATGATGTACGTCATCACCTCAAAATATATAACAGAATTGCGGTTTCATTACCGAATGTGGTGCAGACATTTTGAAGGGCAGGATAGCAAAGGATGATGGTCCGAATTAGGCCCGCGGGTCATAGTTTGGGCATCATTTTGTAATGCATTGCTACCGTTAAGTATTAGGGGGTGTGACCTGTACACGTCATCACACGTGTTTTACGATCACAATGCCAGCACAAAAAACTTCTGCTAAATACGATTTAAAAAATTGTTCCCGTAGTATCGTGTAAAGACTTAAAAAGCAGCTCTTTGATCGGATCCATTCTTTAACCTTATGTCATCGATCTCTGCCAAACACATACACTTACCATATCGATTACCATTATCTTACATGCAATGCTGGACTGTATCGAACTTAAGATATCGACTAGATTTTTTGGTTTAGTGTGTAAAGCATCCGGAAACAAATAGGCAAACAAGCGCAGTACTTCAAAGATGAGAAGTACATCTCAAAAGTTCGTTTCTAAGATTTGACATTAAAAACTTACCATAAGATAAGAATCAACATGACAAAGTAACATATAACAGTAACATTAAGGGGTCATCAATAACGCCCAGGTGAGATGAAGCTTTACGTGTTATTGTAGCTGGTGGAATAATTGTCTGTGGCCTCCCCCCTAGTCGTTATGTTTGTGTTAACTGTTGAAGATTACAGATATAACAGCAACATTAGGGTACAACACATACGATTCGATGGAGTTAAGACATTACAAGTGCTCACTATATTTTCTTTAAAAAGTATATCTCTTTGCTTTACACCCAATAATTCGTAAGTCGTAAGCCTTGAAGAAAACATATTTTAGACAAACTTCCTACACATTTAATAAACTCACATACTGCTAACGATAAGGAGATAAATCAAGGAAAATACCATTTAAGTTTCTACTTTTAAAATGTATAGCATTTTTTTTTGTATAGATAAAATTTAAAGTTTAAGTAAAATATGTGTCTTTATTCACTGTGGATTTTTTTGTTTAAATCAAGACGTCTAATTGATTGTTAATTTTCTTCAATTACACAAAGACTCCTTGTTCATTGTCAATTAAACGCTAAAAATGATTGCTTCATGTAAAACTAGACTATCAAGTGAAACAAGAGTATAAGCTTATTCCTTCTACTAAATCAATACATTGAGTTGATGCTACCATGTTGATCAATACTTTCCGTTGAATAAAACTGTAAAAACGATCAATCAATACAATGTTATGATTCATAAAGTACCAGGAAAAGACAGCATCTTCTTGAATACAGTTACGCTTGAACACACGGGTCTCATTATTATTTAAATTCAGTAAAAACGGACTGGTGAGTGGCGTTCTCTTGTGCTGCTTGTCGATGTTGTTTCCATTGCTGTGTACTGTCTTGGCTCAGCTTCATAAGATTGAGTTATAGTTTAGATTAGGAAAGATGGCAAAATTGTATGTGGTTGAGTACCCCTCCCTGACCTACATAGTTTGCAAAATTTGATGTATTTGAACACATTGTTTTCTGGTGGTCTCTTTTTGTTTTTCTTTGAATGTATTTTTTTGTTGTTTAAATCTTAAAGGTATGTGCCGCCATCTCTATACGAGTTCTAGGCCTAAAACTATTTTGTTTCGCTTGCCAAATTTTGCCAGTTAAAAAAAACTCTTTCAAAGCTAGTAAGAGTAACTTGAGGTCCAAGCTCATCTTTAGAGCCATTCCAGAAAGTTCCTTTGTTATGAACACTTCTTTCTTAATACATTTGGAATCTGGACAGCTTCCATATGGGATAGAGACAGGAATTTGATATAAAAAATAAGAGAAATTAATGAAAGAAAAACCTAAATGATGCTCTGGGATAAAATTTTAATGTCTGAAAGCAGGATGGAAACAGTCTTCCAAACCCCTTTTTTTTCGAACTGGTTTTCTAAAGAGATTGGACCATATCGTACTAAGCATGATACAGTGGCGTAGCTAAGGATATGGGGACCATGTGGGCTTGACGTTTTTAGGGGCCCCAGCATTTTGAAAATCAACATCATGGCATGATACAGTGGCGTAGCTAAGAATATGGGGCCCCTGTTGGCTCGACGTCTTTAGGGGCCCTAGCATTTTGACAATCAACATCATGGCATGGTATATAATGGCGTAATATTAAATGTAAAAACAAATTTCGGACTCTCATTTGGGCCCCCCCCTCATGTAGGGGCCCGAGGGAATTTCCAAATTTGGAAGCCCCACCTCACACCATAGCAAATGTTATGTACTAGTTTAGAGAGTATGTTCGTTTTGTTAGACAAATCTATTGTGTATTGTTGTAGCTACGGTAAAAGTAGTGACGCAGTAAGACAGGTCATAATTGAGATAGACGTGGAGCCAGATTAGATTAGCCCACAACACTGTGCTTCTGGCAGGATATAAGCAGGAAAATTGCACTCTACAAAAGCAATTAAAAAAAATATAGCCTATCTGTAAAAAACATTTAAACTTATTAATGTGCTCTAATAATATTATGATGTCTAACCCTGCGATACAGCCACATCACATTCAAAGAAGACAAATCTATGGGCAAGGTTCTTGTTTTTTGTTTGGACGTTATGGAATCTCAATCAAGTTTCTGGCAGACTTGAACTCCCGCTTACGTCAATTAATAACCAATGACACCTGGCGGTGACTTGCAGCAAGGGAGGCAAACAAGTTCAGCTCTCACCAATAAACCTTGAATAAATCCTAGAGGCTTTTAGCACTTGGTTCGTCTGACGTGAAATCGATTTTAGTTCAAGATCTGATGACCTTCTTAATCTTCTCTCTCCCTCTTTCCCTCTGTCTCTCTCTCTCCATCGTCCTCTCTCTTTCACTCTCACTGTTTTAAGAAGTCTATACCTCTGAAGAAGTCATTACAAAACATCAGAACGTGTTGCAAGCCTTGTGGCAGTCTGGGCGGGAAATAAAAGCCTAATGTTTTGTCCGTTACTACTTCCCTTCATGAGTTGGTTTTTTTTTGTTCGAGGTTCAACGAGGTTCATGGAACTACTATGATTTGCACAAACACACACACACGCTCATACACTTAGACACACACACACAATTTACACAACGTCCCCGTTAGAAACTACTAGGTCTACTACTCTCTCAGAAGAATGCTTGATTACAGCCCAAACATAATTCTGTCATCAAATCAAAGGGTACTTGACTTTGGGTCTGTCTAAAGGTTCATTGTTTAAAAGACTGTGAGGATACGTGTGAGTGGGGTGAAGTGTGTGTGTGTGTGGGATGAAGTGTGTGTGTGTGTGGAATGAAGTTTGTGTGTGTGGGATGAAGTTTGTGTGGGATGAAGCGTGTGTGGGAAATAGTATGTGTGTGAGATGAAGTTTGTGTGGAATGAAGTGTGTGTGGGATGAAGTGTGTGAGGGATAAAGTGTGTGTGTGTGCGATGAAGTGTGTATGGAACGAAGTGTGTGTGGAATGAAGTGGATGTATGAAATGAAGTGTGTATGGAATGAAGTGGATGTATGGAATGAAGTGTGTGTATGGAATGAAGTGTGTGTATGGAATGAAGTGTGTGTATGGAATGAAGTGGATGTATGGAATGAAGTGTGTGTATGGAATGAAGTGGATGTATGGAATGAAGTGTGTGTATGGAATGAAGTGTGTGTATGGAATGAAGTGGATGTATGGAATGAAGTGTGTGTATGGAATGAAGTGTGTGTATGGAATGAAGTGGATGTATGGAATGAAGTGTGTGTATGGAATGAAGTGTGTGTATGGAATGAAGTGTGTGTATGGAATGAAGTGGATGTATGGAATGAAGTGTGTGTATGGAATAAAGTGTGTGTATGGAATGAAGTGGATGTATGGAATGAAGTGTGTGTATGGAATGAAGTGGATGTATGGAATGAAGTGGATGTATGGAATGAAGTGTGTGTATGGAATGAAGTGGATGTATGGAATGAAGTGGATGTATCGAATAAAGTGTGTGTATGGAATGAAGTGGATGTATGGAATGAAGTGTGTGTATGGAATAAAGTGTGTGTATGGAATGAAGTGTGTGTATGGAATGAAGTGTGTGTATTGAATGAGGTGGATGTATGGAATGAAGTGTGTGTATGGAATGAAGTGTGTGTATGGAATGAAGTGTGTGTATGGAATGAAGTGGATGCATGGTATGAAGTGGATGCATGGTATGAAGTGTGTGTATGGAATGAAGTGTGTGTATGGAATGAAGTGTGTGTATGGAATGAAGTGTGTGTATGGAATGAAGTGTGTGTATGGAATGAAGTGGATGTATGGAATGAAGTGTGTGTATGGAATGAAGTGTGTATGGAATGAAGTGTGTGTATGGAATGAAGTGTGTGTATGGAATGAAGTGGATGTATGGAATGAAGTGTGTTGGATGAAGTGTGCGTGTGTTATGAAGTGTGTGTGGGGTGAAGTGTGTAATGAAGTGTGTGTAATGAATTGTGTGTGGGATGAAATGTGAGTGGGATGAAATGTGAGTGGGATGAAATGTGTGTTATGAATTGTGTGAGTGGGATGAAGTGTGTGTAATGAATTGTGTGTGGGATGAAATGTGAGTGGGATGAAGTGTGTGCTATGAAGTGTGTGAGTGGGATGAAGTGTGTGTAGATCTTGATCCAGTTCCATATAGCCAACAGACTTGTATATTTACAAACTCTTTTTTTCATGTCTTTATCTGACTACCTGGTTGTACGGTATGCGCGTTGGACTGTTGTTCGGATGTCTCAATGGTCCAGGGTTCATACCCTCCCCGCTGCCATCCCCCATCCTCCTGCGGGAGGTTTGGACTAGGAAGTAAACCCTTTCAATTCTAAAGGAACATCTGAAACGTAAAACAATTTTGTCCCAGTCTGCGCCTTCCCCCCATCCAGCACATGTTGAACATGAAACTACTCTCTACAATGGAAGTCACATCTCCAATAGTAATGAACATAAAAAAAAATATATATTTCTTTTCAGTGTGTGTTGGTTCCCTAAGAAGGGGAGACAATCGTCTTTAAGGACACGAGTGAATGGATTACACAAAGACAAGACCAGCGACATAATGATCTCCCCTTTCCATTCTCACAGTGGAGGCTCCAATCAAAGAAGAGAGGGTCAAACAATCTCGCATCCTAATTCAAGGAGACTTATGGGAAGTAGATTCAACTCTTCAGTAGAACGATTCTGTTTGATCTTTTCTTCTCTTCTTGTTTGGAAAGCTCCAACAATGGGAAGAGAACTGAGACTAAGAGATATGTACATAGACATAAATAAATAGAGACTGGCCAATTAAAGAGTTTTATGAAACAAAAATTTGTGACTTGCAATTTCGTGTAGTTTATTATACAGCATTTATGAGCAGTATAAAAGTTAAGTATTCATATCTATTTCAGCCATAACCTATATAAGTATTGCATGATTTTCACTAGTGTTTTTTTTTAAATCTCTAAGAATGAAGATCATGCAATTTTTCATAATTCGGAAATCCGAATACAATTGATATACATGTTTTCAAGTTACATGAAGTTACTTCCTTCGGCCAGTCTATATTTATTTATGTCTACGGATATGTATGTATACATATTCAGAGAGAGAGAGAGAGAGCGAGAGGGGGGGGGGAAGAGAGTTTAGACAAAATTGACGGGCTAAAGATAAATCAGAAATAATTGATTAATAAACTTTTTCATATTCTGTTTTTTTTTAGCGCCCCCCCCCGAAAAGAGAAAAGATGCTATTAGTTTTGAGTGGCCTGTCCGTCTGTCCGTCCATCCGTCCATCCGTCCCGTTTAAATATCAGAAACTAGAAGAGAAAATAAAAATCGGACATCATGATATTTTAGATTATTCAAAGTTTTGATGCAACGGCTACTTTTTCTTTTCCGAAAGTGAACCATCTAATTTTTAAAATTATATATGCAAGCAGATTTTTCACAAAATTACACCACTATTCAATGAAAAGCCTCAGGGGAGGTAACTTTTTTAAAAGGTCATGGACTTCTTCATTAATAACTCGAACTTCATTCCAAGATTCGCGCATTGGTAAAAAAAAAAAATTTGAATCTAAGGTCACAATGGTAAAAGTGTCAATGGATCATTATAAAATATATTTTCCATATATTAACTAACTCATTGAATAAATTTGATTCAATGTTTTTTTTTAAAATGAATTTTGATACGAACTTCGTTTTAGATATAAGTTTAAAAAATAACCAACAACTTTTATGGCGCGCAGCTTTGCCATATCCTCATTATAGGGGCCTAAACTTGACAGTCTAAATAAGACTAAATAGAGCCTAGATCTAGATTTATTTATAATATATATATATATATATATATATATATATATATATCATGGGCGTAGCCAGGATTTTTTTTCGAGGGGGGGTGATTTCCCCCCCCCCCCACCGCGAAAAAAATATATTTATATGTATGTATATGTGTGTGTATATATAATCTTTATTACATTCTGACCCATCATTCTTTAGGAAGACGCTTAATTTGCCCTAGAATAGGTTCTTCCTGGAGTTAGTTGGAAAATTGTAGACCCCCCGCTATTACCAGCGAGGCCCCGCCGCCAAGCACTATTTCTGATATTGAAAGCCAACAAAATGCATATTTTGAGGTATCTACATTTTCCTGCTATTAAAAAAACTAATGTGCTATTCTTACTGTCTTAGACTCTCCCGCGCCGTTCGGCGCATTCGCCGTTAAGCTGTTAAAAACAAAAATCTGTCACTAATAATGTCTGAGGCCTCTTTCCACCTGCTCTGAGGACCTCCATGAATGTGTGCAAATTGTACTAGGATGTTATCGCAACTCTTCTTATGCCTAATTCATTTTGTCGTAGAACATGTCCCGCAAACCTCATGCGACTATTCACTGCACTTTATTAATGAGCACTGCCACTGGTAGAAATGTGTAACCTCTCTTGAATACGCTCTTGGAATTAAATGACTGTAGTTTGCTTTTGATTTTATATCGAAAGGGAAGTTTTATCGTCAAAATCATCTGTTGGTGGTTTTATACTTAAAAATCTCTGGAGTTGTGTTTTTTTTTTTAAAAACTGTAGTTTGCTTTAGAATAATATTGAAGAAATTTTCCACCTCAAAACGCTCTGTAGGGGCATTTTAAACTCAAAACCATCTGGAGGGGTTTTAAACTTTTAAAACAACCATCTGTAGGAGAGGGATTTAATCTATAAAACCTCCTCTGCTGTGCTAGGGCAAGTGATAGTTTAGTTTTAAAATCTCACCTAAAATAAAAAAAATCAAAGCAAAAAATCAGTTACTAAATTCCGCCCCCCCCCTGCGGGGGGTTTGGGGGAGAAATTTCATTTCGGTTTGGGGGGGGTTTGAAAACCCCCCCCCCTGGCTACCCCCATGATATATATATATCTAGTTTGTATGACAAATGTCAATGGAGATATTAATTTTTATTTGCGAGGGGAAAGTCTTGTTAATTCATTTGTACACAATTGTAGCTAAAAGTAGGTCAAGAATTTTTTTTTCGAGTTGCCAATCTATCTAATTTTGTAAGAAGAATAAATCTTTTTTAGTTTGTCTTTATTACATGTAACATGTTATTAATTTTGAATGTATGGATAAGGTTAATAATTATTATTTAAAAAATATAAGTGTACGCTAAATGAATATATGGAGATGCTGTGGCTGAGGGGTAAAGTACTTGGAACCGGAAGTCCCGTGTTCCAATCCTAGTGAAGACTCTAGGTGGGCCACTTCGGGGGCCGATTTTGAGTTTGCGTGCGTTTCCATACAAACAGTCTTTGTAACCTTGTTACAGATTAATGTTTATACATAAATAAACGTCTTTCATGTCGAGGACAATACCTAGTCTCTTTCCATTCCAACCATTTCCAATCACTATGTTCCACTTTTAGCAACATCTACAAAGTCATTAACAAAATCTTTTAAATGACTCTCCCCCCCCTCCCCAAGCAAACTCGAAGACAACCCACAACCCTGGCTGATCCTTGAGCCGCCTACACCCCGGAGCAAGTTACCGGCTGTTCAGACCCTTAATTACTGCCCTTCATAATTCCTCTCGAGCGAGCCAATGCTGGGCTGTGTGCTCTTAGCACATCCATATATAGTCTAAGCTGTCTTAAAAAGCTAATGTTTGATTCTAATATCATATACGTTTTTACTGACGCTTCTTTATTATATCTAATTCTATGACACAGTCTGACGCAACACGCTGGTCATTGCTACATATAATAAATCTAATTTTATGACACAGTCTGCATGAGTTTCGTATATGACGTAATCATCTTTTTAGAAGTAACGTCTGTATTTTATAAGATAAGAGTCTCTTATTCTATTTGTCATCCACACGGCTGCATAATCGCCATCTGTCTCTGAGTTATTTCTGACAATTGCTATGTTCAAGTCTTTGAGTCTGTGAAATTCTATCTTTAACTGAGTCATTCTGGAGTCTAGACATAGGAACTTGTCAGTTTCAATTCCAGCCTTTTAAATCATTTTATGTCAAAAAAAAAAACCAACATCCTCCGACCATAATTTCCTACAATCCATTATCTTTCTCTTATGAACATCTGATTCAGGTCCATTGTTATGCTTTTATGTGACTTCATTGTTCAATGACTTATGACAAGAAGATAACATTTCGATTGGCAAAGTAATCCCGTTTGGTAAAGTAATCTCGTTTGTTAAATAATATCGTTTGGTTAAGTAATCTCGTTGTGTTAAGTAATCTCGTTTTGTTAAGTAATCTCGTTTGGTTAAGTAATCTCGTTTGGTTAAGTAATCTCGTTTTTTTAAGTAATCTCGTTCGGCTAAGTAATCTCATTTAGCTAATAGTTCTTCTCATGAAATTTGTAGCTGTTTCAACATTTTGGCATAATCAAGGTGGCGATCCACAGAGGAGGGAATTAATCCTTCTCAAAGTGGCGATCCACAGAGGAGTGAATTAATCCTCCTTAAGGTGGCACTCCACAGAGGAGTGAATTAATCCTTCTCAAAGTGGCGATCCACAGAGGAGGGAATTAATCCTCCTTAAGGTGGCACTCCACAGAGGAGTGAATTAATCCTTCTCAAGGTGGCGATCCACAGAGGAGTGAATTAATCCTTCTCAAGGTGGCGATCCACAGAGGAGTGAATTAATCCTTCTCAAGGTGGCACTCAGGAGTGAATTAATCCTTCTCAAGGTGGCGATCCACAGAGGAGTGAATTAATCCTTCTCAAGGTGGCGATCCACAGAGGAGTGAATTAATCCTTCTCAAGGTGGCACTCAGGAGTGAATTAATCCTTCTCAAGGTGGCACTCAGGAGTGAATTAATCCTTCTCAAGGTGGCGATCCACAGAGGAGTGAATTAATCCTTCTCAAGGTGGCGATCCACAGAGGAGTGAATTAATCCTTCTCAAGGTGGCGATCCACAGAGGAGTGAATTAATCCTTCTCAAGGTGGCACTCAGGAGTGAATTAATCCTTCTCAAGGTGGCGATCCACAGAGGAGTGAATTAATCCTTCTCAAGGTGGCGATCCACAGAGGAGTGAATTAATCCTTCTCAAGGTGGCACTCAGGAGTGAATTAATCCTTCTCAAGGTGGCGATCCACAGAGGAGTGAATTAATACTTCTCAAGGTGGCGATCCACAGAGGAGTGAATTAATACTTCTCAAGGTGGCACTCCACAGAGGAGTGAATTAATCCTTCTCAAGGTGGCGATTCACAGAGGAGTGAATTAATCCTTCTCAAGGTGGCACTCCACAGAGGAGTGTATTAATCCTTCTCAATGTGGCGATCCACAGAGGAGTGAATTAATCCTTCTCAAGGTGGCGATTCACAGAGGAGTGAATTAATCCTTCTCAAGGTGGCACTCCACAGAGGAGTGTATTAATCCTTCTGAATGTGGCACTCCACAGAGGAGTGAATTAATCCTTCTCAAGGTGGCGATCCACAGAGGAGTGAATTAATCCTTCTCAAGGTGGCGATCCACAGAGGAGTGAATTAATCCTTCTCAAGGTGGCACTCAGGAGTGAATTAATCCTTCTCAAGGTGGCGATCCACAGAGGAGTGAATTAATCCTTCTCAAGGTGGCGATCCACAGAGGAGTGAATTAATCCTTCTCAAGGTGGCACTCAGGAGTGAATTAATCCTTCTCAAGGTGGCGATCCACAGAGGAGTGAATTAATACTTCTCAAGGTGGCGATCCACAGAGGAGTGAATTAATACTTCTCAAGGTGGCACTCCACAGAGGAGTGAATTAATCCTTCTCAAGGTGGCGATTCACAGAGGAGTGAATTAATCCTTCTCAAGGTGGCACTCCACAGAGGAGTGTATTAATCCTTCTCAATGTGGCGATCCACAGAGGAGTGAATTAATCCTTCTCAAGGTGGCGATTCACAGAGGAGTGAATTAATCCTTCTCAAGGTGGCACTCCACAGAGGAGTGTATTAATCCTTCTGAATGTGGCACTCCACAGAGGAGTGAATTAATCCTTCTCAAGGTGGCGATCCACAGAGGAGTGAATTAATACTTCTCAAGGTGGCACTCCACAGAGGAGTGAATTAATCCTTCTCAATGTGGCGATCCACAGAGGAGTGAATTAATACTTCTCAAGGTGGCACTCCACAGAGGATTGAACTAATCCTTCTCAAGGTGGCACTCCACAGAGGATTGAACTAATCTTTCTCAAAGTTAAAATATGACGTGGTTGCTGAGGGGTAAAGCACTTGGCTTCCAAACCGTATAGTCGCGAATTCGAATACCGATGAAGTCTCTGATTTTGAGCTTTGATGTTTTTAGAATGCCTTTGAGTTCCTCCAACTCTACTGGGCACCTGACAAACGTTGGGGACGTAAAGGTGGGTTGTTGTTGTCGAGGTCACATGACACCCTCGTTAACCGTCGGTCAGAGAAACAGATAAGCTTGACACCATTTTGTCCATAGATAACAAGGTTCGAAAGGAGTGCTTTAGCTTGTTTTGACCTCTAAAAGTGAGTGATTCACATACATTTTGATTTGAATGTATGGCACTTAGAAAGTCAACGTCTCCAGAGACATTAGTTCGACATATCAGAGTCCAATCTAGCATCAGATCCTAGCTCTATCATTACTCAGAGACACGATCGTACTACTGCTTTACGTTCATTATTTGTTGTATTGATCAAACATTAGTCTTCGACTTGGTTACAATTAGGATTCATTGGATACTGTCTAAATTGAAAGGTCAGTCAAGTGATGATGACTGCATTAGAAAAGAATGACATACATGTACTAACACACGCTTCCATATAATTCTACTCACTCCAAGCATAACGAAGTTCTGACCAGAGTAGGCAGTTTATTCTGTGAGCACCGCGCCAGAGGTCCCTGGAGGCCCCAAGTGACCAATCTATTTCCTCTTGTCCTTATGGCTTGACCATAGTCTGTCTGACGGACAACACAATATCCATGGCATTAAGAGCAGTACATGGGAGGAACACGAAGAGAGAGAGAGAAAGAGAGAGAAAGGGCAGTGTTGTGGGTGTGGAGGGTAGCGTGAAGGGGTGCGGAGAGAGGAGCTCAGGTTGTGTGCTCACGTTTGGTGCTGGCATTTTGTAGATTCGCAAATATTGACTGCCCAGCGTGTGGGAGAGACTGGCAGGGTGACTGCGTTAGATCGATAACTTCTTTATTGTGTTATTTTCACCTTTTTTGGCGGCTTCATTTGTTGGGCTAACATTTTTCATTGAAACCTTATTTAGTGTATGTAGTTCAGACTGGCAGTTTCTTGCCACGGGACTGCCTCATATGTAAACATAGATATGTTTACTTATGTGAAGGTGGAGCTCTTCAGTCTACACTTTAATGCTTTGTTCACTATTTGATAAAGTCTCTAGAAACTGAACGCTTGTCTTTCGTTGTTGTTTTATTTTATATTTGCAAGAGATCTTAATGTGTTCACTTTCGAACACTTTGTGAGATAGTAGACTTCCAACAGAACATAATATTGTCTAGACAGCGGTCATCTCACTGGTCATAGAAAAGGAACGGGAAACAATAGCATTAAAACTTTAACAGTATTGACCCATGGATGGCACCTTGTGTATATAGCGTACCAGGATCAGAAATCACTATTTTATTACAAAGAAACTTAAAACAGACACAAAATGAATTTTATTGCTGATTCACATTTAACTAGAGTGATACCATTAGTAAAATAGCATAACTTTTAATACACACTAGGACAAAAGACTAAAAACTAAAGTAGCAATAATACTTAAAAGACTGGACCATAACTGACACATATAAAAACCGAACCTAATAAAAAGACACAAATATAAAAGACACATTTCTTATCATCATTTCTTATTCCATACGATAAGAGAAATTTGTACAAGTGCTTTTTGGTTAGTTAGTTACAATCAGCAGTCAAGAGAAGTTAGTTGACATTGTCAGTCAAGAGAAGTTAGTTGACATTGTCAGTCAAGAGAAGTTAGTTGACATTGTCAGTCAAGAGAAGTTGACATTGTCAGTCAAGAGAAGTTAGTTGACATTGTCAGTCAAGAGAAGTTAGTTGACATTGTCAGTCAAGAGAAGTTAGTTGACATTGTCAGTCAAGAGAAGTTAGTTGACATTGTCAGTCAAGAGAAGTTAGTTGACATTGTCAGTCAAGAGAAGTTAGTTGACATTGTCAGTCAAGAGAAGTTAGTTGACATTGTCAGTCAAGAGAAGTTAGTTGACATTGTCAGTCAAGAGAAGTTAGTTGACATTGTCAGTCAAGAGAAGTTAGTTGACATTGTCAGTCAAGAGAAGTTAGTTGACATTGTCAGTCGGGAGAAGTAAGAGGAAATTGTTAGTTGAATAAGTTCTCTGAATTCATAACAAGACAGTATGTGGTAACAAGACAGTATGTGGTAACAAGACAGTATGTGGTAACAAGACAGTATATGGTAACAATACGGTATGTGGTAACAAGACAGTATGTGGTAACAAGACAGTATGAGATAACAAGACAGTATGTGGTAACAATACGGTATGTGGTAACAAGACAGTATGTGGTAACAATACGGTATGTGGTAACAAGACAGTATGTGGTAACAAGACAGTATGAGATAACAAGACAGTATGTGGTAACAATACGGTATGTGGTAACAAGACAGTATGTGGTAACAAGACAGTATGAGATAACAAGACAGTATGTGGTAACAAGAACTATGTGGTAGCAAGGCAGTATGTGGTAACAAGACACTATGTGGTAACTACACAGTATGTGGTAACAAGATACTATGTGGTAGCAAGTTGTTGTAGAAAGCTCTAATAAGTTGAATATTAGAAGTTGAAGCAAGTAGTGGTATTGATGAAATAAGTCTTATGTGAAGTCAAGTAGTGGACTTAGTGATCTGAATGAATTATAAGTAAAGCTGTTAAACTTCTACTTTCATCAAATATCGTCATCAAATATTATCACCACATATCATCATGACAATTAGATTGATGTAAACCTCATAGTGTATGACGTTCTACAAGCAGTGTACTTTGATCTACATTTCGCAACAAGTTCCTGTAGTTTTCGGTCTCAGTACTGTAATACTACTGTAATGCTGCTTCTGTATGACATGCCTACGAGATATCTTTTTCCAGCTCAGTCCAGTTCGGTACAACGGCCATTGAGATTTGTCTTCGATTTTTGTTACCCTACCATCTTTTCATTGTCAAATTAAAAAATAAAATAATAATAATAATAATAAGGCTTGTCTTCGAGTCCGAAGATTAAAAAAAAAAAAGTGACCACAATGAATCCAAACAAGCATGAAATACTCTAAGGTGACTCCGTAACAGATGATGTCGATGATCAATCACTTTCCTTTCCGTGCTCTAACATTGGGAGAATAAATTGTATCAACACACAGGTGTCGACCATCTTCGAAAGTTAATGTCAGTCTCAACTCAATACTTCACACTTGTATTTCATTGTGATGGTAATTTTATATGATCAAATTATTAAGTTTTGGAAAATTCAGGAATTTTGTAATATTTTTGGATGTGATGCAACCCCTAAGTTGAGGACAACTGTCATATTGCCTCTGTTGTCTTATCTCTATTGTCTTATTCTCTGTTGTCTTATTCTCTGTTGTCGTATTGTATCTTGTGTCTTATTGTCTGTTGTCTTATTGTCTCTCGTGTCTTACTCTCTGATTTCTTATTCTCTGTTGTCTTATTGTCTGTTGTCTTATTCTCTGTTGTCTTATTCTCCGTTGTCTTATTCTCTGATGTCTTATTGTCTCTCAGGGTCTCACTCTCAGAAGTCTTATTCTCTCATGTCTTATTGCCTCTGTTTGATTATGTACTATACATCAAATCACTGATAGGGTTTAGGCCATTCAACTACTGCTCCTCAATCATGTGTTTATTTCGTAGTGCTAATATTTTTAATTCTTTTCATCTCTTTTGTTTGTTTGTTTGTTTATTGGGTGAGTCACTTTTACTGTTGACTGGGACTGTCAGCTGGCCAGTTTGATGGAGGGCTAGTTTTGCCAAATGATAGCCGTCCCGGTAACTAAATCTTTTGCTTGATGAGAACTAAAAAGGTAACATTTGTCCTGATGAGTGCAGCGGCGGATTGGTTCGGTCAATTGAAGTGTATCCTTACGTGCATTGCGTCGAGACATGGGAATACCCTGATTACCCCAGGGAAGGTACTCCCGCAGTATGTGCTATTTGCTAATCAAAGTAAATATATAAGTAGGTCTATATATTGGGGGTGACAATGTCTATTGCTTTCACGTTGGTTGTGATGATTTCTTTAAGCTGAACAGAGAGAGAGAAAGAGAGAGGCACACACATACACAGAAGAGACAGAGAGGTAGAACACACTCCTTCCTTTTTAACCTTCTCTCATGCTGTCTCACACTCTCCCTCCTCTGTCACATTCTCTCATCCTGTCTCACACTCTCCCTCCTCTGTCACCTTCTCTCATGCTGTCTCACACTCTCCCTCCTCTGTCACATTCTCTCATGCTGTCTCACACTCTCCCTCCTCTGTCACATTCTCTCATGCTGTCTCACACTCTCCCTCCTACGTCACCTTCTCTCATGCTGTCTCACACTCTCCCTCCTCTGTCACCTTCTCTCGTGCTGTTTCACACTCTCCCTCCTCTGTCACCTTCCCTCATGCTGTCTCACACTCTCCCTCCTCTGTAACCTTCTCTCATGCTCACTCACACTCTCCCTCCTCTGTCACCTTCTCTCATACTGTCTCACACTCTCCCTCCTCTGTCACCTTCTCTCATGCTGTCTCACACTCTCCCTCCTCTGTCACCTTCTCTCATGCTGTCTCACACTCTCCCTACTCTGTCACCTTCTCTCATGCTGTCTCACACTCTCCCTACTCTGTCACCTTTTCTCATGCTGTCTCACACTCTCTCTCCTCTGTCACATTCCCTAATGCTGTCTCACACTCTCCCTCCTCTGTCACCTTCTCTCATGCTGTCTCACACTCTCCCTCCTCTGTCACATTCTCTCATGCTGTCTCACACTCTCCCTCCTCAGTCACATTCTCTCATGCTGTCTCACACTCTCCCTCCTACGTCACCTTCTCTCATGCTGTCTCACACTCTCCCTCCTCTGTCACCTTCTCTCATGCTGTTTCACACTCTCCCTCCTCTGTCACCTTCCCTCATGCTGTCTCACACTCTCCCTCCTCTGTCACCTTCTCTCATGCTCACTCACACTCTCCCTCCTCTGTCACCTTCTCTCATACTGTCTCACACTCTCCCTCCTCTGTCACCTTCTCTCATGCTGTCTCACACTCTCCCTCCTCTGTCACCTTCTCTCATGCTGTCTCACACTCTCCCTACTCTGTCACCTTCTCGCATGCTGTCTCACACTCTCCCTCCTCTGTCACCTTTTCTCATGCTGTCTCACACTCTCCCTCCTCTGTCACCTTCTCTCATGCTGTCTCACACTCTCTCTCCTCTGTCACCTTCTCTCATGCTGTCTCACACTCTCCCTACTCTGTCACCTTTTCTCATGCTGTCTCACACTCTCTCTCCTCTGTCACATTCCCTATTGCTGTCTCACACTCTCCCCCCTCTGTCACATTCTCTCATGCTGTCTCACACTCTCCCTCCTACGTCACCTTCTCTCATGCTGTCTCACACTCTCCCTCCTCTGTCACATTCTCTCATGCTGTTTCACACTCTCTCTCCTCTGTCACCTTCCCTCATGCTGTCTTACACTCTCCCTACTCTGTCACATTCTCTCATCCTGTCTCACACTCTCCCTCCTCTGTCAACTTCTCTCATGCTGTCTCACACTCTCTCTCCTCTGTCACATTCTCTCATCCTGTCTCACACTCTCCCTCCTCTGTCACCTTCTCTCATGCTGTCTCACACTCTCCCTCCTCTGTCACATTCCCTAATGCTGACTCACACTCTCCCTCCTCTGTCACATTCTCTCATGCTGTCTCACACTCTCCCTCCTCTGTCACCTTCTCTCATGCTGTCTCACACTCTCCCTCCTCTGTCACCTTCTCTCATGCTGTTTCACACTCTCCCTCCTCTGTCACCTTCTCTCATACTGTCTCACACTCTCCCTCTGCGGTCACCTTCTCTCATGCTGTCTCACACTCTCCCTCCTCTGTCACCTTCTCTCATGCTGTCTCACACTCTCCCTACTCTGTCACCTTCCCTCATGCTGTCTCACACTCTCCCTCCTCTGTCACCTTCTCTCATGCTGTCTCACACTCTATCTCTCCTCTGTCACATTCTCTCATGCTGTCTCACACTCTCCCTCCTCTGTCACCTTCTCTCATGCTGTCTCACACTCTCTTTCCTCTGTCACCTTCTCTCATGCTGTCTCACACTCTCCCTCCTCTGTCACATTCTCTCATGCTGTCTTACACTCTCTCTCCTCTGTCACCTTCTCTCATGCTGTCTCACACTCTCCCTACTCTGTCACCTTTTCTCATGCTGTCTCACACTTTCTTTCCTCTGTCACATTCACTAATGCTGTCTCACACTCTCCCTCCTCTGTCACCTTCTCTCAAGCTGTCTCACACTCTCCCTCCTCTGTCACCTTCTCTCATGCTGTCTCACACTCTCCCTACTCTGTTACCTTCTCTCATGCTGTCTCACACTCTCCTTTGTCACGTTCTCTCATGCTGTCTCACACTCTCTCTCCTCTGTCACTTTCTCTCATGCTGTCTCACACTCTCCCTCCTCTGTCACATTCTCTCATGCTGTCTCACACTCTCCCTCCTCTGTCACATTCTCTCATGCTGTCTCACACTCTCCCTACTCTATCACCTTCTCTCATGCTGTCTCACACTATCCCTCCTCTGTCACCTTCCCTCATGCTGTCTCACACTCTCCCTCCTCTGTCACCTTCTCTCATGCTGTCTCACACTCTCCCTCCTCTGTCACATTCTCTCATGCTGTCTCACACTCTCCCTCCTCTGTAACATTCTCTCATGCTGTCTTACACTCTCCCTCCTCTGTCACCTTCTCTCATGCTGTCTCACACTCTCCTTCCTCTGTCACCTTCTCTCATGCTGTTACACACTCTCCCACCTCTGTCACCTTCTCTCATGCTGTCTAACACTCTCCTTCCTCTGTCACATTCTCTCATGCTGTCTTACACTCTCCCTCCTCTGTCACCTTCTCTCATGCTCACTCACACTCTCCCTCCTCTGTCACCTTCTCTCATGCTGTCTCACACTCTCCCTCCTCTGTCACTATCTCTCATGCTGTCTCACACTCTCCCTCCTCTGTCACATTCCCTCATGCTTTCTCACACTCTCCTTCCTCTGTCACTTTCTCTTATGCTGTCTCACACTCTCCCTACTCTGTCACCTTCTCTCATGCTGTATCAAACTGTCTATTATCTGTCACTTTCTCTCATGCTGTCTCACACTCTCCCTCCTCTGTCACCTTCTCTCATGCTGTCTCACACTCTCTCTCCGCTGTCACATTCTCTCATGCTGTCTCACACTGTCCCTCCTCTGTAACCTTCTCTCATGCTGTCTCACACTCTCCCTCCTCTGTCACCTTCTCTCATGCTGTCTCACACTATCCCTCCTCTTTCACCTTACCTCATGCTGTCTCACACTCTCCCTCCTCTGTCACCTTCTCTCATGCTGTCTCACACTCTCCCTCCTCTGTCACCTTCTCTCATGCTGTCTCACACTCTCCCTCCTCTGTCACATTCTCTCATGCTGTCTTACACTCTCCCTCCTCTGTCACATTCTCTCATGCTGTTACACACTCTCCCACCTCTGTCACCTTCTCTCATGCTGTCTCACACTCTCCCTCCTCTGTCACCTTCTCTCATGCTGTCTCACACTCTCTCTCCTCTGTCACCTTCTCTCATGCTGTCTAACACTCTCCCTCCTCTGTCACATTCTCTCATGCTGTCTTACACTCTCCCTCCTCTGTCATCTTCTCTCATGCTGTCTCACACTCTCCCTCCTCTGTCACCTTCTCTCATGCTTACTCACACTCTCCCTCCTCTGTCACCTTCTCTCATGCTGTCTCACACTCTCCCTCCTCTGTCACCTTCTCTCATGCTGTCTCACACTCTCCCTCCTCTGTCACCTTCTCTCATGCTGTCTCACACTCTCCCTCCTCTGTCACCTTCTCTCATGCTGTTACACACTCTCCCTTCTCTGTCACCTTCTCTCATGCTGTCTCACACTCTCTCTCCTCTGTCACCTTCTCTCATGCTGTCTAACACTCTCCCTCCTCTGTCACATTCTCTCATGCTGTCTTACACTCTCCCTCCTCTGTCACCTTCTCTCATGCTGTCTCACACTCTCCCTCCTCTGTCACATTCTCTCATGCTGTCTTACACTCTCCCTCCTCTGTAACCTTCTCTCATGCTGTCTCACACTCTCCCTCCTCTGTCACATTCTCTCATGCTGTCTTACACTCTCCCTCCTGTCACCTTCTCTCATGCTGTCTCACACTCTCCCTCCTCTGTCACCTTCTCTCATGCTTACTCACACTCTCCCTCCTCTGTCACATTCTCTCATGCTGTCTCACACTCTCCCAACTCTGTCACCTTCTCTCATGCTGTCTCACACTCTCCCTCCTCTGTCACCTTCTCTCATGCTCACTTACACTCTCCCTTAACTGTCACCTTCTCTCATGCTGTCTCACACTCTCCCTCCTCTGTCACCTTCTCTCATGCTGTTACACACTCTCCCTACTCTGTCACCTTCTCTCATGCTGTCTCACACTCTCCCTCCTCTGTCACCTTCTCTCATGCTGTCTCACACTGAGAAATAGTTCAAGAATAAAACGTCTTTATTACTTATTCGTTTGGGTGCTCCCCCCTGTCCGCTTTTAAGTGAGAGACTAGGCCCACATTGGTGCAAGATTCAACACACATGCACATACATATCGATCCACGAAACTATACAAACACAAACTCCTACATAAGTAGCTAGCCACACACGAAAAGTGAAACACAACATATACAGCCACACAGGAAACACACACACACACACATATGAAGACAGAATTTTTCGGATTTCAACTAATTGAATACAAGATGTGGCGTTTAGATCAGTGTCTCTTAAGAGCTTCTGGGTATTTGCTAGAGGCATTCATGAAAAATTTTAGTTTTAGTGAAACATAAAAACTAAGCCAAAATTTGTCGTACATCGCTAGGTTAAGTTATACAAGATTAGAGGGGGCAGATATAGTAATACAAGATTGGAGGGGACAGAAATAGTAATACAAGATTGGAGGGGGCAGAAATAGTAATACAAGATTGGAGGGGGCAGATATAGTAATGCATGATTGGAGGGGGCAGATATAGTAATACAAGATTGGAGGGGGCAGATATAGTAATACAAGATTGGAGGGGGCAGAAATAGTAATACAAGATTGGAGGGGGCAGATATAGTAATACAAGATTGGAGGGGGCAGAAATAGTAATACAAGATTGGAGGGGGCAGATATAGTAATACAAGATTGGAGGGGGCAGAAATAGTAATACAAGATTGGAGGGGTAGATATAGTAATGCATGATTGGAGGGGGCAGATATAGTAATACAAGATTGGAGGGGGCAGATATAGTAATACAAGATTGGAGGGGGCAGAAATAGTAATACAAGATTGGAGGGGGCAGATTTAGTAATACAAGATTGGAGGGGGCAGAAATAGTAATACAAGATTGGAGGGGGCAGATTTAGTAATACAAGATTGGAGGGGGCAGATATAGTAATACAAGATTGGAGGGGGCAGAAATAGTAATACAAGATTGGAGGGGGCAGATATAGTAATACAAGATTGGAGGGGGCAGATATAGTAATACAAGATTGGAGGGGGCAGATATAGTAATACAAGATTGGAGGGGGCAGATATAGTAATACAAGATTGGAGGGGGGGGCAGATATAGTAATTCAAGATTGGAGTTGAAGGGGTAAGGCATGGAAAGTCTCAAGAGCAATAAAGGCTAAGAAACCTATATATTAAAATATAGCTCTAGTAGTAGTGTTAACATACAGAAAAGGTTAAAAGTAAAAAAAAAATTTGAAAAATACTAAAAAAAAACACAGCTTAACTTAGGTGAAGAACTCCACATTTACAACCATATTTGTAAAAGAATGTAGGTATTATTTCAATTTTTCGATATCCAAAAAAAAAAAAAAAAAAAAAAATGAATTACTAATAATTAATGAACTAATTGGTTGATTGTTTAAATTGATTCATGTTTTACTGGGGACAATAGATAAGTGTTAAAAGTTTCAACTTGGTTCAAGAATGGATGCGGTAGAAATAACGTGTTCAAAATGTTACCAGACAGAGTGATTGGATATAAGATTTGTAAACATGGAAGTCTACCCCAGGCACACAGAAGAGTTCTAAAAGAGCTTCATTTTAACAATTTTTAGCGGCCCCCATAAGTGGAAAAAGCCGCTATTAGGTTTGTGCAAAATGTCCGTCTGTCCGCATGACTGTCTGTCCGTCTGTCTGTCTGTCCGTCTGTCCGTCTGTCACACTCAGATCTCGAAAACTAGAAGAGATATGAAAAATATTATTTCATCATTAAATGCGGCTTGAAAAGTTTAGGTGCAACGGCTACTTTTGGTTTTCTAAAAGCAAACCGTTTAATTTATAAAATTAATTATGCAAGCGATTAGAAAAAAATACACCAATTCTAAAACAATTACGTAAATGTAAGGAAGGCAATGTTACAATATGCTAACAAAGAAGTAGAACTGATATGTATTTTCAGTATCACTAAGTCAAATATATTTATAAAATGTACAGGAAATGTTTACAACAAATATAAATAATAGTTAAAAAAGTTTTTTCTAGTCAACTAGCTGTTAAAGTTAAAAGAAAACATTTCTGTTTGTTTATAAAGGCTAATAATGCTTTTTGTATGTAAATATCACGCACATTTTTTTAAATGGACTTTTTATGCAGCGACTTTCGTGCAGTAGCGTAACGTCGCTACATGATACCGTGTTAGACCAATTCCTTAAACTTTTTTAAAAAATCAGATTTTATTTATTTTTTGTTTAGTGCCCCCATCCGAATAAAAGAAGATTATTTGTGTGCGTTTTGTCTGTTGGTCGGTCTGTCCATCACGATTAGATTAACAAATAACACTAGAGGCTCTTCTAACTTTTAGATTTTATTTCCATGCTTAAACGTTGCAAGAAACACATGATCTTTAATATATTGTTCCGGTTTTGTAATTTAAATAGCATATAAATGCTAAATAAAAATATCTATATTGATTTATATTTCATTACCTATAAAGTTGTTCCGGATATTGTTTTATAAAAAATAAATTATGTCAAATGATTGTTTGAAATCGCATAATTGACTAATATTACACTTATATTCTTTGACACTACGTCACTATAGTTTATTTATCAATATCAATTGTTCCGAATTTTTAACTTAAAACAAATTTATGTCAAAAATTTTTATTTTTTTCAAAAATATCGACAATAGGTTATTCAGGATTTTAAAATAAGAAAATAATTTACTAGAAACGATTATTGAAAATCACTTTTTAGACTTATTTTACAGTTAATTTTCTTGCCGAAACATAATAAAAGTTGTTTAATCGGTAAAGAATATTCCTGATTTTGTTTCGAAAAAGAAATCAACCTACATTATCTTAATTTTCTTACAAATCGTCGCCAAAACTGATCCGAATAATATATGAAAAATCTAATAACTCTAATAAATGTTTGAAATCCCTCTTCTAATAAATAAAACACATAATTTTCTCATTTACGAAAATTGGTTGTTCCCGATTTTTTAATGAAAAATAGTTTAACTCTATTTATGTAAAATCGCACTTCTCTCTTACACTACATTTAACTTTCTTGCTAAAACGTTAGAAAATCTAATTATCGTTAATATTATGCTCCGATTTGTAAGGAAAACAACTTCCTAACACCAAAGTATGGTATGATAAAATCTCCACAAGGCTATGGTACATCTAATTTTCATAACAGACCATCCCACAAATTTAATTTACGGCATTTGATTAATCTGGAATTCTTATTTTCTCTCACTATAAATATATAAACATCCGGAACAATCTATTATAGAAACTTAAAACTAATGCGATGTTTCGGAAGGGAAATTAGATTTTAATCAGATTTTCAATAGCTTTTAGTCTCTTTTTTTTCTCGCAATTAACATGACGGACAGACAGACTGACAGACAAAACAAAAAAAAAGCGTCTTTAATCCTTATATATATATATTAAGTCTAACTAGCACATGAAATGAAATGCTAAAAGAACAAACTCGGTGCACCAATGTCTATGATCCCTCGAGAAGCTGCTCGTATAGATGACATTTTTTAGTCTAACTAGGACGTGTGACGTAATGGATTTTTTTTTCCTTTGACGTCATATGGAATAAATTCTTTAAATACTAAAACAACTCGGTATAGTAATGTTTATTAAACCTCGTAATGTGACTCGCATTTTAAAAAGACATAATAGCTAGATTTAGATCTAATCTAGATTTTTATACACTAGATCTAGATTTTTTTTCTTACACTAGAGCTAGATTTCTAAAACTAGATCTAGATTTACGTTCTAATTAAAATCATTATAGAATCTTGATCTAGAATTTCTTGGTCTAGTTTAGAATGTTTGTTGTTTTACATGTTTCGGATGTTCCTTCAGAGTTGTAGTCCAAACCTCCCGTAGGAAGACGGGGGATGGGAGCGGGCAGGGTTTGAACCTGGGACCATCGATAAATCCAAACGACAGTCCAGCGCGCAAACCGCACTACCAGACAGCCATGATTTAGATTAGATCAAGATCTATAATTTTAATTTCTAGGCTTAAAGTGTAGATTTTTATTTTTAAAGTCTAGATTGTCAATATGTCAATATTGCGATGTTATAAAATACTAAAACTAATCTACTATTTAAATATTTCATATTGCAATTAGTCTATTTATTGATTATCTAGTGTTTTTTTTATATAAATCTTATCTAAATTACATCTACATTATCCCAAATATATATTTTAGATCTAGATCTAGTAGATATAGATATTGAGAGTGCTAAATTAGTAGTTTAATTTAGGTAGAGCTACATGCTCATTCTAGTTTCATTTAAATGAAAATGCTCGATACCAAAAGATTATCTAAAATCGCTCTTCTGACATATTGTACATATCCGGTAGTTGTCATTCCGTAATGTGTAGGTATATTATCAATAGTAGGCTATTAGTTTGTAACCAGTTTGTCATTAGATTAAGAGCAATGCCTGGTCGTGCGGTTTACGCGCAGGACTGATTATCTCTACGGTCTCGGTTTCATACCCTGCTCGATGCCATCTTCCGTCGACCAGCGAATATGCGGATCCGACAGTGATCCGTCTCCCACGGGGCCGCCTCTGAGTTTGTGTGGTATCACAAACTCTCTTTGTAATCTTGTTAAAGTACAATTTGAACATTTATGAAATGTGTTTTTTTTTTAATTAAAGTGTTTCCGAAATCGACAATTTCTTTTCTTTTTGAAAGTTTCGGTTTGCTGAATGTAATAAAGACAGAACTGATTTGAATGTAATACAGACAGAACTGATTTGAATGTAATACAGACAGAACTGATTTGAATGAAATAAAGACAGAACTGATTTGAATGTAATACAGACAGAACTGATTTGAATGTAATAAAGACAGAACTGATTTGAATGTAATAAAGACAGAACTGATTTGAATGTAATAAAGACAGAACTGATTTGAATGTAATAAAGACAGAACTGATTTGAATGTAATAAAGGCAGAACTGATTTGAATGTAATACAGACAGAACTGATTTGAATGTAATAAAGACAGAACTGATTTGAATGTAATACAGACAGAACTGATTTGAATGTAATACAGACAGAACTGATTTGAATGTATTCCATTATTCCAGGAACGTTTGATCTGATCCTAGGCTACGGTTTTAAAAGAAAACAAAAAACATCAGAACGCTGATGTGAATCTTGAAGACATCAAGTTTAAAATTTTGATTATTTGAAAACATTTTACATTTTCTTCTCATTTCTTAGAAATCACTTTTTTTTTCCCTTCTCAGGATTAACATTTCCTCCAGTCACGTGTTTGGAATGTTGAAGTGCATCGCGGAACTGGAATTGTGTTGAGTTCGGGATTATAATGTCCAGATTAAATCGTATCTGGATGTGCCACCTAATCATGGGGGTCAGATGGCGTGATTGGAATGGAGGGGAAGGGTCAAGGTTTCATTAGCATACATTTATTTCAACAGTATTTCGCCAAACATCATGTGATGTCCAGTTTACCAGTCTCATTAGCGAGGACATTATGTCGCCAAGTACATCGACCAACTTCCTTGACTATTTTCTCACAATGTCATATGTCAAGTTTATCAAGTAAATTAACATGTTCATTTATGTCAGATCTTTAACTAGCTTTAGAATAAGGGTCAGAATCCCACGATATCAACAACTGACATGCTAATTTCAAGGACTCAATACTTGATGTAGGCTAAACTGTTACGGAGGTCCTCTAGTTTGCCAGTGCTCCATATGGAACATTTTCATTGTCAAAAGAGCTGAGCCTAAGGCTCTTCGAGCTCTAGGCATGTAAGCCTGCTTGAACAACCTTTGTGTCTGGAAGAGATCCAAGTCAATGCCTATGTAAAGCATTGCTATTTCCGATATATCTGGCACTCCGGGCGCATGGACTAGAATGCATGGCCGAAGGCCGAGTACACCAGGAACCTATGCCATATTCCTATGTTGTACCAAGTTAACCGTGCAGGACTCGCTATTAGTGTAACGGTCCCTTGAGGAACGGCGCATGGATTATCGACAGGGACGTGAAAGTTCTCTTTCAGCTCCGCACCGTGCAATGGGAAAGCTCTCGCATTTCCTTGGACACTCCCACAGGAGTTTAGTTTTGCTATTCATTTAGCCTAATCACTTCCTCCAGTGATCGTTTCCGTCCGAGTGCCACGTTGAGGCAGAATAGCGTATCCGGGTCTGCAGTATACCAACTAGTATTCTAGAACATAAAACTAAAATGCTCTTAAACCTTGGTTAGGCCAGTATTAAAATATGCGTCCTTTAAAAGCGCAAGTAATGTGAGGCCCTTGTAAACATTGGTGTCCATTTCCTTCTGTCTGTTGTAGAGATGACAATCTTTGGCTGAGAAAGTCCAGAGCTTAAATTGCAAAAAGATTTAGCAATCTTTACACCGTTTATTCAAATTTGAAGACAGCCACGTAAAAAAGTTATTTGCATATTTCAAATCTAGGGAAGTGTTCGAAGTAAGAGACAAAACTCTCGACCCAAGCAGACGTGAAAAAAAAAAAAAACAGCCAAAAATATTTTTGCCTTCCCTCGATGAACCCAGATCTCGTCCTAGACAGACCTCCAAGTCACAAACGGCACCAAGAATGTCTATGTTATCACCAGTTTATTGGCATCATCTATTATAATTATATTAGTTATTTTATTGTTATTTCACACTCTACAAAAATATCACTCAGGTTATCTCAGATTATTTTTCTAATTTTATATTTTTTCTGTCAATCTCATATCAATCTGGTAACTTCAGATTTGTTCGGTAATCTCACTTTATTCTGAAAATGTCAATTTTTCTAGAAATCTTTGATTTTCTGGTAATGACAGATTTTTTTTTTCTAGCGATCTTAAAACATTCTGGTCATCTCAAAACACCGATATAAGAATTCAATTAAAAGTAAAAAAAAAGCTTAATCAAAACATAAGAAATATCACGATATAATAATCTAAATAACTGTATGATAATACCAATAAGTACTGGCTATCATGATTCATGATCTTATTGGAACCTACATTTTCATTCGTCATAAATAAGAAAGATAACACAAAAACCTTTTTTTTTACATTTTCTATTTGTTACACACATAATTTAGAGCTCAGGACATGATAACCTAACCTATATATTTTCTTTAATTCATAAGTGACACACCAGGAGAGGATAAACTACATTCCCTTTAATTAATAATTAATTTTATTTCAGGAGAAGAAACATTTTTTTCAATTTAAAGCTAACCTCATTTGAAAGGTCATTTCGGGACTAGATATTATTGATTAAATATTCGTGCGCATAATCATTGTGGGAATCAAGAATCCAAAGCAAGTTTTTATTAATGAAAATGTAGAGTGCTACCTTGCTAGGACGTCACAGAGGTAGTTGACGGAGCATTCGTGAATATGATTTAATAAAACGCTTCACAAGAGATACCCTAGAATTAATGCAAGTACATGTCAACGTGCGTAAGTTTTACAATCCATTTGCTGTTATGCGGTACTCTCTACTCTTGGATAAAGTCAAAATAAAGGCTGAAAATTTAGCTAGAGAAATTTACGTACTTTTTGCAAGAAATATTATAATTGGAAAAGTCATGATGGTAATTCTATTCTTGATACAATTTTTAATGAGCGTTTTCTACATTTTGGTCTATCCATTGTCAGTGGCGGTGGTGGGGGGGGGGGGCAGAGATAACGTAGAGAACGCCAAATGGGTATCAAAACACTACTTCGAATACCATAGTCATTTATATTACATGTTGGACTTCGTTTTGTTAGACTTTCAGATGACTGTCCTTACGCAAATATGAATTACTATTGATAGATTAAGGGGAGGGCGCCGTCAGACCTTGCTGCCAATGTTGCCTAGAGCGCATTGTGCCATAGGTACGGTACTGTCCATTGTTACTGGTAGTGCCACTAGGACTAAATTCTAACACTCATTGGGATGATGTATTAACTTTATAGAAGTACTGGACATTAACTATATTTATATGTCGTCAAAGAAGAAAACATCATTTTCATGCATTAGATTTTTTTTTTATATCTTAAGTTTTGATTGAGTGTTGTGCTAGTGACCTCCATTGCAAACAAAAAACAAGGAAACGACGTTGCAATAAGGAAATGAAACAATTTCTTAGGGACACGATGAGACGTTTTACACTCTCCTATATAAAAAAAGAGAATCAGATCTTCACAAACGGGGATTGTACAAAGATGTCCGCAGTGATTTGCAGTTAGATTGAAATGTTAACACATTATACTCTGTTCATGTCTGATCAATAATCTTAGCACTGCTAAAGAAAGTGACGTAACCTTGGCTTAGCACATGAAGAGTTTCAAAAACAAAATGGTGTTAAATCCCAAACTAGCAAGTTGATTAGATGTATTCGGTATACAGACGACAATAGTAGCGATCAACTATTGGCAAATTTCACGATACATTTGAAACACAGTGATCTGCTCTTTGTTTACATTCGGATTTGTAAGATCTGCTTTACATTCTTTAAGCATTACAGTCACAAAGTACAAGAAGACAAGGTTACAAAGACAGTTTGCGTGGAAACACAAACTCAAAATCGGCCCCCGAAGTGGTCCACCCAAGCAGGAAAAAAGGCAGGTTTCAATATTTTCAGAAGAATATGGGTATTAAATTCTATCAGAAGTGGTACACCCAGGCAGGTAAAAAGACAGGTTTCAATATTTTCAGAAAGAATATCATAATGAAATTCTATCATAAGCAAATGACAGAGAAGAATGGAGAAAGAAGGTTAACAGATCTTGTGTGGTTCAGCAGACCAAGGGATAGGTGAAAGTGAATATGAAGTAAGATGTGAACCTGGCCTAAATGATGTCTTATAATGAATATCTAATTGATCTAATTGTTTTGTAAAGGGTCAATCTCTTATTCAAGGCCTCAGTACTGGTACATTCCTGTAAAAAAAAATTCTTTAGTTTTGTGTTCCACAATAATATATACATACGCTCAGCAGCTCACTAGATAATATGAAAAGCTACTTAATAATTGTTGTTTTAAATTATGTCTAACTTGTTTGCATAGTAAATAGATTTTTTCTCTTTAAAAATGTAGTATTTAGTATGACAGAACTTACATAACTTAGCAATACAATCTAAAACCATTTGCATAAATGTGTTAAAAATATAGTAAATAGTTATCACCCCTACTAAAAATTTTCCGATTCTGTATTTATACATTACAGACCTTTAAACATTCGATAAACTATTTAACAAATCTGATTGACAAAAAAATTTTGTTTAGAGGTAAACCAGACAGTGGTAACTGAGTGGCAGAATTTCAATATATCTAAACTTAAACCCCTAGCCATCATGCGATATACACATTACTATTTCAAAGTCTGCAGAGATCATTTCTTACTAATAACTTAGACTTAATCACTTGGACTCCCAGTAGACCATAGCGCCGCAACAGTACTTCGCCATCAGACTGTTCTGGTCAATTCCCCTCAGTTGGATCTATGTCCATGCTGCCATCTTTGTTCCTTGTTCCACTGATCTCGTCCATCTTTGTTCCTTGTTCCACTGATCTCGTCCATCTTTGTTCCTTGTTCCACTGATCTCCTCCATCTTTGTTCCTTGTTCCACTGATCTCGTCCATGTTTGCTTTGTCTTTCAACCTTTCTCTTCCCCTGTCACTTCCAGTCTACGACCTGCGGGTCACATCCGGCTCGTGTATCTGTGTTAACCGACCCCTGAAATTTCTGCCCACTCCGCCTTACAGTTTGAGAAACGCTAGTATTGATGGTTGACAATACCAACCAGCGGTAGTCAAGCCTTGTTTTAATTTCAGCCACACAGCGTCTGGTTCTTACATTCACCAGTTCCTTCTTCCAGTTCACGTGCCGGTTACAGCACCAACACACTATCTAGTGTTGTTCCAGATCTAAGTCACAGAGGCCTAGTGAGGGGGGGAAAGGTGGTCACGATGCTCCTGCCGTCACCCTCAAAGGTGCGCCACAGAAAGAGGGGTGCCAGAAACAAATTTAAAAAAAAAGATTTTCTGGAAATTTTCAATTAAAAAAAATATTTTAACGTACAAAGATTTTCCCATAGAACTAATGACTAATTGCATTACGTCTGTCTATTATTTTTGTGTTTATTTCAATTCTACAAGAGACTTCCACTCGCTTTAAATCTAATGTATTCACCGTGTTGGATACAATGCGCTGTGTTTACGACAATTTATCTACAAGAATAATTGCGTTTTCAATTAAAAATTTTTTTTACTAATAACAAATCTGATTATAAAAACTGTTATAGCAGAGTTCAATAAAATTATTAGATAGACAATAAAAAAGAAAACAAATTGCTACATTTAGATTAACGATATTTTTTTGTTCAGTTTAGAATAATGTAAGTTCTTTTTTGTGTGAGTTGTTCAAATTCTGAGGCTAGCGTTTCTCAAACTTTGGTGCGCACCCCCCACACTTCAAAGAGGCGCGAAGTTGATTTTATTTTAATTTTTTTTCAAGAACGAAAACTTATACTATAATCCAGATTTGAATTAGTCAAGTAAAAATGATATTAATGTCAGGGGGAGGTATGGCGAGAATGAATGTTACTTTGGTATGATTCTTATATACCCTTGTTATGAATGCGAAGTGTTGCACGTGTTATGAACTGAATGATTTAGTCTTCCTTGAATGTGCGAGAGAGTGTGTTAAGTTAGTGAGGTCTTGCTCCCAGTCAAGGAAGGTGGGACATCGCTTCCTGGACTGGTGTCTATGTATTTATATATTTCATAAAGTTTATGGACTAGTGATTGTGAATTCATATTAATTGAGATTCGATGTCATTTATTGAATATTAAAGTTATTCATTGTTATTATCAAGAATTGGAGTTTATTCAGTAATAAGTAATTATTCTAATTGAGTGTATACGGAGTCAAACTGTATCAAGTAATAATTGTTCGAATTAGTAAACCCCTAGTGAGCCACACAACAACCCAAGTCAAGAAACACAAGAACAAGCATATAATGTGAACCCTAACAATTAATATCAATGCTTAAAAAGAAATTATTATATGAAGTGAAGTCATTTCACCCACTAATTAAGACCTTTCATACTGTTTTTGTGAGAAGCGTCTGCAACAAGATCAATTCATAAAGATCTTTGACAGAACATTCTAGCGAGACGTTTCTTACTTGACACTTAGGTCAGAACGGGTGGCATTTCTACCGAGGGACGTAGCCTCGTTCACTTGACACTTAGGTCAGAACGGGTGGCATTTTTACCGAGGGACGTAGCCTCGTTCACTTGACACTTAGGTCAGAACGGGTGGCATTTCTACCGAGGGACGTAGCCTCGTTCACTTGACACTTAGGTCAGAACGGGTGGCATTTCTACCGAGGGACGTAGCCTCGTTCACTTGACACTTAGGTCAGAACGGGTGGCATTTTTACCGAGGGACGTAGCCTCGTTCACTTGACACTTAGGTCAGAACGGGTGGCATTTCTACCGAGGGACGTAGCCTCGTTCACTTGACACTTAGGTCAGAACGGGTGACATTTCTACCGAGGGACGTAGCCTCGTTCACTTGACACTTAGGTCAGAACGGGTGGCATTTCTACCGAGGGACGTAGCCTCGTTCACTTGACACTTAGGTCAGAACGGGTGGCATTTCTACCGAAGGACGTAGCCTCGTTCACTTGACACTTAGGTCAGAACGGGGACATTTCTACCGAGGGACGTAGCCTCGTTCACTTGACACTTAGGTCAGAACGGGGACATTTCTACCGAGGGACGTAGCCTCGTTCACTTGACACTTAGGTCAGAACGGGTGGCATTTCTACCGAGGGACGTAGCCTCGTTCACTTGACACTTAGGTCAGAACGGTGACATTTCTACCGAGGGACGTAGCCTCGTTCACTTGACACTTAGGTCAGAACGGTGACATTTCTACCGAGGGACGTAGCCTCGTTCACTTGACACTTTGTACGTCAAGAATTAGGCACGTCACAAGACGTCTTTCTGAACATCAGTTTGATCTTTCAATCAAGCCTATTGTGAACGTGCATGCTCTAAAGCCTTGAATATATCTCACAATTCAGTATCAACTATCAACCTGTCATTTTACTTCTTTGTATCCTATTATTACTATATGAATTCTATTTATAAGACTATCTTTCAAGGCGATGTTTATAGACAAAAAGAAGGGAGGGGGGCGCCAATAAAGTACTTTGCCCCCCAGGTGCACGTTTTTTCTCACTACTCCTCTGCCACGGTGCCTAATGATACCAGGCAGGAGGAATGACGTCTCTTTCCCTTTGTGTCAGAAAGCCAGACTCTGTGATTTCCTTCTTGTTGCTTAAGGTAAAAGGAAGTCGGCTGTCTCACTAGAAACATTACGTCCTAGTCCTGTGTTGAATAGTGCGCTCTATAGTGTGGGAAGCCAGTGTGCAGTACAGAGTTACACCCATCTAACGGAAATGGGGCTGGTACAAAAACCTTTCGCAGCGTAGGGCCTCAAAGAGACCTAATCCGGCCCTGTTTAGCTGTGCAGTGCAATGTTTCAGTAACATCATTTTGTACTTCCTTTTTTGCCACTCTTTTGTTTTGCAAAGAAATTCTTTTCTTTTCTTTTTTTTCTAAAGTTCTTTTTTCTTGAAGACACTTCAATCACGAAATAAAAAAAACATGGAAAAAAAAAAGTATAATGAATGGAAATGAACTGTCAATAGAACTGATTGGGTCTAACTGTTGAATTCATTTCATTCTGTAATTTTGTTGACACTGGGAAGTGCTTCTACCTACCCAGCCCCTCCCATTCCACAGTTGTCCAGAAACAAAAAGACAAACCCATTGCAAAAGTAAACACAGGAAATGCTGAGTACTGGACGCGCTCAACGGCAGACCTGCAGAGCGTGCAAATTGTAAATGTCTACTCTGTAAAAATGTTTCAATGCCAGGTCTAGACATTGGAACATTTCTGACAAAACAACAACAACAACAATGTAGCCTAAAAAGGTTGAGATTAAGGTCTTTGTGAATGTAACAAAACTTGGAGACTTTGAATGCAGGTCTGCCATTGAGAAGTCGTAAGTAATTATGAATACAAATAAAAAAAAACATTGTAAACACTTCGTTAAAGGCTCTTGAAAGGGAAAAGCCACAATTTGTTTAGTGTAAATATTCACACTGACCGTATTCATTCTGGCGACGGAATACAAACACATTCGGACCTTATGAGAGTCATCAAAGGAAATTATGCTTTCAATTATATTTTGTGTGTGAAGGAAGTAGGCTTGTGATTAGTGATGCTTTACTAGTTTCTTTGCATATCCAAGAGAAATATATGTGTGCACAAAACATGTAAAAAAAAAACAAACAACAACAAAAACAAAATGTAACGTCGAAATATAGATTTTTATTGTTGGGGCCCTTTCCTTAAATCCGGCCCTGGGTTTATAATTAGCAGTTTGTCCAGATATCCGAATCTGAGTAGTCAATACAGAATTTAAATATGTTTAAAACAATGCCGTAAGCTAGTGTTACAACTTGTGTTTAGATGTAGCTAGAAGCCTGGTTGATAATGATATGTCAGAATATAGCATGTAATATGTAGAGTCATCTATTATAAGATACCATTGAAATGTAGAGATTTGATTCATAGTCAAGTGTTAGATCGAAGTAAGAACCAAATAAAAATTAATCTCTATTTATCTCCCAAACACCTATAAAAAAGCTAACAAGATCCTCGAAATAAAGAATCACCCTTTGTGTCAGGATTTTGTGATTTTACCATCACAAAAGAGATACAAGACACCGATAGCACAGACAAACAGACAAACACTCTTTTGTTTCCCTGGCAATCAAATCATTAAATAAGAACAATCTGATATAAACTTTGTCACATGTAAATTATGAGTGAGTCTGGTGTGGATGTACACTTTGGTTTCTTATAGTTATAATGTTTTTTGTTTGGTGTAATGCACAAATTGTAAGACACATTTCCGTACGGAAAATAAAGATAATTATTATTATTATATTATTATTGTTCTCATGCTCTCTCTGTTACATGTTTTTCGTTTGGAAATAAGCAATTGCAACTACTCATCACAAAATTTACATGAAAGAAGAAAAAATATTAAAACTACATTTGTAAAAAGACAATTCCTCAACAACTTCTAGAGCGATTGTTTTTCTCTGAATAACTAACGAATGTGAGATTCCAAAACAATGGAACATTTTTTACCTCGCCCCATTCCCCTCTTATTGAGAGAAATAACCCTGGTTCAGCGAATGTATAGGTCTAAAACAGTTTATAATATTACAATGATAGGCCTTTAGATCTAGACTTAGAAGACGATGCGCACATTTTTCAGTAACATTAATTTATTAAATTCTTGAATCAATAAAAGCACTGCATTCGGAAATAACGAACGCGATAATCTTTTCAAAACGATCACAGACTTATACGTATTATAATATATAGGTCAAACTATAACGGTCAAACTGGAGCTGTTCCCCTTGTGGCCAGCGAGGAAGTAATTCTTTTCTCAGCAATAAACATCAACAGCTTAAATTTCTTGAAAAATCGTTAGAGCCGTTTTTAAGATCCGTTTTTCAATTTTCCATTCCATGAAGCCGTGACTTGAAATGAAAACCCAAGAATCAATTAAGAAAAATTAACCAATTAGTTAATCTGCTATTAGTAGTAAATTACTTTGTTTGTTATTTAAAACAAAGGAAAAATAGTACTTGACTGAAATGGTGATATAAGCTGAATGGAGAAAGACGGTTGACGAGTCTTGCATGGTGCCCCAACGATCCAATTGACTAAAAGTTAGGTAAAGGTAAAGTCCTCTTTATAGTAAGCTGCCGTCTCAGGCTTAGTGAACAACTATTACAACTAGACAATCTTCCATTATCATAGACTGTTCGCTAGCAGACTAAGCAGAGTGGTTACCGCCTTGGCTTGAAAATCCTGAGAAGGCTTTAGCCCACAAGCTCGAATTCAGGTTCCCCCTTATTTTTAAATAGGTAAAACACAATTTTTTTAGCCGCACATATTTATTATTGTTAGTCTAGATCAGCGGTTCTCAACCTTTTATGCTCGGCGACCCCTTTTTACAATCCCCCACTCTGCCGCGACCCCTTTCCCCGCACACACACAGAGCAATAGAAGAGTAGTCAATAACAATCCATATTTTGGATCGTCTTAGGCGACCCCTGGCAAATCGTCAATCGACCCCCAAGGGGGTCGTGACCCACAGTTTGAGAACCCCTGGTCTAGATCTATTACAAAATGAATCATATGACTGATCGAAACTAATGGATACACATTAAATATAAGATGTATGTTTTTAAACATTTTTATTTTATTTTATTTTTTGCTTGTTCTCCTTTGCGTTCAATGAATCGGCGAGGTGTCTCATTCAGGACTTTCTTATTCTCATTGTACACTTTTATTCAGCTAGCCATTCAAGCTCTACACACTGCATGGTCAGTATTGGTTCACGTAGTGTCACGTGGTGTCAGAGAATTGTTTACAAAGTGCAGTAATTTTTTACCTCCTGAGTTACGCGCTCTTGACAAGATGGCTGCTCCCTGTTTACAGTTATCATAGATGAGTTAAATTTTCGTTTTGTTGTATATAAACCAAATAAAATTCCTTTAAAAAGCTATTCAACTAATAAACTAATATCTTTAAATTATAGATTTAACTTAATTTAGCATTATTTCCACTAATTAATTCAAATTAACAACTCTTAGTTTAGGTATTTTTATATTCTTAGATTTTAGATCTAGTCAGTCTTAGACTTAGACTTTAATTAAGGCCTTATTTAGATCTACTAATCATCTACAAATACTACTAATTATAAACTAATAGTAATACTCTATATAGTTAGTTAAAGTTAGTTAAACACATAAATATATTGATCTACAATTAGATCTAGATCTTGAATTAGATCTGGATCTAGTCTAGGTCTATATTTTGAATAAACCATTTGATTGTCATTGTAAATTAGCTATCACTTTAGACTTAGCTTAGGCCATCTTAGGCATTTTTAACCTTAAACTATTTTAGACTAGACCTTTTAAAACTAAAATCAACAACAGTCATCATGAAATTGCTCTGGCTATTTATCCTAATAATTACTAAATACACACTAGCTGAACACAGAACTAGATCTACCTCAGTCAACACTAAACTTAAAAATGAAGCAACAGTCATAATCAATCATCACACTTTAGATCAATGCAACTTCAAAAATAACCTAACATACACATCAATAACATTAAAGAAGATTACCCATCACAAATGGAAGTTCTCAATCAGACACAGTAGAAATAAATACCTTTCACTGTTAATATTAATAGCAGGAGATGTAGAGTCAAATCCAGGGCCTAGATCTAAAGATAGATGCAACATCTGCAAAAAAGTATGCACCATGAAACAGAAAGCCATTCAATGTGACACATGCGATGAATGGTACCATGCATCATGTCTCCATATGAATACACCTGTGTATTATGCCTTAGGCAACAAAGATGCATCATGGCACTGTGTACCGTGTGGGTTACCTCAGTTTACATCAGGACTGTTTGATTCCTTTGATGCGGACACTTCTAACCCATACAACATCTTAAACACCATCCCAAAACCAACTCACCAACCACTAGCCAGATCCACTCCTGTTAAACCTAAATCTACTAAAATTAATACAACAGCCTCACTAAACAAACCTCCTAAAGAAGTAATACCAAAATACCTTAAAACCTTAGTAATAAATTTTCAAAGTATTAGGAACAAAACAGCAGACTTAGAAATTTTATTAGAATGTGAGAAACCAGACATAATTGCAGGAACAGAAACTTGGCTACATCCTGAAATTTATAATGCAGAAATTTTCAATAGTAATTATGAAATTTTTAGAAAAGATAGGGCTGATAATCATGGAGGAGTTCTTTTAGCAATAAAAAACACTCTTATAGCTGAAGAAATTACCTTACCTAACTCAAAAAACATAGAATCTACATTTTGTAAAATTAATACCACCTCAACATCCCTTATAATAGGCAGCATTTACAGACCACCAAATTCTAGTTTAGAATACATGCAGGAACTATGTAATCAGATTACTACACTTAAAGAGACAAATAAAAATGCAGTTTTTTGGATTATGGGTGACTTCAACCTACCTGATATAAATTGGAAAACACTAACCATAGATAAACACCAAAACCTTAAGGACATAAATGAGCTTTTCATAGAAACTTTACACAACCTAAGTTTAGATCAAATCATTAAAAAGCCAACTAGATTAAACAACACATTAGATCTCTTCCTAACCAACAGACCTGGATTAGTAGTTGATTATGATATTATCCCTGGTCTATCAGACCATGAGATCATAAAAATACACAGTCAGATAAAAGCAGTAGCCAATACAAAAACCAAAAGAAAAATCTTACTCTGGAATAAATGTAACCTAACACAACTACACCAAGCTGCATTAAACTTTCAACAAACATTCTTATTAGAAAAAGACATTAACCAACCAGTCGATGACCTCTGGAATTTCATTAAAAACCATCTTAAAAGCATTATAGAAAATCATATACCAACTAAATACACATCAAACAAAATAAATAAATGCTGGTTTAATAATAGACTAAAGAAGCTTTGTAAACAGAAGGAAAACCTATATAGAAAATTTAAAGAAACCAAGGCAGAAAGAGTTTACAAAAAGTATATAAAAATTAAACACCTAACCCAAAAAGTAAGCAGACAGCTGCAGAGTGAATACATAAACAATGTAATATCTAAAGATAACAACAAAAACCTATGGTCATACATTAAGTCTAAGAAAATGGAAACAACAGGCATAGCGCCATTAAAAGATGAACATAACATAATACATAATGATAATGAAACTAAAGCAAACATCCTAAACAAATACTTTGCATCAGCATTCTCAGCCCCAGGAGACAAAGACATATTTCTTAATTTGAACCAAGTAGACAACATAGAAGATTTAGTAGTACAAGAAAATGGAATTAAAAAACTATTAGCCAACACCAAACCAAATAAAGCGTCTGGACCTGATGGTATTCCAGCTAGATTACTCAAAGAACTAAGCAATGAGCTAGCCCCAGTGTTCAAAATACTCTTTCAGGCATCGCTTAACCAGGGCAGAGTACCAAAGGACTGGAAAGAAGCTAATGTCACCCCCCTATTTAAAAAAGGAGAAAAATCTGATCCAGGAAACTACAGACCAGTATCACTTACCAGCATCACATGTAAAATACTAGAACACATAATATGTAGCAACATCATAAACCACTTAGACAAACATAATGTCCTCACCCCATACCAACATGGCTTTAGGAAATATAGATCATGTGAAACCCAACTAATAGGACTAATTGATGATTTCTCAAAAGGTTTAGATAATAGTGAACAAATAGATGCTATCTTACTAGATTTTTCCAAGGCTTTTGACAAAGTTCACCACCATAGTTTGCTTAAAAAATTAAAATATTTCGGCATTAACGGTCCACTGCATCAGTGGATTAAAGATTTTCTGATAGGGAGAGAACAAACTGTAATAATAAATGGCTCTAAATCAACACCAATAACAGTAAACTCAGGTGTACCTCAAGGAACAGTCTTGGGTCCACTACTATTTTTAATTTACATAAATGATTTACCAAATTGCATTAGTTCAGGAACAAAAGTCAGATTATTTGCAGACGATTGCATAATATATAGAACAATAAAAACAAAACAAGACACAGATATTTTACAAAGAGAATTAGATGAATTACAGAAATGGGAATCAAATTGGAGCATGTCTTTCCACCCAGAAAAATGTCAGTTGTTAAGAGTAACAAAAAAACTAAAACAAATTAATTCCACTTATCTTATTCATGGCAAACCAGTAACACAGACTAAAAACTCAAAATACCTAGGTGTTATAATAAATGAAAAACTGTCATGGAATCCACATATTGATGAAACTATAAAAAAATCCAACAAAGCATTAGGGTTTATTAAAAGAAATTTCTATAAATCAAATAAGAACATAAAACTAAAATGTTATTTAACCTTGGTTAGGCCAATAATAGAATATGCATCCACCGTGTGGGACCCCTCAACTCAAGAAAACATTAAGAAACTGGAACAAACACAAAATAGAGCAGTGAGATTCATAACAAACGAATATTCACATTTGACTAGGGTAACACCATTAGTAAAATCACTAAATTTAGAAAGCCTTCAGGACAGAAGACTCAAAAGTAAAGTAGCAATTATACATAAAACACTGAACCATAATCTTCAAATACAAAAACAAAATTTAATAAAATACTCTGAAAGACACAAAAATAAAGGCACATTCCTCGTCCCATATGCTAGGACAAATTTGTACAAATACTCCTTCTTCCCTAGTGCTATTAGAGCATGGAATGGGTTGCCTGAGCTAGCCAGAAAAACCAGTGACTTGGCAGAATTTAAGTCATTGGTTAATATGCATGACTAAATGCATGACGCGTAGGACGTAATCATCTTCTTTTTTGAAGTAACGTCTGTATTATATAAGAAGAAGAAGAGAGAACAAGACAACCGAAAAGAAAACAGACTTTTGACATTCACAAACTCGCCACTGATTGGTCAACTTTATAGGGAAAGATCGCTTCAATGAAACAATGGATTAAATTCAAGTTACAAGCTAATTAAAAAACAAACAACAACATTCTCACAGTCCATCAGGGTTCACACTTTGCAAATGCTCGTCGGTTCTGAGTATCCATGACACCTCCAAGAGACCAATGGAAAGTTGAAAGGAAAGGAAGCAGGTGGTGCAACAAAATGTTTTGTCCATTCTCTTATGTCTTTTTGCGTTTCCATGGACCTCATTCATCACTCGTAAACAAACAGCATATAGATACGTGATTCTCTTCTATACAAATTACAATCTAATTCTAAATACACAATGGCTATCACGTGAGTTTTTTTTTCTCGTTGTTTTATCAATATTATCACTTGACTAAGTGTTGTTCGTCTACTATGTTTAAACGAGGTACATTATGTATTGTATTCTTTTTTTATGTATATGTTTTGTGTTTAATTCTTGTGGTGGTCTATGTGTTTTGTGTTTAATTCTTGTGGTGGTCTATGTGTTTTGTGTTTAATTCTTGTGGTGGTCTATGTGTTTTGTGTTTAATTCTTGTGGTGGTCTATGTGTTTTGTGTTTAATTCTTGTGGTGGTCTATGTGTTTTGTGTTTAATTCTTGTGGTGGTCTATGCGTTTTGTGTTTAATTCTTGTGGTGGTCTATGTGTTTTGTGTTTAATTCTTGTGGTGGTCTATGCGTTTTGTGTTTAATTCTTGTGGTGGTCTATGTGTTTTGTGTTTATATTCTTGTGGTGGTCTATGCGTTTTGTGTTTATATTCTTGTGGTGGTCTATATGTTTTGTGTTTATATTCTTGTGGTGGTCTATGTGTTTTGTGATTATATTCTTGTGGTGGTCTATGCGTTTTGTGTTTATATTCTTGTGGTGGTCTATATGTTTTGTGTTTATATTCTTGTGGTGGTCTATGTGTTTTGTGATTATATTCTTGTGGTGGTCTATGCGTTTTGTGTTTATATTCTTGTGGTGGTCTATATGTTTTGTGTTTATATTCTTGTGGTGGTCTATGCGTTTTGTGTTTATATTCTTGTGGTGGTCTATGCGTTTTGTGTTTAATTCTTGTGGTGGTCTATGTGTTTTGTGTTTATATTCTTGTGGTGGTCTATGCGTTTTGTGTTTATATTCTTGTGGTGGTCTATGTGTTTACTTTGATCATGCCAATATTCTCATCCTGATCCATTGGCCTGCCGTCATTTTAAATTTCATTTTAGTAAAGCTTACTAAGAGATATTTACAGAATGTGGTCAACTGTCCACTATAGTGTCATTTAGCGAGCACAAAAAAAAAACAAACAACTTTTTTTCCCCACTTAAGTATGCTATTAGAACTGACTGTTCTGTTTTTGTGTTAGTTTTATTATAGTTTCAAGTATCCAAATGATTGAAGGAAATGACTCTAATCTTAGCACTGGACAGTCAACATTGTCCAGGACATCATTAGAACTGACTTAGTTTATAACCGTCAATGATGACTTCTTGTTCTATGGACATATTGACCTGGCCGGAAACGCTGAGAAATAGAATAGCTCTCCATATCAGATCGATAGCCGATTAGCTTGTTGAGTTTCAGTGTCCCCCCTTTCTCTCCCCCCTTCCCCCCTTTAATGTGTGATTTTGATTGCAGAAAGAATTTTCTTCTTTAACTCTTTGAAACCGGACCGACACAATAAACTCTTTATCTCCAGGCACTGGCCTTCCTCGTGTTGACACACAAATATCATTCATCTCTCGTTAAGGTCAGCACGCGCTCACGTTTTTCAAGAGCAGACCATCTTTTTTTTTTTTAGAAGGCGGGGGGGGGGGGGGCGACCATCAAGTTCGGACTGTTGACCAAATGTGTCTCACAGATGCATCACAGCCATTTTGTTGTTCTCTCCAGTTGTCTAATCCAACATTGTTTGTTTTGGTTACTTCAGTGGCGACTAGCGAGTTCTCAGAACCACGTCTCGCTCTCTCTGAGAGTCAGCTCCGAATGTCAAGCACTTAAGAGGCTTTCACACACAGATGATAATACACAAAATATCAACGGTAGCGGAAGAGGTCGGGTTGACATAGCTCGTTGTCTGCTGATATTAGAAATCTATTTGAAAACCATGACAAGAGATGATAACTCTCAAGACTTGCTCTTGGTTTGGGCAATGACAGTTTTTTTTTTAATGGGCTAGTCTCCCCTAGGTCACTTTATCCTAGATCACGTTGACCAGGCCAGAACAGGAAACCGTGGAATCCTCAGTAAATCACTTATTATGAAGACATCCATCAGTCTAGTGCAGGAGTGGGCAAATTATGTTCCGCAGGCCACATTGGGCCCTCCGGAGTGTTTTATGCGGCCCGTGGACATTCAGAATCCTGTGTGCCAACAGTATATACATAGCCTATAAAAATGCAAATGTATTAAAAAATAATTCTAAATATCTAAATAAAATATTGAAACTTCGTCTCTACATGTCATTATAAAAAGTTTAATGTAAAACGAAGATTATTCTTATTGGTAATAATTTGAACTATTCAGTCAAAGACACAAACTCAAGCCAGTCTTTATTCAATGCTATGAGGAAATGTTGAAAGTGTTGGACAAGCTAAGGATATATTGTGCAACAACCGTAATTTTGACTGAGAAAAACAGTTAAAAAAACAAAACATAAAAAAACAATGTTTCAACTATAAGCTATAAACGGGAAAGTTTGCACAAAGCTGTATAAAATAGCTAACATATTATTGACCCAAGCATCTCAGTAATCAAGGTTTTTAGAGCCATGGGTTTTGACCACAGGCAGCTCAGAGAAGTAATCGAAGATTTGGAAACAAAACATTCCGGTGTTCGGTACCACTGTAGTATCCGCTGGCTACGCTTGGGTAAGGTATTGAGATGAATATGGAATCTCAAGGAAGAAATGGTTATGTTCTTTGAAGGATATTGACTGTGACTTTCTTGCTAATATTTCGAATGACGAGTGGAAGGACTTCATGTTTTTCACCGGGAGCATTGCAGTGGATTGTTTTAGCATGAAATGTATGTGGATGAACTTTTTAAACAAAGCTTTCCCATTTCTCTAGCAAAAGAAAACAGGTTTTGTCATTTTCTTTGGCTGAAAGATAAAACAATTTTTAGTCAAGTGGTGAAAAGTACAAGACTTAATTGGATTCTTTGATTGTGGAATTTCGGGTACGTAAATGGCAGGTGCAAAAAATTGCAGGTGCGTTTCTAGCTGGTTTGTATCTTGCAGTTGTCTGACTTACAGATAGATGTACTGCTGGTGTGTCTTGCAATTTTGTATCTTAGCAGGTGTATGTTTTGCAGGTGCATGTTTTGCAGATATATTTATTGCAATTTTTGTGTCTTACAGGTTTGTCTTGTAGGTTTGTATATTTTTAATATTGTCTATTGCAATTTTGTGTTTTGCATGTGTGTGTTTTGCAGGGACCTGTATTGGGGGGATGTTTATTACAAGAGTGTCCTTCAGGTGTGTATTGCAGGTATGACTTTCAGGTGTGTCTTGCTAATGTGTCTAGCAGATGGAAGTATTGCAGATGTGTGTCTTGCAGATACGCATCTTGCAGTTGTTTATTTCAGGTGTGCATATTGAGGGTGTGTCTTGTAGGCGCGTGTCTCGCAGGCGTGTGTCTCGCAGGCTTGTGTCTCGCAGGCGCGCCTCCTATTTGCAGACAATATTTCAAAATGTCCACTTGTCTCGTTATAGATGATTCATTAACACCCTAGAATGTGAACAAATAATATAATTTGTAAATTTCTCCGTTGTCGCGTTGCCAGGCAGCAAGCTGGACAGTTGGTGTTTGAGGGATGGAATGCTGCTGATGAGAGAAAAAGTGATCTATTAGTTTTTCTGTTTGATATTTCTAAAGGCAGTTTCTTCTGCTTCAGCTCGGTGTTGTGACAGGACGTGGTGTTTGCACTTCAGATTTTTAACACAACTACATCGGGTCGACGATCGAGTTTTTTTTTTCCGTCTCTTCGGGTGGGGTTGTGTGTGTGGGGGGGGGGGAGGGGGTTACTGGGATACAGTTTTCGGGCTACTTTTTTGAAAGAATTTAAAAAATAAGAAACGAAAATTGCTGGAGCCTGAATTCGAACTCAAGCCTCCACAATGAAAGGCCATGTTTGCCACTAAGCTGTTCAAGCAAGCCCTACTTATAACAATTAAAGGTTTTCTTAGTCTCTAACAGTGCTTCCCAAACGTTTTCATTCACGGAACACTTCCCAATTTCGGACACTTTAGTAGAACCCTTCTCTTGTTTTTTTTTTTAGTTCCCATTGGTTTCAATTAAAAAAAAAAAAATTAAAAAAAAAAATAATAATAATAAAAAAATAATAAGAATTAAATCGTATTCTAAATTCATATATCTTTCTTAATTACTTTCAAGTAGAAACCTAGAAAAAAATATACAGACATTTGCATCAGAAAAAACTGTAAACTAGAATAAAATATACAGACATTAGCACCAGAAAATCTGTAAACTAGAATGCACTATACAGACATTAGCACCAGAAAATGGAAGGTTCAATGACTTTGATGATAGTGTGTGTTTGTGTTTGTGTTTGTAAAGAGAATAACTTCGTTGTGTTTGTTGAGAAATTCAATTCTACTATCAAGCCGGCGCCTACTTCTAGATTTATACTTTGAGTCTCTTGAAACAAAATAAACAAAAATTCTACTTCTCACAAACAGGTTGTAAGAAACAAAAGTACTATGACAATGGGTGATCTTGAAATACTAAAGTTCTTTACAGACAAACTTGACCTGAAATCATTTCATGGTTGATCTTTGTTTCAAATCAGAATGTGGATCAGTTCAAAGTTCATAATGATATTTGTTAGAGCTTTGAATTCATGACTGAGAAGAGGGAATAAAATCGATTCTCGTCTTTTCCATTTAGGAACAATCATGTGTGGGCCTAATAGTTCATTGTTCCAATAGTTCATGGAACACCATTCAAGCCTCGTGGAACCCAAGTAATCCGAGGAACACAATTTGGGAACTACTGGTCTATAGTTAGTACAAAATTTGACAGATGACCTAATTTTCACACAATGCTTATCTCCCCCTTAGAACATTTTCTATAAAAAAATTAAACTAAATGAAAAATTCCTAGCTACGCCCCTGCATCGACAATGAATGATTAAGCAAAGTTTAGATCCAAATGCAGAAAGTGGGAGAAAATACATGCAACCATTCAAGCATGCAACAGACAGTGTGACGTATGTAAGCTTTGTAAAACAAAATTAATGCAATCATGAAAGTATAAATTCATGTCTGTATCAAAGTATAATGGAACTCCCAAAGTATGATGGAACTCCCAAAGTATAATGGAACTCACAAAGTATGATGGAACTCCAAAAGTATGATGGAACTCCAAAAGTATGATGGAACTCACAAAGTATGATGGAACTCACAAAGTGTGATGGAACTCCCAAAGTATGATGGAACTCCCAAAGTATATGGAACTCCCAAAGTATGATGGAACTCACAAAGTATGATGGAACTCACAAAGTATGATGGAACTCACAAAGTATGATGGAACTCACAAAGTATGATGGAACTCACAAAGTATAATGGAACTCACAAAGTATGATGGAACTCACAAAGTATGATGGAACTCCCAAAGTATGATGGAACTCCCAAAGTATGATGGAACTCCCAAAGTATGATGGAACTCCCAAAGTATGATGGAACTCACAAAGTATGATGGAACTCACAAAGTATGATGGAACTCACAAAGTATGATGGAACTTCCAAAGTATGATGGAACTCCCAAAGTATGATGGAACTCACAAAGTATGATGGAACTCCCAAAGTATGATGGAACTCACAAAGTATGATGAAACTCAAAAAGTATGATGGAACTCCCTAAGTATGATGTAACTCCCAAAGTATGATGGAACTCCCAAAGTATGATGGAACTCCCAAAGTATGATGGAACTCCCAAAGTATGATGGAACTCACAAAGTATGATGGAACTCACAAAGTATGATGGAAGTCAGAAAGTATGATGGAACTCACAAAGTATGATGGAACTCACAAAGTATGATGGAACTCCCAAAGTATGATGGAACTCACAAAGTATGATGGAACTCACAAAGTATGATGGAACTCCCAAAGTATGATGGAACTCCCAAAGTATGATGGAACTCCCAAAGTATGATGGAACTCACAAAGTATGATGGAACTCACAAAGTATGATGGAACTCCCAAAGTATGATGTAACTCCCAAAGTATGATGGAACTCACAAAGTATGAAGGAACTCCCAAAGTATGATGGAACTCACAAAGTATGATGGAACTCACAAAGTATGATGGAACTCTTAAAGTATGATGGAACTCCCAAAGTATGATGGCACTCACAAAGTATGATGGAACTCCCAAAGTATGATGGAACTCCTAAAGTATGATGGAACTCCCAAAGTATGATGGAACTCACAAAGTATGATGGAACTCACAAAGTATGATGGAACTCGGAAAAGTATGATGAAACTCACAAAGTATAATGGAACTCACAAAGTATGATGGAACTCCCAAAGTATGATGGAACTCACAAAGTATGATGGAACTCACAAAGTATGATGGAACTCACAAAGTATGATGGAACTCCCAAAGTATGATGGAACTCACAAAGTATGATGGCACTCACAAAGTATGATGGAACTCCCAAAGTATGATGGAACTCCCAAAGTATGATGTAACTCGCAAAGTATGATGAAACTCCCAAAGTATGATGGAACTCACAAAGTATGATGGAACTCACAAAGTATGATGGAACTCCCAAAGTATGATGGAACTCACAAAATATGATGGAACTCACAAAGTATGATGGAACTCCAAAAGTATGATGGAACTCACAAAGTATGATGGAACTCACAAAGTGTGATGGAACTCCCAAAGTATGATGGAACTCCCAAAGTATAATAAAACTCCCAAAGTATGATGGAACTCACAAAGTATGATGGAACTCACAAAGTATGATGGAACTCACAAAGTATGATTGAACTCACAAAGTATGATGGAACTCACAAAGTATGATGGAACTCCCAAAGTATGATGGAACTCACAAAGTATGATGGAACTCACAAAGTATGATGGAACTCCCAAAGTATGATGGAACTCACAAAGTATGATGGAACTCCCAAAGTATGATGGAACTCCCAAAGTATGATGGAACTCACAAAGTATTATGGAACTCACAAAGTATGATGGAACTTCCAAAGTATGATGGAACTCCCAAAGTATAATGCAACTCACAAAGTATGATGGAACTCCCAAAGTATGATGGAACTCCCAAAGTATGATGGAACTCCCAAAGTATGATGGAACTCACAAAGTATGATGGAACTCCCAAAGTATGATGGAACTCCCAAAGTATGATGGAACTCCCAAAGTATGATGGAACTCACAAAGTATGATGGAAGTCACAAAGTATGATGGAACTCACAAAGTATGATGGAAGTCACAAAGTATGATGGAACTCACAAAGTATGATGGAACTCCCAAAAGTATGATGGAACTCCCAAAGTATGATGGAACTCACAAAGTATGATGGAACTCACAAAGTATGATGGAACTCACAAAGTATGATGGAACTCCCAAAGTATGAAGGAACTCCCAAAGTATGATGGAACTCCCAAAGTATGATGGAACTCCCAAAGTATGATGGAACTCACAAAGTATGATGGAACTCACAAAGTATGATGGAACTCCCAAAGTATGATGGAACTCCCAAAGTATGATGGAACTCCCAAAGTATGATGGAACTCCCAAAGTATGATGGAACTCCCAAAGTATGATGGAACTCCCAAAGTATGATGGAACTCCCAAAGTATGATGGCAAGTATGATGGAACTCCCAAAGTATGATGGAACTCCCAAAGTATGATGGAACTCACAAAGTATGATGGAACTCCTAAAGTATGATGGAACTCCCAAAGTATGATGGAACTCCCAAAGTATGATGGAACTCCTAAAGTATGATGGAACTCCCAAAGTATGATGGAACTCACAAAGTATGATGGAACTCCCAAAGTATGATGTAACTCCCAAAGTATGATGGAACTCACAAAGTATGAAGGAACTCCCAAAGTATGATGGAACTCACAAAGTATGATGGAACTCCCAAAGTAAGATGGAACTCCCAAAGTATGATGGAACTTCCAAAGTATGATGGAACTCACAAAGTATGATGGAACTCACAAAGTATGATGGAACTCAAAAGTATGATGGAACTCACAAAGTATGATGGAACTCACAAAGTATGATGGAACTCCCATAGTATGATGGAACTCACAAAGTATGATGGAACTCCCAAAGTATGATGGAACTCCCAAAGTATGATGGAACTCCCAAAGTATGATGGAACTCCCAAAGTATGATGGAACTCCCAAAGTATGATGGAACTCCCAAAGTATGATGGAACTCACAAAGTATGATGGAACTCACAAAGTATGATGGAACTCACAAAGTATGATGGAACTCCCAAAGTATGATGGCACTCACAAAGTAAGATGGAACTCCCAAAGTATGATGGAACTCCCAAAGTATGATGGAACTCCCAAAGTATGATGGAACTCCTAAAGTATGATGGAACTACCAAAGTATGATGGAACTCCCAAAGTATGATGGAACTCCCAAAGTATGATGGAACTCCCAAAGTATGATGGAACTCACAAAGTATGATGGAACTACCAAAGTATGATGGAACTCACAAAGTATGATGGCACTCCCAAAGTATGATGGAACTCCCAAAGTATGATGGAACTCCCAAAGTATGATGGAACTCCCAAAGTATGATGGAACTCACAAAGTATGATGGAACTCACAAAGTATGATGGAACTCACAAAGTATGATGGAACTCACAAAGTATGATGGAACTCACAAAGTATGATGGAATTCACAAAGATAAAAAGGTTTTCGTTTGATTAATGTTGTTCCTTGCCCTCTAAGTCTTGCAGCATTTGCTTTGTTCTTTGCTTCTTTGGGAGTTCAAGTCCTGCTAGGCTTAGAAAGTGTTTTAGTGAGAAATTAAAAGAAAAAATAATGAAAGTTTTTTTATCTGAACTCGATCTGAATTGAATTCCACCAAGGTAAAGTCTAGGAATTAAATCCACCAAACTCTTGAAGCTAGATCCACCACGCAAGAAATTGATTTTAGCAGTTTATCGGCCAGGAATAAAACCCACTACATCCATAATGCTAGGGGTTAACAGAGGCAAGGCATTGATTTCTCCATGTTATCGCATGGGGTTAAAATTGACTAAATCCACAAAGTTAGTTGTCAGAGGTGTTATCACATAAAAAACATTACATTATTAAAATCATCATATTTCCTTTGGATCGATGAATAACTAAATTGGATACCAACAAACCGAACAAATGTGATACAAACAGAAGAAAATGTCATACTGACCTCTGTAGCGCTATACTTATTCCATGACAAACTTCTATGTATGTTTGGCTGACCTCTGTAGCGCTATACTTATTCCATGACAAACTTCTATGTATGTTTGGCCGACCTCTGTAGCGCTATACTTATTCCATGACAAACTTCTGTGTATGTTTGGCCGACCTCTGTAGCGCTATACTTATTCCATGACAAACTTCTATGTATGTTTGGCTGACCTCTGTAGCGCTATACTTATTCCATGACAAACTTCTGTGTATGTTTGGCTGACCTCTGTAGCGCTATACTTATTCCATGACAAACTTCTATGTATGTTTGGCTGACCTCTGTAGCGCTATACTTATTCCATGACAAACTTCTATGTATGTTCGGCTGACCTCTGTAGCGCTATACTTATTCCATGACAAACTTCTGTGTATGCTTGGCTAACCTCTGTAGCGCTATTCTTATTCCATGACAGACTTTTGTGTATGTTTAGACGACCTCTGAAGCGGTATACTTATTCTATGACAAACTTCTGTGTATGTTTTGCCCACCTCTGTAGCGCTAAATTTATTGTATGACAAACCTCTGTGTATGTTTGGCCCACCTCTGTAGCGCTATACTTATTCCATGACAAGCTTCTATGTATGTTTAGCCGACTTCTGTAGCGCTATACTTATTCTATGACAAACTTCTGTGTATGTTTGGCTGACCTCTGTAGCGCTATACTTATTCCATGACAAACTTCTGTGTATGTTTGGCTGACCTCTGTAGCGCTATACTTATTCCATGACAAACTTCTGTGTATGTTTGGCCGACCTCTGTAGCGCTATACTTATTCTATGACAAACTTCTGTGTATGTTTAGCCGACCTCCGTAGCGCTATACGTATTCCATGACAAACTTCTATGTATGTTTGGCCGACCTCTGTAGCGATATACTTATTCCATGACAAACTTCTGTGTATGTTTGGCCGACTCTGTAGCGCTAAACGTATTCCATGACAAACTTCTATGTATGTTTGGCCGACCTCTGTAGCGCTATACTTATTCCATGACAAACTTCTGTGTATGTTTGTCTGACCTCTGTAGTGCTATACTTATTCCATGACAAACTTCTAAGTATGTTTGGCTGACCTCTGTAGCGCTATACTTATTCCATGACAAACTTCTGTGTATGTTTGGCCCACCTCTGTAGCGCTATACTTATTCGATGACAAACTTCTGTGTATGTTTGGCCCACCTCTGTAGCGCTATACTTATTCCATGACAAACTTCTGTGTATGCTTGGCTAACCTCTGTAGCGCTATACTTATTCCCATGACAGACTTTTGTGTATGTTTAGACGACCTCTGAAGCGGTATACTTATTCTATGACAAACTTCTGTGTATGTTTTGCCCACCTCTGTAGCGCTAAATTTATTGTATGACAAACCTCTGTGTATGTTTGGCCCACCTCTGTAGCGCTATACTTATTCCATGACAAGCTTCTATGTATGTTTAGCCGACCTCTGTAGCGCTATACTTATTCTATGACAAACTTCTATGTATGTTTGGCCGACCTCTGTAGCGCTATACTTATTCCATGACAAACTTCTGTGTATGTTTGGCTGACCGCTGTAGCGCTATACTTATTCCATGACAAACTTCTGTGTATGTTTGGCCGACCTCTGTAGCGCTATACTTATTCTATGACAAACTTCTGTGTATGTTTAGCCGACCTCTGTAGCGCTATACGTATTCCATGACAAACTTCTATGTATGTTTGGCCGACCTCTGTAGCGATATACTTATTCCATGACAAACTTCTGTGTATGTTTGGCCGACTCTGTAGCGCTAAACGTATTCCATGACAAACTTCTATGTATGTTTGGCCGACCTCTGTAGCGCTATACTTATTCCATGACAAACTTCTGTGTATGTTTGTCTGACCTCTGTAGTGCTATACTTATTCCATGACAAACTTCTAAGTATGTTTGGCTGACCTCTGTAGCGCTATACTTATTCCATGACAAACTTCTGTGTATGTTTGGCCCACCTCTGTAGCGCTATACTTATTCCATGATAAACTTCTGTGTATGTTTGGCCCACCTCTGTAGCGCTATACTTATTCCATGACAAACTTCTATGTATGTTTGGCTGACCTCTGTAACGCTATACTTATTCGATGACAAACTTCTGTGTATGTTTGGCCCACCTCTGTAGCGCTATACTTATTCCATGATAAACTTCTGTGTATGTTTGGCCCACCTCTGTAGCGCTATACTTATTCCATGACAAACTTCTATGTATGTTTAGCCGACCTCTGTAGCGCTATACTTATTCCATGACAAACTTCTATGTATGTTTGGCCGACCTCTGTAGCGCTATACTTATTCCATGACAAACTTCTGTGTATGTTTGGCCGACCTCTGTAGCGCTATACTTATTCCATGACAACCTCTTTGTTTCTAATCATCCCATGTTCCCTGGACGAAGCCTCATGCTTCATATTGATAGCTGCTTGTTTTGATTGAGTATGGCTTTCAAAAGTCTTCACTTCATGTGTACATCTCAACCTTGCCAGCACACAACATCCAATAGATTGTCCATTAAGTCTTTCTCTCCCAATGCCGTAAGCTGAAACGATTTATCGATCTTCTTTCCCTGCACAGTCAAATGTCGTTTCAAAATGAAAAAGATGCCTTGAGATGCAAATATTTGTATTTTTATTTCACAAATCTTTTTTATTTTTGTTTTTCTTTTTGTCTGACCATCAGGTGACTTTGATTAAGTTGTCAATCAATCAGTCTCATTAAGTGGACAGCTGAATTCTTGAAGTAGCCTAGGCCAAGGGTGGTTGTTGTAATTTTGCCCACCCCCATCAAAAATATCCCCAGTGTTTTAAAAAGCCACATAAACAGTAACGAAGCACAGCTAACTGTTCTATTTCAAATAGGTTTATTTAAAATGTTAAATTATATTTGCAGCCTATTAATATGTCGAAGATTATTTTACATACGGATTACGATATTTCTGTGAACATTACCATATTACAGTAGAATCTTCGCGTGGAACTTGTTGTTAATCGTTTGGTTGTTATCTTTGTTTCGGATGTTCCTTCAGATTTGAAGACATACTAGCCCTAACCTGCATCAGGACGACGCGGGATGGCAGCTGGCAGGATTCGTCCCAAGGACCTTCGGTGCGACGCTTCAGAGCACACACCACACGACCAGGCAGACATCAATTAATGTGTCAATGTGTCATGATTTCCACTATACAGCTTATAGGATATATGCTATTTGATTTATTTTCGCCTAAAGTAGCAATAGTTATTTTTTAAAATCTATAATTATAGACTAGATATCTGTCTAAAAAGATATGCCATTTTATTCCAAAGTGTACTTTGAAAAATTGATTCAAAAATAACATTTTTAATGATGATTAAGCTTATTAGAAAACGTTAAAAAGAATATACTAAAAAATAGATAATAGTGAACAAATAGATGCTATCTTACTAGATTTTTCCAAGGCTATTGACAAAGTTCACCATCATTGTTTGCTTAAAAAATTAAAATATTTCTGCATTAATGGTCCATTGCATCAGTGGATTAAAAATTTTCTGATAGGGAGAGAACAAACTGTAATAATAAATGGCTCTAAATCAACACCGATAACAGAAAACTCAGGTTTACCTCAAGGATCTGTCTTAGGTCCACTACTATTCTTAATTTACATAAATGATTTACCAAATTGCATTACCTCAGGAACAAAAGTAGATTATTTGCAGACGATTGCATAATATATAGAACAATAAAAACAACACAAGACACAGATATTTTACAAAGGGAATTAGATGAATTACAGAAATGGGAATCAAATTGGAGCATGTCTTTCCACCCAGAAAAATGTCAGTTGTTAAGAGTAACAAAAAAACTAAAACAAATTAATTCCACTTATCTTATTCATGGCAAACCAGTAACACAGACTAAAAACGCAAAATACCTAGGAGTTATAATAAATGAAAAACTGTCATGGAATCCACATATTGATAAAACTATAAAAAAAAATCAAACAAAGCATTAGGATTTATTAAAAGAAATTTCTATAAATCAAATAAGAACATAAAACTAAAATGTTATTTAACCTTGGTTATGCTAATAATAGAATATGCATCCTCCGTTTGGGACCCCTCAACTCAAGATAACATTAAGAAACTGACACAGACACAAAATAGAGCAGTGAGATTCATAACAAACGAATATTCACACTTAACCAGAGTAACACCTTTAGTAAAATCACTAAATTTAGAAAGCCTTCAGGACAGAAGACTCATAAGTAAAGTAGCAACTATACATAGAACACTGAACCATAATCTTCAAATACAAAAACAATATTTAATAAAATACTCAGAAAGACACAAAGATAAAGGCACATTCATTTTCCCATATGCTAGGACAAATTTGTACAAATACCCCTTCTTCTCTAGTGCTATTAGAGCATGGAATGGGTTGCTTGAGCTAGCCAGGAAAACCAGTGACTTGGCAGAATTTAAGTCATTGGTTAATATGTATGACTAAATGCAAGACGCGTAGGACGAATCATCTTCTTTTTTGAAGTAACGTCTGTATTATATAAGATAAGAAGATAAATCCAATCATGAATAAATTTTTAAAAAGGCAATAAATGCAAATAAAAAAAAGACCCAGAAAGACCCGAACTACCCCAAATCTTGGTGGGCTTTTTAAAAAGAGACAAGCTTTTTTTTTTTTAAACTAGCCAGCCCTCCAGGCGTTATCTGATAGACTAACATAGGAAGTACTTCCCTTTAATGATCATCACAGCTCAGGGTGAACTAGCTTGTTAGCGCCCCTTACAAGTCATTAAATTTCCAGTTGCCTTGTTTTAAGGGCTAGAGGTGGCGCCACGTGCTGTGTCCGGGTCGTCATTAAAACCAGCTTCTCTGGTTGATCGATTGGACTCAAACAGATTCTTTAAAGTCTGTATGTTTAATGTGGTGGACTTTAAATGACCCAACCGAAACGAAAGGTCGAAGTAAAACAGGTTAGACTTTTTAAAAATCAATTTTATGAGGCTGACATTTGAGTTGAGTGCGGGAATTCCCGGTAAAGCGTGTCTAAAAATAGCTAAATTTAATTTTATAATGATTATATTTTGAAAAATTATAATGGTCAAACCAGAGTTTTCCTTGTCTGGCCAATGATGTAGTTTTTCCCCGCAGAAAATGTACATAATCTGTCAATTTCTAGGAAACTTGTTTGCGACGTTTTCGAAATCTGTGTCCACCCAGTGTCCACCCACATGAAGAGTTTGCAAGCGAATATGAGGAAAAGAGAACTTAAGTATACTCCCAACAAGCAACGCGTTATTTGTGACAAAATATGCATGTCTGGGTCTGCGTCTGTCACGTGTTATACTGTCTTCTTCCATAATCGTATTAATTAATCCTAATTATTATTAAAAAGGCTAACAGAGAGACAATGTAGCCTCTCCTCCTTTAGCTGACATTAGATGTTCCCCCTCTCTCCTCCTTCAGCTGACATTAGATGTTCCCCCTCTCTCTTCCTTTAGCTGACATTAGATGTTCCCCCTCTCTCCTCCTTTAGCTGACATTAGATGTTCCCCCTCTCTCTTCCTTTAGCTGACATTAGATGTCCCCCTCTCTCTTCCTTTAGCTGACATTAGATGTTCCCCCTCTCTCCTCCTTTAGCTGACATTAGATGTTCCCCCTATGTCCTACTTTAGCTGACATTAGATGTTCCCCCTCTCTCCTCCTTAAGCTGACATTAGATGTTCCACTCTCTCTTCCTTTAGCTGACATTAGATGTCCCTCTCTCTCCTCCTTTAGCTGACATTAGATGTCCCCCTCTCTCCTCCTTTAGCTGACATTAGATGTTCCCCCTCTCTCTTCCTTTAGCTGACATTAGATGTTCCCCCTCTCTCCTCCTTTAGCTGACATTAGATGTTCCCCCTCTTCCTCCTTTAGCTGACATTAGATTCCCCCTCTCTCTTCCTTTAGCTGACATTAGATGTCCCCCTCTCTCCTCCTTCAGCTGACATTAGATGTTCCCCCTCTCTCTTCCTTTAGCTGACATTAGATGTCCCCCCTCTCTCCTCCTTTAGCTGACATTAGATGTCCCCCTCTCTCCTCCTTTAGCTGACATTAGATGTCCCCCTCTCTCCTCCTTTAGCTGACATTAGATGTTCCCCCTCTCTCCTCCTTTAGCTGACATTAGATGTCCCCCTCTCTCCTCCTTCAGCTGACATTAGATGTTCCCCCTCTCTCCTCCATAAGCTGACATTATATGTTCCCCCTCTCTCCTCCTTTAGCTGACATTAGATGTTCCCCCTCTCTTCTCCTTAAGCTGATATTAGATGTTCCCCCTCTCTCCTCCATTAGCTGACATTAGATGTTCCCCCTCTCTCCTCCTTTAGCTGGCATTAGATGTTCCCCCTTTCTATTCCTTTAGCTGACATTAGATGTTCCCTCTCTCTCCTCCTTTTGCTGACATTAGATGTTCCCCCCTCTCCCCCTTCAGCTGACATTAGATGTTCCCCCTCTCCCCCTTCAGCTGATATTAGATGTTCCCCCTCTTTCCTCCTTTAGCTGACATTAGATGTTCCCCCTCTCCCCCCTTCAGCTGACATTAGATGTTCCCCCTCTCCCCCTTCAGCTGACATTAGATGTTCCCCCTCTCCCCCCTTCAGCTGACATTAGATGTTCCCCCTTTCTCCTCCTTTAGCTGACATTAGATGTTTCCCCTCTCCCTCCTTCAGCTGACATTAGATGTTCCCCCTTTCTCCTCCTTTAGCTGACATTAGATGTTCCCCCTCTCTCCTCCTACAGCTGACATTAGATGTTCCCCCTCTCTCCTCCTTCAGCTGACATTAGATGTTCCCCCTCTCTCCTCTTTTAGCTGACATTACATGTTTCCCCTTTCCCTCCTTCAGCTGACATTAGATGTTCCCCCTCTTTCCTCCTTCAGCTGACATTAGATGTTCCCCCTCTCCCCCTTCAATTGATATTAGATGTTCCCCCTCTCCCTCCTTCAGCTGACATTAGATGTTCCCCCTTTCTCCTCCTTTAGCTGACATTAGATGTTTCCTCTCTCCCTCCTTCAGCTGACATTAGATGTTCCCCCCTCACCCCATCGTTCTTCCTTGTAAAAGATGGGAGCTACGCAACTTTCTTTCTCTCTCTCTCTCTCTCTCTCTCTGTATGTTAGCAACCTTTGCACTTTAGTCTTGTGTACTGTAGTGCAATAATGTTTTCTATCTATTGATTTCCTCCCTTTCATTGATCTATAAAAGATTTTACCTCACAGCAACATTTTTTTTTTTTTTAAACCAGAGAACGACGGACGTTTTTGTTATTAATTCATGGACTACTCTTGCGGGTCAGTGGCTCCTTGTTGGTCATTGACTCCTTGCGGGTCAGTGACTCCTTGTGGATCAGTACTTTATACGCATATTACGTTACATACACAAACCAAACACATACATAATTTTTTTACTTATGAACAACAAACTAGATTTGATGACGACTTCTTAAAGCGCAGTCGTCCTGACAGAATGATTTACAAGCTCAACTTCACAGGAGACAAGAACTTTTCTGAATTCCATTTGTGAAGTCCGTTGTTAACCACAGACAGTAACAAAAAAAATCCATTGTAATCTCTAGTTCTTAAGACTATTTCTAAAAAAACTGATTCACTCTTATCAGTCTTCCTTCTCTTTTTCTCTCTCTTCTCTTTTTCTCTCTCTCTTTTCTTTTTCTGTCTCTCTTCTCTTTTTCTCTCTCTTCTCTTTTTCTCTCTCTCTTCTCTTTTTCTGTCTCTTCTCGTTTTCGCTCTCTTCTCTTTTTCTCTCTCTCTTTTCTTTTTCTGTCTCTCTTCTCTTTTTCTGTCTCACTTCTCTTTTTCTGTCTCACTTCTCTTTTTCTGTCTCACTTCTCTTTTTCTCTCTCTCTTTTGTTTTTCAGTCTCACTTCTCTTTTTCGCTCTCTTCTCTTTTTCTGTCTCACTTCTCTTTTTCTCTCTCTTCTCGTTTTCGCTCTCTTCTCTTTTTTCTCTCTCTCTTCTATTTTTCAGTCTCACTTCTCTTTTTCTCTCTCTTCTCTTTTTCTCTCTCTCTTCTCTTTTTCTGTCTCACTTCTCTTTTTCGCTCTCTTCTCTTTTTCTGTCTCACTTCTCTTTTTCTCTCTCTTCTCGTTTTCGCTCTCTACCCTTTTTCTCTCTCTTCTCTTTTTCTCTCTCTTCTCTTTTTCTCTCTCTTCTCTTTTTCTCTCTCTTCTCTTTTTCTCTCTCTCTTCTCTTTTTCTGTCTCACTTCTCTTTTTCTCTCTCTTCTCGTTTTCGCTCTCTTCTCTTTTTCTCGTTATCGTTTCCTCTCTCCCTTTATCTTTCTGTCTTTCTCTCTGACCAAAGCTCGAGAATCACTAAACGACCTATTGAAATAAGCTAATAACATTGTCTTGAAGGGACACAAAAGTATTTCCAATGTTTTGTCATTTTTGTTTGTTTTCTTGTGTCCAATATTCGCCGGTTAGCCAATGAACAATGTAAACAGTCGATCGCCCGCACACGTCTAGCCAGTCGAGTGGACACATTCGACCCTTTTGTCAGAGACAATATCGCTCCATTATTGATAACTTACCCATTCTAGGTTAGAGTAATCGCTGGGCTTCAGCCTTCACTTGCACGATACAGTATCGATTACAACAAAACGTGGCACGACAATAAATGCCACGATGCAACGAAGCGGTCAGATGGTATCGTTATGTTCCAATACAGCACAGAGGTGCACTACAGTAGACCTGGGTTGTTTTTAAACAAAACAGTACACACAACAAGAACCATCCTGGGTTCAAATCTGTTTTTCGTTCCCTTTCTTGCGTTCCAACTTTTTGTCTTGCCAATCTTTGGATACATCTTATACATTAGAAACAAATACGCCCTTTAAGTAACCATGGGTTAATCTAGTCGTGCATGCTTGAGACTTGAACTCTACTAAGTCATTGGTGTTTTCCTGCTTAATTCAGGCCACCCGTTCAATACTGTAATGTCAGTAGGGAAGATGGAGCAATTGTACGAATTTGTACTAGCATGTTGAACAAGAAACGTGCCTCTATCTTTGTGTTCTTTTGAGTGCTGTCTGAGGCTGTATTTTAGTTATACTTTTAGTAAGTGCTAAAAATCAGGACTTGAACCAGAGAGACCTTCGGATCTACTGTCGAAGATTATGCAAGCCTTAAAATACTCGTAAAAATGTCTTGTTGATGAAGTGAGATGTGTAGTTTTCAGTTAGCGAGAGATAAAGCTTGATTCTCTCAGTAAATGTAGTGAATGCTGTTGTGAATAACTGTGGTGAATGACTGTAGTGAATAACTGTAGTGAATGACTGTAGTAAATAACTGTAGTGAATAACTGTAGTGAATAACTGTAGTGAATAACTGTAGTGAATAACTGTAGTGAATGACTGTAGTGAATAACTGTAGTGAATAACTGTAGTGAATGACTGTAGTGAATAACTGCAGTGAATGACTGTAGTGAATAACTGTAGTGAATGACTAGTGAAATGACTGTTGTGAATGACTGTTGTGAATAACTGTAGTGAACAACTGTAGTGAATGACTGTAGTCGATTATTGTAGTGAATGACTGTTAACTAAGACAAGGACAAGTAAAAACAAAACAAAGAAACAAAAAACAAATAGATCAAGGTTGGAGTAGTTCTTGCCAAGACAGGAAAAAAATTGATTGAATAATTGATGATGCGGTCAAACAGTTACTGTGTAGAATTGGGATGGCTATCTGAGGTACACGTGCAGGGCTGGCTCGCGTCCCAATTTATACAGCACAAACTCGTAAGATTGAACTTTAAGTCTGGGGAAAATATAGTTCTAGGTGGCTAGAAAAGCAAGTCTTGCTAGATAGAGAGATATTTTATGCGGGGTTAAAATACATTTTTATGCCAGGTAAGAATACACATTTCGCTTAGTAGGAAAACACTTTATGCTGGGTAAAAATGTGCCATTAAACATTTTTTCCACATGAGTGACTTTGACAAAAAACTATATATTTGTGGATACTTCTCAAGGAGGCTCGAGTTCTAACCCCGACTTAGTTGTGTTTGCTACTAAGTGTCTAAAGACAGCACGGAAACATTCTCCCAGATATCTCCTAACCCCTCCCCTAGTAGTCCACAAAAGTGATTTATTTGTTCTAGGGACTCTAAAGAACGAATGTTTCGATCATAGCACTAGCAGAGACATACATTTAGTGAAGTGAAGAGGGGCAGGACTATACCAGTGGCGTAGATAGGGATTAGTCATCATTTGGGGGGCCCTGAAGGGAGGGTTGACCTCTTTAGGGGCCCCTGCATTTTGACATTCGACTTTATGACATGAGATAATGGTGCTATATTTAATATAAAAAAAAATTCGAACACTCATTTGGAGGCCCCACTCAAGTGGGGGCCTGGGGGATTTTCTAATTCCCCCACCCCATCCACCACCATATCTTCGCCACTGCTCTAGACCACAAGGTTCAATTCGGGCAATGATTTAAAATATTTCTGGCGGCGGACCTTGTTCATGTTTCAATACTAATACAAATGTAACTGCTAATACAATTAATGGTGAACATCGGGTGTACACAGTACAATCAATGTCGGCTACATCAGTTTGTGGAAGGCAAAAGTTCAAACCACACATACTACATTTACTGGGTCTTTTGAAAGAGAAACAGGTAGACTGTGTTTGATTGTCATGCCAAATGATTGGGTGTATATCTTTGATTGTCATGTCAAATGATTGGGTGTATATCTTTGATTGTCATGTCAAATGACTGGGTGTATAACTTTGATTGTCATGCCAAATGATTGGGTGTATATCTTTGATTGTCATGCCAAATGACTGGGTGTATAACTTTGATTGTCATGCCAAATGATTGGGTGTATATCTTTGATTGTCATGTCAAATGACTGGGTGTATAACTTTGATTGTCATGCCAAATGCTTGGGATTAGAACTTCAGCAGTTTCTTCCTAACTTCATTGAACCCTGTCCCAACCCATAGCCAACCAAGTTTGAAAACATGAGATCTATGATGTGCAAAGCCTATTTCTATGACGTGGCTACACACGTGAACAAAAGGACATTCCATGAGGTCATAAGAAGCCATGTCTCAACATGCTTCGGGTTCACTTTAGAGTTCCAATACATCTGTAAAGAAAAAAGAATCGATACTACACCATCAAATGGAGGAGGAGTCACACATACACAGCCTGGACACGTGCACTATTGGCGCCTTTTTTTTTCACTGTCACTTTCCCTCTCTCTCTCTCTCTCTCTCTCTCTCTCTCTCTCTCTCTCTTCCTCTTTCTCTTTTTTTTCTCTGTTTTACTCAGTCTGTTCCTGAAGGTCACTCGGTCATTTCATGGACTGCGTGTTCACAACAGTACGTTCAGGAATGTCCGTTTACTCGACACGCTTGATCGCACGTAGTCGTCCTGGTAGGCCTTGCAGTAGTATGCTGGCCTCGGTTTAGCACCACCAGTCTTTCCAAGGCCGTCAGTTCGCATATAACAACACTATATGTGAGCCATTCATATATCAATATCTTTCTATACACACTTCTTTTGTGAGCTAAATATCAACATGGAAGGAATGTAGCTTTTTAATTGGATAGTTTTGTTCTTGTAATATTGAACTAGTCTTCAGGCGTAGCCAAGGATTTATTTTCTTTTAGTCATTGGGCTATATCAGTGATGCCTAACCTAATTCGACCTGCGGGCCATTTTAATTTCGACACTCGTGTCGTGGGCCACATGACCGAAAAGGTACAAATACGAAAAGAAATTGACCTGAAACATGGTTATTACAAACTCTGGATCTAGTACTTTTAATTAATGGGATATTGGATGTTTATTTTTTTACTCGTCGGAAAATTGCATTATTTCTCTACTTAAAATGTGAGCAACAGTGTAGCTAGCTGTACCAACGACTCATTGTCTTGTCTCTCTGTTTGGTCAATATTGCCATCGATCCTCCAATTTATTGGAGTAGTTTAACACTATTTGTATTCGCGGCTCAAACCAAGTATGCAGTCGTATTTGGTTTATAATGCTGTTTTTATTGTTATTGGTTTTTTTTAAACAGCCTTAGTTACTTTAGAAAACAATTATGCTGGCTTATAATCATGGGCCACAACATGTAAAGATCCGTTCACATTTCCTGGTAGATTCTCATTCAGAGTCACCTTTCATAAACACATAAATGTGTGTGTGTGAGTAGGGGAGATTTGTCTACACTTTGTTCTGACGTTTCGGCGGGCCGGATAAAACCACTACGTGCCCTATACCAATCTTGTAAAACAAATGCATCATATATTCTCTGCAATGAGTTAATTTATCACACAGGCGTAGGGTTAAACGCAGGCATTGGAAAGAATCCTTATAGGAGCTCTAGAGCACTTGAATAGAACATAATGTTATATGTATATTGTGATCTAAACAATCATGTTATTAGTCTTTATCCACAACTAATTATAATTGTTCATGTAATGACCCACGAACATTAATAATGGAATTCCCCCCTTCCCCAAAAAATAAAAGGGCTAAGCATGATACACTCCCCCCCCCTTCAAAGAAAAAATAATTAACAAGTTAATTAATATCCCGATTTTCACTAGCCAGCATCAAATTACATTAAACACCGGAACTGTTTATTATGCAAGATGACCCCTTAACCTCGTAGTTATCTATTAGTGATGATATTATCTTTGAAGTGCGCTTTGCACCCCCTTCCCCACCCGTTTACTCCTCGTGAACGGCCTATACATCAGACTGTCTCGTCACCCGGAACTCGCGAACGGACGTTAGTTGAATCGATTCTGTTTAGCTAGCTCATTGGTCCACCCATTCAGAGGTCATTTCCTTGGCATGGACACAAGCCAAATGGCGGATTCTGACAAGTTACCATGTAAAAGGAAGTTCCATTAGTTTCATACTGGGAGGTGAAAGGGGAGGGTGCGTAGTGCGTTGAGGGGTCAGGAGGAGGACTCTTTGAAGACCCTTCAAAATATAAACACAAATTGCAGTTCCTTATTAAGTTATTTTGAAGACCCACGGAAAAGATGAGTTCCCACTTTATCAGTGTCTAACAGATTACGTGGAAGCTGTTTGGATAGCACAATGATCATGCTCATTTCCTTGCATAGGTAAATGCTTTGTACCCTTGCATTGGCTAAATCGCGTCTTCAGGCTTGTAGTAAAAAACAATAATGTATATTAAATGAACCGTAAAAGGCATTTAGTTAAGGAATTGTCTTTTAGCGGAGTATGCTGTTTCATCCTATATCTTGTACCAGCATTCTCGATATGCTAGCCTACTATTTAAAACCTAACATCCATATTTTACATTTATGACGTATATCTATACAGCAATCAAAAGTCTGTCTCTATGATACTTTGATATTTATATAAAACCTGACGTCCATCGTTTATATGTATGGCTTGATATCCTGTCACGTGACACATTTCACAAGAATTTCTTTTTTTTTCACGTGTTTTGTTAAAAACTTTGGGAATATTGAAAATGGTTGAAGATCAAGATTTATAAAGTGATTTATAGATTTCATCACTATTTGTCAAAGTGTTCAGTTGTGCACACTAAATCTTTGAACTTTTCGTTAACCTGTTCTTCATTTAGAAATTTGATTTTTATTTTTAGCATTTTGAAATTTGGTTTTGGCTGTTTTATCATAAAGGTATTTGAGTTTGGCTTTTGTAACTTCTGGCATTTCACGTCTCAAGAGACGATCTTTTCCATTTGCACCTTCTTTTGTGACTAAAAAGGCCAATCCTTGATGCACAGCTGCGGTCACAGGTTGGGCATATGTAATCACCTGGCGTCGTTGCATTTTCACCTTTCTTTCTACTACTGCAATGTATGGCATCTGCAATCCGGGACCCTTCCTTTACGCTCGCTCTCCATTAAGCTATTTAACAAGAAATTTTGATATTGAACCTATTTTACAATGTTTTGTATTCATAACTCAGCCACTACTACAGTCTTATGTAAATACATTTGTAGCAATTCTTCAACTTCATTTCTTAACTTCTGTATCACAAGCCCATTAGAGCGAAAGGAAATGAGATTTCACATGAAATGAAAAGCCAACGTTAAAAGAAGGAAATCATTTTCAAATGAAATTTGAAAGACTTTTCATTTAAAAAAAAAACAAGCTTACCAAAAGCGTTCACTAGAGACACAGTGCATTGCATAGCACCCATTGGATTCAGTGTTGACTTGAGTACGAGATAATGTCTTTATTAAAAGAGCTTAGAGAACGATAAGCATGTTATAGTAGCCTTATATAATTGAATTACTGTAAACTTCTCCAGTAGAAAAGATGAAGTAGATAGCTTTATGATGATTGCATTTTGCTTTACAATAATAACAAAATAATACAAACATGTATTTAGCAATTTTAGGAATTACATTTGTCATTTCAAATTAATTTTTTAGTGGTAGCTAGATTATGAAAATTTAATGTAGCAAAACTTTATATTTTTATATAGAACAGAAAGATACATATAGAACTACAATGCCCAATATTTCCTCAGTTCAATACTACTGCTACAATGTTCAATAGTTCCTCAGCTCAATACGACTGCTACAATGCCCAATAGTTTCTCACATTAAATACTACTGCTACAATGTTCAATATTTCCTTAGTTCAATACTACTGCTACAATGTTCAATATTTCCTTAGTTCAATACTACTGCTACAATGTTCAATAGTTCCTCAGTTCAATACTACTGCTACAATGTTCAATATTTCCTCAGTTTAATACTACTGCTACAATGTTCAATAGTTCATTAGTTCAATACTACTGCTACAATGTTCAATAGTTCCTCAGTTCAATACTACTGCTACAATGTTCAATAGTTCCTCAGTTCAATACTACTGCTACAATGTTCAATAGTTCCTCAGCTCAATACTACTGCTACAATGTTCAATAGTTCCTCAGTTCAATACTACTGCTACAATGTTCAATAGTTCCTCAGTTCAATACTACTGCTACAATGTTCAATAGTTCCTCAGTTCAATACTACTGCTACAATGTTCAATAGTTCCTCAGTTCAATACTACTGCTACAATGTTCAATAGTTCCTCAGTTCAATACTACTGCTACAATGTTCAATAGTTCCTCAGTTCAATACTACTGCTACAATGTTCAATAGTTCCTCAGCTCAATACTACTGCTACAATGTTCAATAGTTCCTCAGTTCAATACTACTGCTACAATGTTCAATAGTTCCTCAGTTCAATGCTACTTCGTTGTTCGTGTAGTGAGACGAGAACTGAGACTAATTTGCCCAGTACGCCTGACAGTAAATCTTTGGTGTCCTTCGGCCTTGCGTAACAGCCCTTTGCCTTGCATGTCCCACTCTGGCCTCAAGGGGCAGTTATAAACCCATTGAGTGACAGCATCTGACGTCTCTTGCTTGCCCCTACAACACAGCGATATTGCTAAACCCTTAGACACTATACACACAGACTAAGCTTAAATTGAAAAGAAATACAATTCGACTTAGGTATATATACAGATATTTGAACTGAAGGTAATTATTTTGTATTTATAAAGTCATTCATAAAGCTTATAATTTATATCAACTCACTCTGTCTGTCTGTCTGTCTGTCTGGTTAAAGTTTGTACACGTCATTTCTCCCACACCCAATCTCGGAACAAGCTGAAAATGTGTATTTCTTTTACCTGACAACACAAGAATGAACAGAAAAACTTAACCCATTAGTTAATTAACTATTGGTAATTAATTATTTTATTTGGCATCCTCAACATGGGAAAGAAATTGTACTTGACTGAGGTAGTGATATAAGCTGAATTAGACCCCTTTAAAGGTCACCGCTTTAAAACAAGTTTTAAACAAACAATAAATAACCATACAATCTTCATTTTCATACACTAGCAGAGTGGTTAGAATGTCCACTTAAGGAGGCTTGAGGCATGAGTTCGAATCAAGGTCGTTTCCTTTTTTTTAATAAATTTTTTACGCTAAAATTCGTCCAGATGATATCTTTTTCTTTCTTTCTTCCTCCCCTTCCATTATAGCAACCTGTCCAGTGATTGGATCCTAGCGTAGTGAGACACATGAAACAGCGCTAAACAAAAACAAATTGGTAAAAATACTTCTAATCGCACAGATTTATTATTGTTGGTCTAGATCTATTACAAACTTAATTGCATGACCGATCCAAATTAATTGATACAACTACACTAATATAGGCCTAATGTTGTTGTTTTTTAAAAGTATTTTTGTTTTTGTTTTTTATTGTTGTTTTTGTATTCAAACATCACCAAGAAGAGCAGCAAGCGTGAATCAATGCAACAAATAATTACAACAAACAGAAAAAAACAACACAAAAATAACAACAAAAAAAACTACATAACAATTAGCCACATTTTGTTGTGTGCTGTCAACTCTGATGGAAATTAGACAGACACAAGCGTTACACTGTAAAAGCATTCTAACAAAAAAGTATAAATAAAAATTTTTGTTTCTGGACAAGCCTAGCAGTCACCTGTATGTGTCACTCTAAAACTAAGCACTGGATATAAGGAGAATCTGAACTATAAATATTTTATGATTTTTTAAGCAATAATTACAGTAACATAGACACACACACACACACACATAGAAAGCGGCTATGAAAAATATGAGGGGGATACAAGGGAACCCCAAGAAAAACTTGTGACTAATTTCAAAATATATCTATAAACTTAGAAAAGTCAAGGACGCTGCAATGAAACGTCACCATAGCCAAATAAGTATCCTAAGAGAAGCAGTTGATGTTCGCATCAGTTCTGCCTTTGACTGTAGATGACTTGTTATAAAACACGTTTTGGATTGTGCCACTGTCCAAACCAATAGAAACGGAACGAGTTGACATATTTGATTCTACAGTACCAACAAGAGATACAACATTATGGTATATCTTTGAGTCTACACAGTCAACACTTCCCATAGTCCGTACACCAGATACACCGACACGATAGCTATTTATAGATATCCGTTATAGATGAAAATGTCCAATATATGTATAGATAATCTTGAGGTCTTTCAATACTTACATAACTTTGTAAATACATTTAAAAAAAGAAACAAAAACATTAATTTCAATTTGATAACGAAATTTTAAAAAAATGTAATTATTTTCAATTAAACATTATTATCATGCTTACTGGCAAATCATAGTAGATATTGTACAGTAGTTTTGTACAGATTGTACAGTAGTTTCACTGAGGTTGTCAATTGTAGTCAAACCGAATTTCCATTTGATGAATCAATAAAATTTGTCTTATCTTATCTTATATAAATTCGATGTTAAATACCAAAATTTCTTCCTTTTTAAAGAATGTTCTATAGATCTATATATTTTTAAATCGCATATCTCCTTTCTCCAGGGATTTTCTTTCAACCTAAAAACATGGATTATAGTGAAGAAGAGAAAACAACATTTTCAACAAATTTCTAAGTGTATGGCATATTGGAAACTTCGTGGGTCAAAACAGTTTCTTTTTATTTATTTTTTTTTTCGGTTTGTAAAACGTCTTCATCAATCACGTGACAAAACTTCAACGCTAGGCTTAGTCTGAAACAGAGGCTGATGTAAGGACGGATATTGGTGATGCTATACGGTGGGTGAAGCTGAGCTATTTGTTTGGCCAAAAGATATTTGAAGATAAATTTTTATATCAGTCAAAACACAACGCAAAGCGGAAACAAACTTTAACACAATCACGGGTGACAATAAGTAGAAAACTGTGCGATTACCAACACGATTACAACTACTGACACGGATCCAAGCACAAACAACGGTCGACTGTACGAATACAAACACGATTACAACTACTTACACGGATGCAAGCACGAACAACGGACGACTGTACGAATACAAACACGGTTACAACTGCTGACACGAATACAAACACGATTACAACTACTGACACGGATACAAGCGAGACCAATCGTTACAGAAGGCCTCAACACTGACCTGCGACGTCACAACCTGTGGGTAGTGGAAACCAATAGCTTGTTGCCATGCCGTACAGATATGTGAAGTGGCAACCAGGTATTGGATAAACTGCCCACAGGTTGCGACGTTGAGGGTCAGTGTTCAGGCTTACTGTAACGATTGGTCTCGGTATTGGTACGAATAAACCACAAGACCACAAATATACACTACTTTCATGACTATTCCACTACGTCACATGATCTTATGCTCAGGAGAACTTGATTTGGGACCTCCTTTAATCTTAGATCTATAGGACCTCCTTTAATCTTAGAGCTATAGGACCTCCTTTAATCTTAGAGCTATAGGACCTCCTTTAATCTTAGATCTATAGGACCTCCTTTAATCTTAGATCTATAGGACCTCCTTTAATCTTAGATCTATAGGACCTCCTTTAATCTTAGAGCTATAGGGCCTCCTTGTAGACCGTCTTTAACTGTAAGTGTCTAATTGTTGGTAGACAACTAAACCGCTGTAGGCGTAATATATTTCAACTAATGAAACTTTAAATAACTTGAATAACTTCCTTGTGAACAAAACTAAATATGTATTTGGCTATACTATAGACTAAATCAAGTTCATAGGAGATAAAACAGATGTTCTAGACTTAAAGAATAATTTTTCCTATTTCTTAACAAAATCTAACTCACTACATCAACACAACCTTTCAGTTTCACGTTCTGGAGTCTTCTCCCCTATCTAAGACCACATGATGACAAAGCCACTTATCTTGCATCAATCACAAGTCACAACCAATCGCTAACTTTTTCCCATCGTCCCCATAGTAACGCACAAACCCCCCCCCCCCCATAACATTAGGTCATAGAATAATAAAACTTTCAGCCTCCTTGATACTTTAAAACTTTCTTCAGTGAAAGTTCTATATAACCTATTTTAGTCATGTAAAAATGTATCTACGCCTTGCCTATTCTGAAACAAATATGTGTCAGGTTTCATCATATCATCAATTAGGCCTCTCATTATGTAACAATTGAAAGAAATGTTACTAACAAATGAATGTTTGCTAAACATTAGAACGCAACTACCAAAAAAGGACTCACCAAAAAGGACTAATGGAGGTTCGGACCCGACAACCTACAAATAAAATGTCTCTCTCTCTCTCTCTCCAGTGTCTTCAATTCAAGTCGTCTTATTCGTAATATTTGGATTGTTTATTTAAACGCACCTGAGTCCACCCAATTCTCTTGGGTACCTGACTTTTGTTTGGAAAAGTAATAGTGGTCGGCCTTAGAGCTGGCCAAAGGACACCATGTCCAAATATAACCATCATCAAAAGATGACCTGGACATTATCTGGTCCAAGCGGTCACTCTTTACTTTGTTTTCTTGACCTAATTTTTTCCATAACATTTTTTGTTCAGTTTTTTTTCTTCTCTGAGTATTCAGCTTCTTCACTAAAACCAAATAGATTTATCACACATTGTTTCGACACACACAAACACACACTTTTATGAGTCTTATGACGTAGACGTCACCGCTGCAATATTTTTTTTATAGACTATCTTTGTTATTACAGCGCCTTTCTAGGCGACATGTAGCCTTATTTCTCAACCGATCATTGTCCAGCCCCACCCCACCCTCCCCTCTTGCCTCTCAGAACTGGAGATCTCTAATTGAGTTCTGACCCGGCAGGCGGGCTTATGGCTCCCCAGTACTGATAACATTAAGCCGATTAGGCCTCTCTGTGAAATAGGGGCCACCACTCCAGGCAGTCAGCTTGAGACACTCATCTTGCCATTTATCTCCCCCTGGCTCCAAGACACGGAGCTATGAACAAATAATCAGCATCTGATTAGCCTCGGTTCTCAGGGCAAAGAGATGGCTTCCAACACCTGTTTGATCTGTGGTGTCGGCAGGTGATATTTAATAGCCCTAACCGGTACTTGTGTTTGTTCTCAATTATGATTAGAGAAGAAGGAGAGAGGCTTCTTGACAATGTATTTCTTTTTGGTTTTCTAGTTGACTTTGTTACTTCTTTTTTGTTATAGCGCAGCAACAAGGCAATTAAAAGTGTAGCCACTGTAGTGCACTTGAAATAAATATATTAATAGTGTAGCCACTGTAGTGCACTTGAAATAAATATATTAAAAGTGTAGCCACTGTAGTGCACTTGAAATAAAGAGATGGAAAGTGTAGCCACTATAGTGCACTTGAAATAATAAGATTAAAAGTGTAGCCATTGTAGTGCACTTGAAATAAGAAGATTTAAAGTGTAGCCACTGTAGTGCACTTGAAATAAGAAGATTAAAAGTGTAGCCACTGTAGTGCACTTGAAATAAAGAGATTAAAAGTGTAGCCACCATAGTGCACTTGAAACAAAGAGATTAAAAGTGTAGCCACCATAGTGCACTTGAAATAAAGAGATTAAAAGTGTAGCCACCATAGTGCACTTGAAATAAAGATTAAAAGTGTAGCCACCATAGTGCACTTGAAACAAAGAGATTAAAAGTGTAGCCACCATAGTGCACTTGAAACAAAGAGATGGAAAGTGTAGCCACCATAGTGCACTTGAAATAAAGAGATTAAAAGTGTAGCAACCATAGTGCACTTGAAACAAAGAGATTAAAAGTGTAGCCACCATAGTGCACTTGAAATAAAGAGATTAAAAGTGTAGCCACCATAGTGCACTTGAAACAAAGAGATTAAAAGTGTAGCCACTAAAGTGCACTTGAAACAAAGAGACTAATTCAACGTTTACCACCACATTTGTCATGTACAATTTCTTTGACTTGTTTGATATATAAAAATACCATTAGTCATCAAACTAAAAGTTTTTTTTTAATTGATTCTTCTTTTATCAGGTATAAGAAATAATTGTGCGAAATCTCAACTTCACCTGAGATTGGATGCGGAGGAAATGACGTCTACAGCCATTTTACCAGACAGAGTGAGTTGATATGAGTTTTGTAACAACAAGAAAAGCATTTAAAAATACATTTTTCAAAAAGACAAAATCTCCATTATACATTATGAAGCAAAATAAAATATCTAAAAATATATTATATAAAATATACAAATAAAATACAATATTTATACAAAATTATATTTTTAAAAGCTCAATAACGAACTCGTGATATTGACACCGTTAGTTCCGTGTAGGAAACAAGGCTACCCATAATGCCAGCTGGGATGGCAGAGATGAGTATTTATTTATTGGTGCTATCATTACAGACACATGTAGACCAAGATCTAGACCTCCGATTTAGAACTCTGAAGATCTAGTCTAGATCTAGAATGTCTAGATGTACGTCTAGATTTAAATGTAATCTATTTTAGATTTAGGCCTACGTAAAATATAAGCAAAATTAAAATAATCTATTAATAAACATTAAGAGATATAAATTCAATAAACAACTCAGCGGTCCACTACGGCTGACTACGCTGTTTTTACTCCAATCTATTGCCAAATTTAAATGTCTTTCTTTTTTTTACTTTGAAATATTACAACGATCAAACTCGAGTTTCCCCGTGAAGCCAACGACCTAGTAATTCTCTTGTCAGTAACCTACATCAAAGGTTAAATTTCTAGAAAAATCATTTGAGCCGTTGTTGAGATCAGCGCCCAGCTTCCACCTACATGAAATACAAATTTGAATAGAGGTATCTTTTTTTTTTTTTAAAAGGCTAAACTTAATTCCAAAATATTCCGCTTGATTTCCTTAAACCCAATTTTTGTTTCCCCTCATGCATAAAATACATTAAAAAAGAAACCAGGCAGGTTTATGTACAGAATTGGATGTTGTTGCTTTTTCCCTAGGGACGATCTGTGTGCAAGGGAACATCAAGTATACAATTTGAATCACAACAACAACAACCGTAACCAACTAATGATCCATGTCCAAAGACAACATAGAATGTAGATTGACCCTTTTGTTCGTTATGTAAGCTAAACATGTATTACTTTCAATATAAGAAATATGGACATTGATTAAAAAAAAAGATTTAAATGTAAGAAATTGCTGTAACGTTATGGATTAGAAGATATTGGTGTAAGGATATTATCTTAAAGATATTATTGTAAGGATATTAAATATACTTTTTTGGTGGGGCGAAGGATTTTTTTCTCCATCGGGGGAGAGATTTCATTCGGGTGGGGTGATTGCCCCCCCCCCCGGCTACGCCCATGCTGTCAAATATAAATTTATAGATGTTGCTTTAAAGATATTAATTAAAAGATATATATCAATTTTAAAATAATGCTGAAAAGCTACTCCTTTAAAGATGTTGATATTTGATTTACATTTATAATGGTAAGAATGGTTTAGTTATTTAACCTGTTCAATATGTTGATGTTGAAATGATTCTATACACATGTTGATGTAACTTTGAATGTTTCCAGAAATCCGTTGATAGTTTACTATAGATATGTTGATGTTAGCTGTTGTAAGAACGAAGGTACCATTAAGAGGCCCATGAAGCTATTAATGTAAAGCGTCGCTAGTATCATGCAGGTACAAGTAGCTGCTGTAGTGGCTAGGTTGATGTATGATGTTACAAATTATCAATGTTGATGTAAGTTGTAACTAGACAGAAGTTGATGAAATATGGAGCTACAAAAAATGTTGATTACACTATAGCTCTAAAGATATTTATGCAAACCTTTACCACAAACAAGATGTTAAATGAAAGCATTTGAGTCTTGTACCTGCTACGTCGTATATACCACACTAGATCATACTTTATTAGTATTTGTTGTCCACATCACACAAACCTACAACTGACCCCACCAGACTTTGGTCTATTGTATATGCGTGACTTCATTATTCTCTCAAGTGTAATTGTAAAGGATTAAAAATTAAATTGTATGTATGTGTGTGTGTGGGGGGGGAGTACTTAGTTCTGAATCTATCCTTTACTTAACTAGCTACCCGATAGAGCCAATGTAGAAGGAAAGAAGTCTCCCGAATAGGAGATTACATTTTTCTACCAAAAATTACGCGTGGGTCTTTGGCACACCTTCGGTGAGACAAGGCCTCCCCCCCCTCACAACTTTTTTGGTGTTTCATAGAAAACAAAACAAAAAAAGACTTCCTACCTTTTAAGTTGAGTAAGACTAAATGTTTATGCTCCAACCTACATTTGTGCATGCTAGAGACATTAAACTAGGGCTAGGTTTAAAAAACCTATTCTTCTCGACTGTAACATTGTATTGAGTATCAGGATTACAAAAAAAAAAAGAGCTTTTATATTGCAGAAATCTTACCTATGTATTTTATTTGTCTTGACATCCATTTTTTTTTATTTTTTTTTCCCATGTCATTCTAGAATATTTTTTTCAGTTTCCAGAATCCTGGCATGTCTTTGTGTGCGTGGTAAGTGCATCGTTTTAAAATCCCACAATGTGCGTGATTATCTTTTTCTCTTATAGAATACAGACGTTACTTCAAACAAGAAGATGATTACGTCCTACGCGTCATGCATTTAGTCATGCATATTAACCAATGACTTAAATTCTGTAAAGTCACTGGTTTTCCTGGCTAGCTCAGGCAACCCATTCCATGCCCTAATAGCACTAGGGAAGAAGGAGTATTTGTACAAATTAGTCCTAGTATATGGGACGAGGAATGTGCCTTTATCTTTGTGTCTTTCTGAGTATTTTATTAAATTTTGTTTTTGTATTTGAAGATTATGGTTCAGTGTTTTATGTATAATTGCTACTTTACTTTTAAGTCTTCTGTCCTGAAGGCTTTCTAAATTTAGTGATTTTACTCTAGTCAAATGTGAATATTCATTTGTTATGAATCTCACTGCTCTATTTTGTGTCTGTGTCAGTTTCTTAATGTTTTCTTGAGTTGAGGGGTCCCAAACGGAGGATGCATATTCTATTATTGGCCTAACCTAGGCTAAATAACATTTTAGTTTTGTGTTTTTTTTATTTATAGAAATTTCTTTTAATAAACCCTAATGCTTTGTTTGATTTTTTTATAGTGATTGTTGTGGAACTCTGGATTAAGCCTTCTGTGAGGTCATCTTCATAATAGGAAACAAAACAAAAGTGCCTCTTTTCTATCAAAAATACAACATTTACATGTTGACCAACATAGTGGACATTAGGAACATATCAATAACTTGAATATATACATTACATTCGGTTTGTGACAAAACTATGCTAATAAACATTACATCACACTAGATGTATTAGATACCTATATAATTTTATATTCCCGATCAACTCCTGTGATGAAACATGTCCATCAGTAAGAAAGTGTCAACTAATAGTAAGGAGCGTAAAAATAACAACATACTAGTATGTTTGGATTATAAAGTCTAGCTGATTCATACATTTCAAAAGAAACACATATATTAGGTTAAAAACAGCAACAAACAAACCTGAATATTACAAATCAAAGTAGATCCATTTCATTAAAACGCAGCGAAAAGTTTTATGCTTGCTTAACATACCAGCTACTCACTAAAGGTAGGCCCATTTAGGCCTACTATTTAGGCCAACTATTTAGATCTACTAATTAGATAAAGAACTATTTACAAAGCTTAGATCAACTCACTCTGTCCGTCTGTCTGGTAAAAAGTTTCTACTGGCTATTTCTCCCACACCCAATATCGGATCAAGCTAAAATTTCGAACATTTATTTCAATCAATGAAAACATTAACCGATTAGATAATTAACTATTGGTAATTGATTATTTTGTTTGGTATCCTGAGCAACGAAAAAAATCGTACTTGACAGATGTGGTGGTATAAGTTGAATTAGTTCCCTTGAGGACTCTTTGACTCTTAAGCCCAGAGTGAACATATTTTAAGCATTTAAAAAAAGATCATGTAAATATTCACAAAGATACCCCTTCTTCCCTCCCACTTTCACAACTGGTCCAGACAAGTGATAGGATCATAAAGCATCGAGAAAGCTTAAAGCTAAACAAAAACAATTGGCAAAAATATTTCTTATCGTACAGATGTTTTATGTCTAGGACAATCATACATACAATTACATGCCTGATCCAAGTTAATTGATACAATTCTGTGGCATTTTAAGTATCGAGAGACGATCTTTTCCCTTTGCAACTTCTTGTGTGACTAAAGAGGCCAATCCTTGATATACAGCTGCGATCGCAGGTTGGGCATATGTGACCACCAGGCGCCGTTGCATTATCAGCCTTCTTTTTGCTTCTGTTGTGTATGACATCTGCAATCCGAGACCCATCCTTCATGCTCTCTCTCCATGTAGATCTATCCAGTGCTACTTTTCCCAGCTGCTAGTGTAGACTTTGAAGAGCTTCATACCGCGTTTGCATACATCCGTATAACGTAAAAGTGGGCGACCAGCGGCTCTCCTGCCTTCTATTAGAACTCCATACAGAATGTAAATGATACAATTAAACTTAATATAAACTTTGTTTTGTTTTGTTTTGTTTTTTAAACTAAGTATTCTTTATGTTTTTTTGTTAACACTGTAAAATCAATTCGCTAAACATTTTTGCAGACAGCACAAACTAATTTTTATTACTGATTTGGCAACAGTATGATATAATAATATGACGTCCTTGACATTGTCTTTTTTTATCTCTCAATTTCAAAATCTGTCACAGTCTTCCAGTTTTTAGCCCCCCATAAGGGGAATAAGCCGCTATTAGGTTTGTGCAAAATGTCCGTCTGTCCGTCTGTCACACTCAGATCTCAAAAACTAGAACAGATATGAAAAATATTATTTCATCATTAAATGCGACTTGAAAAGTTTAGGTGCAACGGCTACTTTTGGTTTTCTAAAAGCAAACCGTTTAATTTATAAATTTAATTATACAAGCGATTTTTTTCATAAAAATACACCAATTCTAAAACAAGTACGTAATTGTAAGGGAGGCAATGTTACAATATGCTGACAATGATTGACAACCTATGTGTATTTTCAATATCACCAAGTCAAATATATTTATAACATATACAGGAAATGTCTACAACAAATATAAATAATACTTGAAGATGTTTTTTCTGGTCAAATAGCTGCTAAAATTAAAAGATAACATTTCTGTTTGTTTATAAAGGCTAATAATGCATTTTGTATGTAAATATCATGCAGCGACTTTCTTGCAGTAGCGTAACGTTGCAACATGCTGCACGAGAAGCCAATTCCTAAATTTTTCTCAAAAATCAGATTTTATTTATTTTTTATTTAGTGCCTCTATTCGAATAAAAGAAGCTTATTTTGTGCGTATTGTCTGTTGGTCGGTCAGTCTGTCACGATTAGATTAATTAATAACACCAAAGGCTATTGTAAATCTGATTTAACCTTTAATGTTTCATTCAGAAATATTGCAATAGTTTTAAGTATCTATAATTCATTGTTCCGGATGTTTTGTGAAAAACAAATCAATGCCAATGAATATTTGTTTGCTCTTCTAACTTATAGTAGATTTTATTTCCATGCTTAAGTGTTGCAAGAAACACATGATCTTATATATATTTTTCCGGTTTTTTTATGTAAATAGCATATAAATGCTAAATAAAAATATCTATACTGATTTATATTTCATTAACTATAAAGTTGTTCCGGATATTGTTTTATAAAAAATAAATTATGTTATATGATTGTTTGAAATGGCATAATTGACTAATATTACACTTATATTCTTTGACACTACGTCACATAGTTTATTTTTTTCAAAAATATCGACAATAGGTTGTTCAGGATTTTAAAAAAAGAAAGTAATTTTCTAGAAACAATTATTGAAAATCAGGTTTAAGACTTATTTTACAGTTAATTTTCTTGCCGAAACATAATAAAAGTTGTTTAATCGGTAAAGAATGTTCCGGATTTTGTTTCAAAAAAGAAATCGACCTACATTAATTTAATTTTCTTACAAATCGTCGCCAAAAATGATCCGAATTTTATATGAAAAATCTAATAACGCTAATAAATGTTTAAAATCCCTCTTCTAATAAATAAAACAAATAATTTTCTCATTTACGAAAATTGGTTGTTCCGGATTTTTTATGAAAAATAATTTAACTCTATTTATGTAAAATCGCACTTCTCTCTTACTCTACATTTAACTTTCTATCTAAAACGTTAGAAAATCTAATTATCGTTAATATTATGCTCCGATTTGTAAGGAATACAACTTCCTAACACCAAAGTATGGTTTGAAAATATCTCCATAAGTCTATGGTACATCTAATTTTTATAACAGACCATTCCACAAATTTAATTAAAGGTCTTTGATTGATCTGGAATTCTTATTTTCTCTCACTATAAATATATAAACATCCGTAACAATCTATTATAGAAACTTAAAACTAATGCGATATTTCGGAAGGAAAATTAAATTTTAATCAGATTTTCAATAGCTTTTAGTCTCTTTTTTTTCTCGCTATTAACATGACGGACAGACAGACTGACAGACAAAACCAAAAAAAAACGTCTTTAATCCTTATATATATATATATATCATGGGCGTAGCCAGGATTTTTTTTCGGGAAGGTTTTTTTTTCTCCCCCCCCCCCCACCCCCCCACCCCGAAAAAAAATTTTATATATATGTTTGTAAGGATGAATGTGTGTGTGTGTGTACATAGTTAATCTCTATTACATTCTGACGCTTCATTCGTCAAGCATTATTTTTGGTATTGAAAGCCAACTAAATGCATATTCTGAGGTACCTACAATGCATTATTTTGCTATTTAAAAGTTTTATTTCAAAAACCTAGTGTGCTATTCTTACTGACTTACACCCTCCCGCGCCTTGCGGCGCATTTGCTGGAAAGCTGTTTCCACAAAAATCTGACACTGGCAATGTCTGAAGCCTCTTCCCACATGCTCTGAGGACCTCCATGAAAGTGTGGCGCCAAGTTGTACTAGGATGTCATCGCAACTCTTATTATGCGCATTTCATTTTGTCGGAGAACATGTCCCGCAAACTTCATTCGACGCTCTGTCACAACCTTACTAAGGGGTCGACTCCCATTCCTTGATTTAGACCCAATCTCTAAAACTGACTCCTAAAAACCTTCTTAGCCATCTTTGTAGAGCCACATTTAGTGCTTTTCAATTTCATTGCTCTTTATTAATGGAGCCCAGCTACTGGTAGACATGTGTAACTTCTCTTGACTACGATCTTGGCATTAGGTGACTATTTTGCTTTAGATGTTATATCGAAAAGGGAAGTTTTATCGTCAAAATCATCTGTTGGGGGGTTTTAAACTAAAATATATCTGGAGTTGTTTTTGTTTTTTTTTAATTCAAAATCACATTTAGCTACCGTCATATACTTTGGTGATTGTAGTTTGCTTTAAAAATAATATTGAAGAGAGAGGCTTTCAACCTTAAAACGCGGTGATTTTAAACTAAAAACTTTTTAAAAAGCCATCTGGAGGAGAGGGGTTGAAACTCACCCCCCCCCCCCATTGTTTTGGCTACGCTCAAAGAATTTTAGTGTGTAATTTGCGTTTTTTTATATTGAAGAGGTATTTTTTAGCATCAAACCCCTCTGAATGGAAATTTAAACTCAAAATACCCAATAGGCTTGGCTACGCACATAGCATTTTGACTGCGAAATTTGTTTGTTTTTTTATTTTGAAAATTTATTTTTTAGGTTCAAATCCCACTGGCGGGGGATTAAACTCAAAACCCCTTTGGCTATGCTCATAGCATTTTGAGTGCGTAATTTGCTTTTTTTAAATATTGAAGATGTATTTTTAGCTTCAAACCCAGCTGAAGAGGGGTTTAAACTCAAAACCCCTTTGGCTACGCTCATACAATTTTGAGTGTGTAATTTGCGTTTTTATATTGAAGAGGGTTTATCGTAAATTTTAGAGAGGGGTTTAAAATCAAAATCTTCCTTAGATGTGCTCTTGGAATTATGGGATTGTCGTTTGCATTTTTTATGTTTTATAGAAGAGTGGGATTTAAATGCAAACCCCCCTGGTAGGGGGTTTTAAACTCAAAACCCCTTGGTAGTGGGTTTCAAACTCAAAACCCCCTGGTAGGGGGTTTTAAACTCAAAACCCCTGGTAGGGGGTTTTAAAATCAAAACCCCTGGTAGGGGGTTTTAAACTTAAAACTCCTGATAGGGATTTTAAACTCAAAGCCCCATGGTATGGGGTTTCAAACTCAAAACCCCTTCGTAGGGGTTTCAAACTCAAAACCCCTTGGTAGGGGTTTCAAACTCAAAGCCCCTCAAAGCCCCCTGGTATGGGGTTTTAAACTCAAAACTCCCTTGGCTATACTAGGGCAAGTGATGGTTTAGTATTAAAATTTCACCTAAAATAAACAAAATTAAAGCAAAAGATCAGTCACTAAACTCCGACACCCCGCCCGAAGGGGGGGGGGGGGGAAATTCATTTGGGGGGGGGGTCGAACCCCCCCCCCGGCTATGCCCATGATATATTTATATACATATTTAGTCTAACTAGCTCATCAAATGAACTGAAAGAACAAACTCGGTGCACCTCTATCTTTGATCCCTCGAGAAGCTGCTCCCATAGAAGACATTTTTTAGTCTAATAGGACGTGTGACGCAATGGAATGTTTTTCCTTTGACGTCATATGGAGTTAATTTTTTAAATGAAATGCTAAAAGATCTCACTCGGTGCACCAATGTCTATGAACACTCGACAAGCTGCTCGTATAGATGATATTTTTTAGTCTAACTAGGCCGTGTGACGTAGTGGATTTTTTTTCATTTGAAGTCATATGGAATAAATTCTTTAAATGCTGAAACAACTCGGTATAATAATGTTTATTAAACCTCGTAATGTGACTCGCATTTTAAAAAGACAGGATAGCTAGATTTAAATCCAGATTTTTTTTTACACTAGAGCTAAATTTTTTACACTAGATCTAGATTTTTTTTCTTACACTAGAGCTAGATTTTTAAAACTAGATTAAGATTTAAGTTCTAATTAAAATCATTATAGAATCTAGATCTATAATTTCTTGGTCTAGTTTAGAAGGTTTGTTGCTTTACATGTTTCGGATGTTCCTTCAGAGTTGTAGTCCAAACCTCCCGTAGGACGACGAGGGATAGGAGCGGGCATGGTTTGAACATGGGGCCATCGATGAATCCAAACGACAGTCCAGCGCGCAAACCGCACTACCAGACAGCCATGATTTAGACTAGATCAAGATCTATAATTTTAATTTCTAGACTTAAAGTGTAGATTTTTATTTCAAAAGTCTAGATTTTCAATATGTCAATATTGCAATGTTAAAAAAATTAAAAACTAATCTACTTTTTTAATATTTCATATTGCAATTAGTCTATTAATTGATTTTCTAGTTTTTTTTAAATAAAAATCTTATCTGAATTACATCTACATTATCCCAAATATATATTTTAAATATAGATCTAGTAGATATAGATATTGAGAGTGCTAAATTAGTAGTCTAAATTAGGTAGATCTACATGCTCATTTTAGTTCCATTTAAATGAAAATGCTCAATACCAAAAGATTATCTAAAATCGCTGTTCTGACATATTGTACATATCCGGTAGTTGTCATTCCGTAATGAGTAGATATATTATCAATAATAGCCTATTCGTTTGTAACCAGTTTGTCATTAGATTAAGAGCAATGCCTGGTCGTGCAGGACTGATTATCTCTAAGGTCTCGGTTTCATATTATGCTCGATGCCATCCTCAGTCGACCAGCGAATATGCGGATCCGACAGGGTTCCGTCTTCCACGTGGGCCGCCTCTGAGTTTGTGTGGCAACACAAACTGTCTTTGTTATCTTTTTATTATCTTAAATTGAAAACTTAAACATTGAGAAGATTATTTATTGCAAATATCTCAAATATATATATATATACCGGAAGCAGAGAGAAGCAGAAGAAAGGTGTTTTCTATTCAAAAATGTGAATCAATCTTATCCTCGTGAGGAGAGCACCTCATAAATTTCCCGAGGGTCACAAGTAATGGAGAAGTTTAGAATTTGAAAATAAAATGTGAACTCATTGTTTTGAGGACAAAAAAGTGACTAGCCAAAATGTAATAATTATATTTAAATGTACCTAATCTCTTCTGTTTTCAAAAGACTTATGTTTATTTTCTTGGTGTAAACTTCCCGCATGGCTGGCTGAAGAATAGTTCCCTTTCAAACTTTGTGATCTATAGGGCAGTTGAAGTTAAGATCATCTGTTTTTGTGGCCCACGGTTAACGAGGGTGTCGTGTGGCCAGCACAACGACCGACCGCCTTTACTTTTCCCTAACTAAAGTCAGATACCCATTATAGATGGGTGGACTCAGAAGCGCTCAAAGATCTCAAAATTAAAAATCCTAGTCTTCACCAGGATTCAAACCCGAGAGCCCCAGCTTGAAAGCCAAGCGCTTTAACGCTTATATATATATATATATATATATATATATATATATATAATTTAATCTTAGATTAGTTCCAAGTCAAAAAGGAAAATCTTTGAATTGTTCAAAGACGGGTGACACGAAACTCGCTTCATAAATTTGTACAATAAAAGTTTTAAATTGTTGTCCTCTAAATAACTAGTAAGAACTAATCAATTGTATTGGGTCAGTGCACAATAATAAAAATGTTCAGTTAAAATAATCCTCACGATAGCACTTCGTATCTCTGACAATGACATCGTCGTCTTTCTCTAGAACTTACACTTTGGCTGGACAAATAATATCGACAGATATTTAGTTACTTTCTGTTCCCCCTTCCTATTCAGGAGAATCGATACCGATGAGATGTATTTCAAACCAGACTCCATCTTCCCCTTCTCTGGCTTGCAACTTAAGATTGGTGTCCAGCAATCGAGCTTGGCAACAAACCTGTGGATGCCGGGACGCCCCGCTCCAACATAGGCCAAGAGAACTGGTCAAATAAATTTGGGATCTATGACCACAAGGTGACACAAGGTGTAGATTGCAAACAGCAGAGATAACATCAATAGAATGTATGGGTCAGTCGAGGCAAATAAACTCTAAAGTCTAGACGGTTTTTTTTCCCACGTCAAGGAAATGGCTTCCATCAACAATGACAACAATGCTCTTGATATATTAAAAATGTCTGCCAGTTTGAAGATAGAGAGTAGTAAACTGGAATATGCAAACTCATCAATAGAAAATACATTATTTAAAATCAGCAATAAAAATAACTTTGACCTACATTGAAACTAGTGCTATAGAACACGCTGTGTACCAATGAACAAAGACAAAAATGTTACTAGATATTAATCTTAGTCGTTAATGTAACAAATTATAATCTCTGTTCTACACATGATCATTTATTCATAATGTTTTAGCTTTTGCCCCCAATTGAAGCAATCTTCATTAGCTAGACTAGTTTCTTCAGTGTACTCTCATTGTTTCCTTCATATTGGTTCTCCATTTACTGACCCGTAGGGAAACATAACAAAACTAAAATGATATTTATATCACTAGATACCTGCATTGTCTAGTTATATATCATTGGATGCCTGTATCGTCTAACATATCACTGGATGCCTGTAGTGTCTAGTTATATATCATTGGATGCCTGTATTGTCTAATATATCACTGCATGCCTGTATTTTCTAGTTATATATCATTGGATGCCTGTATTGTCTAGTTATATATCACTGGGTGCAAGTAAAACTAGAACCATCTATAGAAATACTTAACAAACTAGAACTTTTAAGGGATTTGCCTCCGTATAAGACAATATTCCATTCAATGTAATTAGTGTTCAAGATAAGAAACACCTATAGAATATTTTATTGTAAATTTAGAAAACTAAATAAGTTTTACTTTAAGGTTAAAAAAAAGTCTTTCAATATAGGACTAACGTAGCATGGAACCGATCAATCACAGTGTGTGTGTGTGTGTGTGTGTGTGTGTGTGCACGTGGCGCGTGCATGTGGCGCGTGGTGTCTCAGAGTAGATTCTGTTTATTTAACCGTCATGCCATTGATTATAATTTTTTTTTTCAAACTGTGGTCAGGTCATTGTATGTTCACAAGGCAAACATCTTTTCAGAGGCGATTTGTTGGCGATCAGTGAAGACATGATCCAGCTTGGTCTAGGACTGCCATCTTTTATTGAATCAAAATGGACAAGGTGAAATTCAAATTACTTGGGAAAAAAAAAGGGGGGGGGGTGAAATACAGGAAACAGAAAAACATAGGTGGAGACTGGTATATAGAAACAAATGTTGATATGGTCAACTTAAAATAGCACCTAGGTGCTATTTTATGCTAACAGGTTTAGGGTGCTTTTTACTAGACAACGTGAGAGCTTCTTATGTAAAAATAAAAGAAATTACATATATAGGTCTGTGACCAACCTCCTGAAAGTACAGGAGACTGAAGACTTAACACACAAAGAGCCCGACAGCCGACTGCCAGACTCCAAAAGACAACAGCAACAAGCTAACAAAGACAGTATGTAAGGAAAAAACAGATTCGAAATCGGCCCCGAAGTGGCCCACTCAGGAATGTAAAAGGCAGGTTTCAATATTGTCAGAAAGACTATCAGAAACTAGGAACTAGAAACTCTCAACAACTACATCCCTACCTCCGTCTAAACATAAAGCAGAGACGTGCTGGTGTCGAAAGTGTTGCCGATACTGGTGTAGTCATAGTTCGACTAACGACTTGATACCACAGAATACGGAGATTTATTACTGTTATTATAATTACATTGTTAATATTCATATGTATTCAATGAAATGATAGTTATGAAGATATAGTTAAATGTGAACCTGGAAAAACTGATGATATTGAATGACTATCCGACCAATGACGTTGTGTTGTAAAGGGCGCCAATCTCTCATTCAAAGCCTCAACAAATAAACTCTTTATTTCCGTTCAAGACCCTTCTCTTTTGTTTAAAATGTAAGTAACTGATATGACAGAAAATACTTAAGTTAGTGATAGAACTTTTGGTAAAACACTTTTTTTTTACAAAAAATCTTAAACAGTTTGCAAAAATGGGTCAAAAATATGCTAGATTGTATTTCCCTGTATAATATATAGCCTCATGTGTTTTCTACTATTAATAGTGAATAGTTGTAAAATGATGGATTTTTATGGAACAAATGTTTGCATAGTTGATTTAAAAAATAAATTTTTACGCTTTCAGAAAAGAACAAATTAGCCGATCTATCAGAAATTTGAAACATCTCAAATATCATGATATTAGATTTTCAATATCTTTTCAAGTTTATGAGATCTAGTCTAAACGAACGGACGGACGGACGAACGGAAGACCACACAAAACTCATAGCGGCTATTACCCTTTCGGGGGCCGCTAAAACGCTTTTGTAGAACCACATCATGTGACCTTGTATGTATAAGAACTCAATAGGAAGACATTGCCGTAATGAAGAGAACAGCATCAAGTTTTAGCAACGCTTATGTCCACTTTGTCTGTCTGTCTTGTACACATTCTGAACACCTTAGTTCTTCAACCTTCTCGGATCTACAGGAAACTTTCCACGATGAATGATTGAAATCAAAATTGGAGACTGTGACAATCCCAAAAAAATTATAAGTTAATTAAATATGTGTAATTAATTCATTTTGTTTGATATCGAAAAAGGGAAATAATAATAAAGTATTGAAAAATACGGCTTCAAATGAAATTCTTCCCTTGAATTTTTTCAAAATAATTTTGTTATATTGCATGTTATGAATGAAAAGATAAAAAGAAAAAATCTAAAAAAAAAAAAAGGGGGTGGGGTTTAGATTATTATCTGGGTCAAGAAATGAATATCAAAACATGTCGGCTGTCCTCTTGTCTGACAGATCGTTGAACATTCTGCTTGCTCCAGGTCATTTGTTTGCTAGTTCTATTCAGTCATGATTGTTGTCTAACGTATTGTAAGTTGTAGGAAGTCCTCACTTCTTTGTTTCTGGCCCTCTGAATCTCGTGTTTGGATTTCTCGTTCCGTTCTCTACAGAAAAAGTCCTGAATGACTCTTTTTTGAGACATACGCAGACCACCTGAATTTACATTTTATATTCTTCATCGCGATACTCTCTGACTTTGTGATGCGATTTTTATTTTGTGACTTCTTTAAGCAAACTCATCGCTAAGACATTGAAGTCGCTTTCTCTGTCTGCTCTTGAATCCAAGATGTACAGGCTTGTAATAATGCGGTTTTCATCAAGGATCACATCAGAGAGAGAGAGAGAGAGCGAGACCGAGATATACTAAGAAAGAGAAAGAAAGAATCAGAGAGAGAGAGACAAAGGGGAGAGAGAGGGAGGAAAGAAGAGAGAGAGACAAAGGGAGAGAGAGGGAGGAAAGAAGAGAGAGAGAGGGAGACATCCTAATTGACCAAAAAAAATGTCAAAGTAATTGTGAAAGCGTAAGAAAGCGGTCTCGAGAGCGGTCTAGAGAGTGGTCTAGAGAGTAGTCTAGAGAGCGGTCTAGAGAGCGGTCTAGAGAGTCTTCTAGAGAGTAGTCTAGAGAGCGGTCTAGAGAGCGGTCTAGAAAGTGGTCTAGACAGTGGTCTAGAAAGTGGTCTAGAGAGTGGTCTAGAGAGTGGTCTAGAGAGTAGTCTAGAGAGTGGTCTAGAGAGCGGTCTAGAAAGTGGTCTAGAGAGGGGTCTAGAGAGTGGTCTAGAGAGTAGTCTAGAGAGTGGTCTAGAGAGTGGTCTAGAGAGTGGTCTAGAGAGCGGTCTAGAGAGTGGTCTAGAGAGTGGTCTAGAAAGTGGTCTAGAGAGTGGTCTAGAGAGCGGTCTAAAGAGTGGTCTAGAGAGTGGTCTAGAGAGTGGTCTAGAGAGTAGTCTAGAGAGTGGTCTAGAGAGCAGTCTAGAGAGTGGTCTAGAGAGTGGTCTAGACAGTAGTCTAGAGAGTGGTCTAGAGAGTGGTCTAGAGAGAGAGAGAAAGGCAAGATAAGAATGAACCTAGAGCAAACAACATTAAGAGCAGAAGACCAACCCTACATGGAATAAAATTATCGTCAAATAAATCAAACAGCCAGGAAGGACAGTTAACTCTCCAGGGGCCGTTCTCCATTAAAGGCTTTCTCCTAACAAAGCCAAATATTGAACAAGTTACGTCTGCTGAACAGTGCTTAACATATGAAGTCTACGTCATTCGTTAGAACAGACTAAATCTAACTGGTCTTGAAATACAAGAGCTCTGGGTTATACTGTCACAAGTGACATAGAATTAATTGACCTTTAAGTGCATAATTAACAAAGGTTTTGAAATCCTAGGAACATTTGATTTTGAAAAAGCAACATTTTTAGAAAATTAGGCTTACAATGTAAACATACTCACGAACACCCATATGAATACCCACACACACATATACTTGTACAGTGGCGTTCTAGTCTCCGAATACAGTGGTACATTTAGGGGGCTTTAGAAAGTCCACTGTAATTATGACAAACAAGTAAAATTTATTTTTAAAATTTTTTTTTTCAAAAAAGCTTATATTTATTGAAATTGATTCAATCATTTATGCAATTAATTTTTAAAAGATCTTAACCAACAATAATAAATTGATGCGATTGGAAATACTTTATTGATTGCTTTTGTTTAACACAACTTTAATGCCTAGCCCTAACTCTAGCAACTTTAATGCTTATAGCATGTTCAGTGCGCTATAGTCCAATTACTTTAGTGGACCAGCTTGGGGAGAAAGTGTTTCTGGGAGAAGGCTTCCAAGCTGCCTTTTTGTCAAGTATTTTTATTGGAATCTAACACGCCATTTTATTTTGTTTTTCTAGCGTTTTTTAAAAGCTTGAAATTAGGACCACGGCTTAAATTTGCGAGCTAAAAACAGAAAACCTCATAAATTGTTTGATGTGCCGTAGCCGTATGATCTTTCCCTCGAATTAATATTTCTTTTGACCAGAGGCGTAGTGAGGGGTAGGGCAAGTGGGCACGATTGCCACGCGCAGCCTATATTTCTATGTGATGTTCATGGAAAATGGGGAAGGGGCGCCAATAATGTACCTTCCCCCGGGCGCACGTTTTACTCACTACGCCTCTGCCTTTGACACCCACTACCGTTTGAAATGGCTCAGATGATGTAAGTGTTACTTGAAAACAAAAACAAAAGTTACAAATAACATTTGCAGTTTTGAATAGATAAGTATCTTTAAGTAACTATCGGCAGTTATCAATGCTCTTCAGCTACAAAGAAAACGGATTCAAAGTCCCTTGTCGCTTGACTTTAGCGGTGTAGGGTGTAAGGTGTCGGGTGTAAGGTGTCGGGTGTAGGGTGTAGGGTGGGTCTCTTTACTAGAACACTGATTTGTCTTTCGACTGTAATATTGATAACGCGGATACCTAGTGGTGTGGCTGTTGGATAGCTAGACACATTGGCGTAGGGTGGAAAGGAGTGCCATGTGGATGACCAAAGAAAAATGGCGTTTACTAACAGGTAAGTGATAACTGTGCGTCTAATTTTTTTGTCAGAATCTTGAAACACTAAATGTAGAGTGTGATTTGAGGGCGCAGTGTAAAAAGTACATCTCAATCTATCGGTCTGCCTGTCTGTTTGTCTGTATATCAATCAATCAATCTATCTATCTATCTATCTATCTATCTATCTATCTATCTATCTATCTATCTGAAGTTAAAGGTACATTGTATTCTAGTTTCAAGCACTTCCATGTGTTTCTTCTTCTTGCCTTTGAATGAACTGTTGAGAACCAAGAAATACACTTAGTGACCGTCGACCAGCTGCTGGGCGTAGTTTCAAGACCATTCTGACAACTACAAATCTATATAGCATATTAGTCTGACATACGCATTAGGCCGGAACTTTTTTTAAAATATTGATTTTGGAGGTCCCACCGGTGGACGCTGTGTAAGGTCTTGTGACCACAGATATATATGTATGGCGGTGGATTGTGGAGAGAGAGAAGCCAGGAATCAATACTGTCTGTACGTTACGCTGACAAGTCTCAGGCCACCCCACTATCAACTAATACCAATTTGATGTAATAATCAGTAGGGTGCTTTTGGATTAAATATCGATCGATACCTGCTTTCAATAGGTAATAGTCACATTGCAGATGTAATTCTAGTCCACGGCTAACGAGTCTCGGAATGTTTCGTACGACATTACGTGTGTGTGTGTGCTCGCGTGCAAGGGGCAGTAAAGTGATCACCGATTTCTATTGATAAACTCTTCACGACGGCAAATGGTCAACCAGAAGTGGAGAAAGAAGGGGGAGAGGTGTGGCAGAGGGAGTTAATGAATGTACTTAATGGTTTAAAAGAGGTGAACTAGAGGGCTCTAATGAATCCACACTCTAGATAGAAACATTCGCATGACAAGAGAGCTCAGATACAAGGAAATGTTTATAACAACTCTAACTCTCTTAAAGAAGAAATAAGGATCTCACACACACTGATGTCTTTAATACGTTTTCATCCCTAGGACTGAGTTATGGAGCAGTGTGTGGATGTTCATGGAGCAGTGTGTGGATGTTCATGGAGCAGAGTGTGGATGTTCATGGAGCAGTGTGTGGATGTTCATGGAGCAGTGTGTGGATGTTCATGGAGCAGTGTGTGGATGTTCATGGAGCAGTGTGCTGATGTTCATGGAGCAGTGTGTGGATGTTCATGAAGCAGTGTGTTGATGTTCATGGAGCAGTGTGTGGATGTTCATGGAGCAGTGTGTGGATGTTCATGGAGCAGTGTGTAGATGTTCATGGAGCAGTGTGTGGATGTTCATGGAGCAGTGTGTGGATGTTCATGGAGCAGTGTGTGGATGTTCATGGAGCAGTGTGTGGATGTTCATGGAGCAGTGTGTGGATGTTCATGGAGCAGTGTGTTGATGTTCATGGAGCAGTGTGTTGATGTTCATGGAGCAGTGTGCTGATGTTCATGGAGCAGTATGTTGTGTGTTGATGTTCATGGAGCAGTGTGTTGATGTTCATGGAGCAGTGTGTTGATGTTCATGGAGCAGTGTGTTGATGTTCATGGAGCAGTGTGCTGATGTTCATGGGGCAATGTATGACTTGGGGCTAATCAAACTGACATTTCGTGGCGTTTTATTTACTCACAAATCTTGACTAAATATTGAAATGTTCTCTTTCAAAGAAAATATACTTATTCACAAATAGATCTATGAAGAAATACCACACAAAATGTCGAATGATTTAATAATTTATTTTTAATCACTTCAACTACTGCTTTTGTCATACAATAAACACAAGTGGTTATGTCCCTTGATAAGCCATTCACTTCCTTTTATCTGCAGGGATCTTACTTAAGGTTACGTCAGAATTCCTCATCCAATACGAATACGCACACATACTCCACAACATTTGGCTTATTTTTTGGAGTACTGAAGTAGCATCTTTTGCATCCAGCAGAAACCTGGATCCTTTAACCTGTACAGTTGATCTCAACATTAATGAGATTTATTTCCCTACAAATTTTACAGTCTATGTCTAGCTCTAACTGTCGGCCCCACGGGGAAAACTCGAGTTTGACGGTTATAATTTTTTTAATTTAAAAAAAAAAAAATCTAAATTAGGCTCGAGACTATATCTAGGTCTTAAGCCAACATGGCGTAGTCAGCCGTATTACCATACTTATGCGATAACTGTAAATTTAATGTTGTTTAAATTTTTATTGAAGCTTTTAAACGTTACATATATTTTTAAAGTAAATCTAATATAGATTGCATCTAGATTCATGATTCAATAATAAATCCATACTGGATTCTTAATCAGAACTTGAGGTCTAGTTCTAGATATAAATGTCTATATAATGAACATACTAACTAAAAATCGCAAAATAGTAGACCTTTCTCAGAGTCCGAATCGAACAATGCGTAAGTTCTAGTTGCTAATGTTATCACGGGTTCGATACCCGAATTCATCTAAACATTTTTGATTTTTTAAAAACTGAAATTTAATGATGGAGGTATTGCCTTTAAAAAAAATATTTTAATAAATGTTTTTCTTGTTTAAAGTCTTGGTCGATACGTCATTTCGTCCTTTAGTTAAAAAAAAACAAAAAACAGAAAAGCTTGATGTTGTTACAAAATGGGTAGGTGTTGTTGAAGTAGTAAAGCTTTTTGAACTGGCGTAGGCACTTATAAGAGTTGGTGATTTCCCTTTGAAAAAAAAAAAGAGATTTTCCTGGGAGTGTGTTTATAAACACGAGTCAGAGTGGGGGACAGAATGGGAATGGGTGACAAGAAGCTACCACAACGGAAACATGGACAAAGTTTCTTTACGATTATACAGTTGTCAAAAGTTACCAGTACATATATATATCTATATATAGGAAAGTAAACGAAGGAAGGTGTGTCATTCCCTCTTTGAATTTGACTTGAAATACAACTATCCTCAGACTACTTCAAGCATCCACACAGGAACTCGTGCAATGAAAAACAAAAAATGTCTTGTTATTAAAACACCAGAAAATCATGAAAAAATACATTAAACTAAACAAAACTTGTATTAGGGGTACTTGTATCCATTAATTTGGATCTGTTATGTTATTACACATCCGATTGATCTAGACCAGTGATTTCCAAAGTGGTCTATATAGACCCCCCAGGGGTCTACGAAGACTTCCAAGGGGTCTACGAAAGTTAAAAAGGGAATTGGGGGTCTATGAGATGTGCACGGGGGTCTACGATAAAGAATCTCAATTCAGCATGTCGTGACTTTAATTTTGACAATTGTAATTTTTTCATACACACATTTATGATTTGTACCTTAGGAAATCCTTAAAATTGTTATCCTGCTGATTGAATAAAAAAATATTTTTTTTTAAATTTTATAACTATTTAAATAGTGTAGTTTTGTCTAGTTATAACTTTGACAAAAAGAAATGTAGACTGTACAGCGTTAAGTATTTGAAATTGAACTTCATTACTTCCTTGTCCTTGTTAATGTGCCATTTTTTTATGACGCTATGAAACCAATTAAGCTGGAGGATCATTTGAGATGATGCCACCCTGATGAAAAGATAATGGTTTGCAAAACTTTCAAACACTCAAAGATAAAGTTCAGAATACACCCACAAAATCTCTCTTTGACCTGACAGTGAGAAGAAGATGATTATAAATTATTGAACGTTTTACTATATCTCTTTACTTATAGTAAAATACTGAAAACCTCACACGATATGCAAATTATTGATTTTACCAGCCGTTGAAAAAATTGTAAAAACGCTTACATAGACTTATATCATTAAAAGAATTTCATGTTTGGGTTTTATGGCCGGTGTCTTGTTTTGGGCCTCTGTAATGCAATTTTGAAGACATGGTCGGCATATTCTGGTGACACTCCAAAAGGGCAAATTTCAATGGTCCCAATTTTGAGCTTCCAGAACATATGTTTTCTCATTATGAGGTGTACGGTTTTGATGTGAACAATTTAGGTGGTTCTATCGGGATAGTTTATAATAGGTGCCATCTTTCTTGTATATCGAATGAAAGCTTGTCCATTACTCGTTTTAACAATTCACTATTAGTTTCTTCATTTCTTCCTGATAGAGTGCGATGTTCAAGTGTGTATTTGTTTTCTCACATTTGGCAAGTGTGTCAGCCTTCTATTTCGTTCTATTTAAACATTGGAGAACAGTGTTCTTGTTGTTGTTGAGCTTTACAAGGTCACACAATATGTTTTGTACAAAATCTTTTGGATGTTCCTTCAGATTATGTGGATAATTACATCCTAGCCCAAACCTCCCGACGGGAGATGCGAGCAGGCAATGTGACAACCGAACGTCAGTCCAGGCATCATGAGTTGTTTTATTTAGGAGGCATCAGAGTTTGTCAAGCTTTGACGGACTATTTTTATTTTTTTTTGTAAAAAAATTTAACTTTTTGGTGAACTTGGCTGATTCGCTAGCATGAAAGCTGTTAGCTCCAGTGCTCCTATTTCTTTTCTGTGGTTGTCAAAAAGCTCCATGATTACAATGAACTTAATTTTGTAATTATTTTTTCTCGATTGGGCCATTCAATGAGTATTCCAGCACCTCCGTTTGTGGAGGCTTTCTGAGAACCATCAATGCAAACTCTGACCCATTAGTTGTTAGGACAATGGATTTGCAGAAGAGTTCACTAAATTCTTGAACTCTGTTGGAATATAGTCAAATATTTCTTTCTTCTTATGTAAGTCTTTGCAAACAACATACTTCTGCAAACTACACATTTCTGTAGACAGCTGGCTGGGTCAACCTTGTATGGTAATCAAATTATTATGGCTCAAGAAATCAACGAAAAACTGCTCTTTGTGAAAACTTTTACTGTGATACTTAAGGCACATTAATATTTAATGTTTTGAAGAACTACTTCATAAAACAACAAATCCCTATATGAAAAATTATCTCCGTAGCAACGGATGATGAGCTTGCAAACCTTTAAAAATAAAAAGTTTTCAATGTGCTTAGTGATTGTATGCTATACGTATTAACTGTTATATAATGGGTTAAAATTTGAATTTTGTTAATAAATTTATTTTAAAAAAATTAATTCAACTTAAAATGTAGTTTGAAATTACTTCTTCACTCCTCGTATCACTGGTTAGAAGTTATGTTACACAAAATGTGTAGTTTAAAATTACTTCTTCACTCCTCGTGTCACTGGTTAGAAGTTATGTTACACAAAATGTGTAGTTTAAAATTACTTCTTCACTCCTCGTGTCACTGGTTAGAAGTTATGTTACACAAAATGTGTAGTTTAAAATTGATGAACTTTCAAAAATTCAATATAACTTAAGTAGGGGGTCTACGGAAAACCAGAAAATATTTCAAGGGGTCTTCGAGACAGTAAGACCGGGAGCAACTGATCTAGACATAATAAATCTGAAATATTTCTATCAATTGTTTTTGTTTAGCTTTTAGCTTTCTCAATGCGCTATGATCCTGTCACTTGTCTGGACCTGTTTTGAAAGGGGGAGGGAAGAAGAGGGTATCTTGGTGAATGTTTACATGATCGTTTTTTTAAATGCATAAAACAATGTTCACTCTAGGCTTAAGAGTCAAAGAGTCCTCAAGGGGACTAATTCAACTTATACCACCACATCTGTCAAGTACAATTTCTTTCCCTTACGCAAGATACAAAATAAAAATACCAAAAGTTAATTATCTAATTGGTTAATGATTCTTGCTTGTGTTATCAGGTAAAAGAAATAAATGTGCAGGATTTCAGCTTAATCCAATATTTGGTGTGGGAGAAATAACCTGTAGAAACTTTTTACAAGACAGACGGACAGATTGAATTGATAAACGCTTTGTAAATAGTTCTCTACTTAAATAGCAGACCTAAATAGTTTGCGTAAATAGTAGACTATTAGTGAGTAAAAAAATGTTCACTCAGGGCTCAGGAGTCCTCAAAGGAACTAATTCAAATTATACCACCACATAAGTCAAGTAATATTTTTCCCTTGTTCAAGATACCAAACAAAATAATTAATTACCAATAGTTAATGAACTAATTGTTTTTTTTTTATTGATTCTTGTCTTGTCAGGCAATAGAAATAATTGTGCAAAATTTCAGCCTAATTCGAGATTGGGTGTGGGAAAAATAAAGTGCACAAATTTTTTGCCAGAAAGACAGACAGTGAGTTGATATAAGATTTGTAAAAAAAAAAACGAGGTGATGAGCTAGTGGGCTTAAGAGCAAAACTTGTTGTTGTTGTTGTGTGTGTTCACGTTCTGTCACGCCCATAATTGATATCTGTATAGCACTGGGTTCTCTCGATGACCCTGATTCAATAAATCCTCATCGCTTGCGTGCTGGACAGCAACCAGGAAATAAGAAGGAAACGAATAGAGAAGTCACGAACAAGTTTTTTAAAATGTGTTTATGTTATATTATATTATATTATATCTACCAAAAAAAATAAATTATTAAAGAAACTCCCTTATACTTTAATGAGAGCATCATATCCGAGAGACATCCTCGATAATAGCCTATTTAATAACTAGGTACGTTAATATACAGATTGTAACTTTTATTTGACTCGGGTACGCTAGAATTGTTCTCGTTAAGCGTTCCGGAGTATAAAAACGAATCAATTAGAAACTGAAAAATATTGTGGCATATATATTGGAACCAAATTAGCATAAAATGATCAACTTTGATTCACATTCTAATTTCAAGATCTCATTCATGCATCAATATACAAATCAATGTTCCTATTCTAATACTAAGAAAGTTGGGGTTCCAGAGAGCGTTCTACCATAAAACAAATTGCTATGCAGGTCAACGATAAGTTTTCACTGAATTTGGAGTTTGTAGCTTTCAAGACAAACTTCTAAGGACAATGGGAATGTTCTGTATTTGTTTGCAGAGCTTTCAAGACAAACTTCTAAGGACAATGGGAATGTTCTGTATTTGTTTGCAGAGCTTTCAAGACAAACTTCTAAGGACAATGGGAATGTTCTGTATTTGTTTGCAGAGCTTTCAAGACAAACTTCTAAGGACAATGGGAATGTTCTGTATTTGTTTGCAGAGCTTTCAAGACAAACTTCTAAGGACAATGGGAATGTTCTGTATTTGTTTGCAGAGCTTTCAAGACAAACTTCTAAGGACAATGGGAGTGTTCTGTGTTTGTTTGCAGAGCTTTCAAGACAAACTTCTAAGGACAATGGGAGTGTTCTGTGTTTGTTTGCAGAGCTTTCAAGACAAACTTCTAAGGACAATGGGAGTGTTCTGTATTTGTTTGCAGAGCTTTCAAGACAAACTTCTAAGGACAATGGGAGTGTTCTGTAGTTCTTCAATGTCTCGTGGTAGTGTTGTTTACATTTTATGGCCTCATTGATTCCATTGTTATTTGAACGTGAAAATCACACAGAACATTAATTAAACATGTTCCAATAGTTCACTAATCGATGTGATTGTTTTAGTAAATCTAGTACATCTAGAATCTCTACATCGAGTACTACATTTAGATTGTTTTAGTAAATCTAGTATATCTAGAATCTCTACATCGAGTACTATATCTAGATTGTTTTAGTAAATCTAGTATATCTAGAATCTCTACATCGAGTACTAAATCTAGATCTTCATCAGATCACAGGAGGATATACTGATATAGCCATTGTTAGAACATAACCATATGACTTTGCTTGAAGTTTATCAGAGAAAAAGACCCTCCAACACTCATTGCGAAACAAAACTGGCACATTGTGAGCTAACGTGGTTGATGCTAAACTCACTACACACATTTGTGTGTTATCGTTAAATAATTTTGTTCTAATCACTACACAACTCTCTGGATGCCTTTGTTTTTTAACTCGCTTGTTAGCGTAAACAAAAAGTATAAAGTCCATGTGATTACCATGAATGGTTATTAAGTTTAGAATTTGTCCACATGTGATTACCAAATAACCATGATTAGTTAATAAGTTAAGAATCAGTCGACACATGATTACCATGAATGGTTAATAAGTTTAGAATTAGTCGACACATGATTACCATGAATGGTTAATAAGTTTAAAATTAGTTGACATGTGATTGCCATGTTTGGGTAACTTTTAAAATTAGATTACATATCATTACCATATAACCTTGAATAGTAAATAAATTTATAATTAGACTATATGTGATTACCATGAATACTTAACAAGTTAAGAACTAGTCGACATGTGATTATCTTAAATTGTTAATAAGTTTAGAATTAGCCTACATGTGATTACATGGTTGATTACAATGAATGGTTAATAAGTTTAGAATTAGCCTACATGTGATTACATGGTTGATTACAATGAATGGTTAATAAGTTTAGAATTAGCCTACATGTGATTACATGGTTGATTACAATGAATGGTTAATAAGTTTAGAATTAGCCTACATGTGATTACATGGTTGATTACAATGAATGGTTAATAAGTTTAGAAATTTAAGAGTAAAAAATAACAAACAAATAAGATTTTTTTAAAAGCCACTGGCTTTAAAAGTTTCGAAGGAAATCTAATGGTGTCTCAGATACGGTTTGAGTTTTTAGTGAACACAGACGCTTTATTTAAACAGCTTCACAGTCATGACGTTCTGACCAAAGGTTTAAATACGAATCTAATTAAACACCAAACAAGAAGAGAGTGACGACATTGTCTGTAAAGTGTATGTGCCGTACTTTGTCTTCGTCTAGGCCATGGAACTGAACTCACAAGATTGATTACAAATTTAGCTTTAACTTCAAAGTACAAACGAGTCTCATTGCGTGGACGAAAGATGAAACTAGTAGATCTACATCTCAATACAACAGCCACATTCAAATATCAACACATATACACAAAAGCCAACTTAAGTATTCTATGTGACATCTATACGACAAAAGAGGACACATTAGAGAGAGACAGGACGCAGGAAAGGGGTTAACGTTAGGAAGAGATAGAAAGAGAAAGTATTGTAACAGTCTGCAATTCAACCTCCGGCTTATCGTTATTCTCTATATAATAGTCAGCACCAAGTACGGGGTGGGGGTGATACCATCCAGTAAGTGATCGATGAACTGCTCAGAGCAGATTGTTTTCTATGGTATGGGGTCACGTGTTTCAAACTTCAGAATGAAATCTGACCCATTGTTTAGCACTGACCAGGGGAAAGAACAAACAAACAAACAAACAAACAAAAGAAGATGTGCAGTTGAAGGGGTAGAGAAAGGGGACATTGAGCTGAAATAAAGTACTGATAGAAAAGTACAGAGCAAATGGAATGTGTCAATGGAACTAAACAACTCTCCCTCTCGCTTTCTTTCTCTTTCTATATGCCTCTCTTTCTATCTTTCTCCCGCTCTCTCTTTTTCTCTCTCTTCCTTCTCTCTTTTTCTTTTTTTCTCTCTCTTCCTTCTCTCTTTTCTCTCTCTTCGCTATATCATTTCTTTTCTAATGGATTAATGTAGTGAGAAAAGACAAAACCAAATGACGCCCCTGCAAATGGTCAACTCTCTAGGAGTGACGGAAGAAGAGAACACAAAAAAGGCAGCGCCATTCCACTGAGTCAAAGTATCGATTGAAACCTGTAGGCCTGTGACTTACTGCATGGGTAAGTGCATGACATGCAAGCGGCTTACTGTTGACTGAGATATCACAAGCAGCACTAGACACCTGCATTAAAAACTTTGTAGCATGGAAGTTGTCTTAGTACATTGTGATAATTGAATAGACTCAAGGTTAACCAGATAGCTTTTCAAATGTAATGTTTCATGAATGATAAGTATTACGCCCAACACCACTGATCCGCAAATTATTATTATTTTTATTATTATTATTACTATTAGTTTCGAAATGAACTAATTACCATTCTCTGGCACTGCCAAGGTCGAACTTCGTTACAGGGATACAGGGAAACAGAATTCATTGTCCATGAGAAATGTTCTGGAGTTGTGGCCAATTAGCAGCAGTAACAATCTTTTGTTTGTTTTTCACTTTCAGATGTTGTTTTTTTATGTTGCGTTGCTGCAATGTCAGTGATGGTTGCTGTTTATTCTATGTTATAAATAAACAGTTTATTATTATTTTTTTATAATTATTATTATGTAAAATACGGTACAGATTTAGTCATTTTCTGGCACTGTCATGACAGAGATATAGTTCTTTTCATTCACATCTTCCTCCCCCCCCCCCCAGTCACTTCAAAGTGGAATGTACGTTCTCTTCTCTTGTTCTGTTCATTTCATTTCAGCTTTAGATTGGTCCATGAGATAGTAGGTCAGCAATGGCATGTCTTCCCCGTTCCTATATCCTGCCTTGTCTACTATGGTTCAACCTCTTTGTGGACATGAAAAGAAAAGTGTATGCGGGGGTACCTGGGAGGTTTCCGTGCTGTCTCTAAGCGCTCAGCAAACACATTTGCTATAGAGTCAAATTCCAATTAACAATCCCTAGTTTTTATCGACCCCCCCTCCCCCCCCCCCCCCAACTATCACCATTTAGGTGACCCTAAGCTGTTTATGACATACAATAGTAATATAAACTATGATAATAGTGACTGAACCCCTATTTTGGCCCCTATTAAAACAAAATGTTCCTTAAACTGAGCAGTGTAAGATAGGCCCTATACATGTCACTTTGACTCTCTTAGTGATCACCTAGTAGCCATTGCTTTGAACGAGCTGAAGGACTGGAGTCATTTTATTTCTCCCCTTGATCCGTCCCTTTGGAAGGGGTCACAGGTTACACTCACAAATTAATCGCAGACTTATAATTAATAGAAGATAATTTCTTGTAGATATAATAATAATAATAAGGCTTGTCTTCGAGTCCGAAGATTTGTGAGGATTGCAGTATTTCCCTTGGCTGAGCAGCCCTAGCTGTGACCTACATATTTTGCCACATCCAGGGCAAGCATAACCATTGTCCGCAGGTGGTCGATTTCGATTTTCTTTTCGCCGTCTGCGTTTGTCCTCGGCAGCAGATTTTCTTTTGGTCTCAAATGTGTATCTCGCGGTCTTTGTGAGTGAGCTCCAGCTGTCTCGTTCTGAGGACGCATGCAACCAGGTGCTCTCTTCTATGTCAGCTCTGTTACGTCGACCACCTTTTGGCTCACCAAAAAAGACTGCCTTAGACATACGTTCGCCTCCCATACGGGATACGTACCCAGTGCATATATATGTATATATGTATGTATGTATGTATATATGTATGTATGTATGTATGTATGTATGTATGTATGTATGTATGTATGTATGTATGTATGTGTGTGTATGTATGTATGTATGTATGTATGTATGTATGTATGTATGTATGTATGTATGTATGTATGTATGTATGTATGTATGTGTATGTATGTATGTATGTGTGTGTGTGTGTGTGTGTGTGTATGCTTCACTATATTATCATGCTTATATCATGCTTAAATTATCGCTTGTTAATGAAACCTAACTGTTTACATTAATGACATGTATTGCAGATGCAAATGAAAAAAAATATGTTGTATTGATATTTTAACATTTTGATCATTACAGACTGATTTCTTCATTTTGGTTGTTGTAACTTTGTTGTTGAGTTTCCTTAGTTTAAAAATAACTACATAATAAAGACGGTGTGTACTAAAAGAGTTGAGTAACAACAAAATAACTAATGAAATGGTCAAGTCATGAAATAGTTCAGTAATAAAAAGATCCAGAAATAAATAGATCTAGGTAGGGTCTAGTAATAAAATTGTCTAGTTCTAAAATTGTCTAATAATAAAATGGCTTAGTAATAAAATAGACTAGTAATATAGTGATACTCCCCAGGCTACAAAAACTTGCTGATCGAGTCTATCCAGAATCACAGTGCGGCTTTCGCTCAGGGAGATCTACAATTGACATGATTTTCTCCATCCGTCAACTTCAGGAAAAGCGCAGAGAACAAAGGATGCCTTTGTGCATTGCATTCATTGACCTGCCTTCGATCTAGTCAGCAGAGAAGGTTTCTTTAAAATCTGACAGTTAATAGGCTGTCCACCCAAGCTGCTAAATATTATTGTCTCTTTCCACCAAAATATGATGGGTACAGTACAGTTCAACGGCGCCTGCTCCGAAAGTTTAAATATAAACAGTGGAGTCAAACAATACTCTTCTCAATGCTACTCGTTTGACAAATCCACCGAAGGCATCTATCTTCATTCCAGATTCAACGGCAAACTTCTACATGTTGCTAGACTGAGGGCCAAAACTAAAACCAGAACAACCCTCATAAGAGATATGCTCTTCTCAGACGACGCAGCGGTGGTGGCACACTCACAAGAGGAACTTCAATTACTAATGCCCTGCTTCTCTCAGGCCTGTAAGGAGTATGGCTTAAAAACTAGGGATTGTTAATTGGAATTTGACTCTATAGCAAATGTGTTTGCTGAGCGCTTAGAGACAGCACGGAAACCTCCCAGGTACCCCCGCATACACTTTTCTTTTCATGTCCACAAAGAGGTTGAACCATAGTAGACAAGGCAGGATATAGGAACGGGGAAGACATGCCATTGCTGACCTACTATCTCATGGACCAATCTAAAGCTCAAATGAAATGAACAAGAACAACAGAAGAGAACGTACATTTCACTTTGAAGTGACTGGGGGGGGGGGGGAAGATGTGAATTCAAAGAACTATATATCTTTCATGACAGTGCCAGAAAATGACTAAATCTGTACCGTATTTTACATAATAATAATGACACGAAGAAAACAAATGCTATGGGACCACCTGCTACAGCACCACCCTCGATCGTCATAGACGATAACAAGCTGGACGCCGTAAATGAATTCTGCTATCTGGGATCCACAATTCTAGATGACCTGTCTCTAGAAGAGGAGATTTAAAAAACGCATAGGGAAGGCTGCCTCGACCTTCGCTAGACTCAGGTCAAGAGTTTGGGAAAACCAGAAGCTCACTACAGTGACCAAAATGGAAGTCTACAAGGCATGCGTTATGAGTACACTACTGAATGGTAGTGAATCATGGACCACCTACGCAAAGCAAGAGAGAAAACTTAACTCATTTTATTTGCAATGTCTCCGTAGGATCTTGAAAACCACTTGGAAAGAAAAAGTGTACAATACTGAGATACTTCCGCGAACAGGTATTCCCAGCATCTTTACACCCCTCAGACAACGCCACTTGCGCTGGCTTGGACATGTTCACTGGATGGAGGACAAACGCATCCCGAAAGTCATCCTCTACGGACAACTCGCGACTGGCTCAAGAAAAACTGGTCGTCCCCACCTCCGTTACATAGATGTAATAAAACGGGACCGTAAATCAGTAAACATCAATACTGACCATTGGGAAGACCTAGCTCTAGACCGCACCAGATGGAGAGAGACAGTGACCAAGAAAGCTATGGATAGCGAAAGAACATGGGCCTCAGCCCTGGAAGAAAAATGGACAATGCGAAAAATGGCCAGCTCCTCTACCACCAAAGCAAAAGCCACCTTAACCTGCGATATTTGTGGACGGGAGTGTCTCTCCAAAATAGGGCTCCATAGCCACAAGAGGAAGTGTGCGAGATGAACCATAGTCATCCTACGACTGAAGGAGGCCAATGGAGACTAGTTATTAAAATGGTATAGTGGTAAGATGATCTAATAAAAAAAAAATAATAAAATGGTTTAATAATAAAATTGTCTAATAATAAAATGGTTTAATAATAAAATGGTTTAATAATAAAATGGTCTAATAATAAAATTGTCTAATAATAAAATTGTCTAATAATAAAATTGTCTAATAATAAAATTGTCTAATAATAAAATTGTCTAGTAATTGAATTGAGTATTTTTTTGTATCTGTAATATCATAAAGTGTTTTCCTTGTACTAAGGCTTCAAACAACTCCCTGTCTGTCTGTCTGTCTGGTACAAACTTTGAGCACGTCATTCCTCCCACTTCCCATTTTCGGGTCAAGTTGAAACTTTACACAATTCTTCATAGTTCTTAACACAAACATGAATTAATTAAAATGCTAACTAACTATTAAATTAAATAGTGGTTATAAATTAATTTTGCTTGATATAGCAAAGGGGAAATAAATATTTCAGTGTTGATATATATATATATATATATATATATATATATGGCTGTAAATGTGGAGTTCTTACCCTAAGTTAAGCTCTTTTTTTAAGTATGCTTAATGTCTGCCATTTTCGAATATTTCTCTTGGTCATTATTTCTGCCATTAGTTTCATTGGAGTTTCTCTTTCGCACTCGCTATTTTTTCCCTTTCTCTCTCTCTCTCTCTCTCTCTTTCTGTCTGTCTGTCTCTTTCTCTCTCTCTCTCTTTCAATGCGACATTTTCCATTGTACAAGCGAAGTACCAAATGATATACACGGATAAACGCTTACACGAATAAATAGCTTCCCTCTATCCCACAATGGCCCAGTCCATAGCACACAGTCCTGGCTAGTGTCCAACCCTCTGTCTCCCCCCCCCCCTCGCCTCCCAACCGACTCTCAATAGTCATTGCAAATTTCCAGCATACCTCATTTCCAACCCCCCCCCCCCAGAATGCAGCATTAGGAGGCGGCTTTCTCCATTATACCTAAATGCATGTAACACTGTCATCCAAATGTGTGCTTATGTTGGGTGGCAGATTAAGTTATTACTTTCTGTTTGTACTTTTACCATATCAGGGTGACTCAACGATTCAGCAGAATACAAAAAAAAACAACAAAAAAAACAGAAGCGTAGCTAGGGTGGGGGAGAGAGGGGAAGAATAAAGAAATCCCTGGGCCCCCACTTAATGACGCCCCACAATGAGTGTTTTGTTACATTAAATATTAAATATTACGCATAATGCAGGGGCCCCCAAAGAGGTCAAGCCCCCCAGTCCCCCAAATGATAGAAAATTTCTATCTACGCCACTGAAAAAAAAAATAGATTGGAGGTTTTGCATTGCGAAACTGATTAATGGGTAGCACATAGACTAATTGTGAAATATAGTCGGGAGATTTCATGATTATTTAAGCACATTAATCTGAACAAAATATGTAGGTCACAGCTGGAGCTGCGTTGCCACGAAATACTGCATTCCTCATTCATCTTTGGACTCGAAGACAAGCCTTATTATTATTAATCTGATCATTAATCTGAACATTAATCTGAACATTAATCTGATCATTAATCTGATCATTAATCTGATCATTAATCTGAACTGTTTTTTACATTTTGATGTTTTACAATCTGGTCTACACCCGAAATACATCTTTTAAACCAGCAATAGAAAAAAGCTTATGTAAGAGAAAGAATCGCTCTGCCAGAGTTTAGGTCGATGTCTGCTATAGGAAACAAATTTAAATAATTATTATTTAATGATTTACTAATTGGTTAATTTTTGGATTGTTTCGTGTATTGTCATCGACAAAGAATAATTATGCAAAATTTCAGCTTGATCCGAGAATGGTAAATAGGATAAAAAACATGTCGAAACTTTTAAACAGACTATCAACTCACAGACGGATAGAGTGGGTTAATAGAAGCTGTGTAAAAACAAAACAAACAAAAACGCGATATGGAGAAATGTCGGTGCGAGATTGGAACCTAAAGAAATACGTCAGAAAAATAACAAGAGTAAGATTTAGAGAGTTTAAAATAAATGGACAACATTACAATGTCATGGACGCAATAGTGAAAGTTCAAGGTTGCCAAGTAAATATAAAAAGCTTAGGGAAAAAAATATTTAAGACTTTTGGGGGAATAACGTATAGGCACGCCACTGCATGGACCACTGTGTAATTAATTTTGGACCTTATAAAATAAATATCTCCGCTTCTACTGGACCTTGCCATACAGTAATAAATCTGGTCTGGTTAAATATAATATTTTTTTCGTATTTTTTTTTCTAATTGCTTTTTGTGCAGCGCGTCTTTCATATTAATAGCAATGTTCCAGTGTGTGTGTGTAGGTCTGTGTGTGTGTAGGTCTGTGTCTGTGTGTAGGTGACCTGGGAGAAGGTTTCCCTGCTGTGCTGTCTTTACAAAAGTAATTTTAACAAATATATAAATCTGTTATCAAGTCAGGAATAGAACTCGCACTCCTCCACACCATGATGAGTAACCTATTATAAAAAACTTACCTCCCCAGATGTTTTGTTTTTTATTTTGATATTTGCTTTCAGAAAACAAATCAGTTGCACAAGAACTATGCAAGATCCAAAATATCGTTATATCGGATTTTCAATATTTTTTCTAGTTTCTGTAATCTATGAGTGGCTTTTTTTTTTCTTTTTGAGGCCCGCTCAAACAGTGTCCATACATTTGGGTGTTCTGCAAACTAAATGGATATATATATATATATATATATATATATATATATATATCTAAGTGATTAGAAAAAACAACAAAGCTTATATTAAGTGTAGTTGTATCAATTAGTCTGGATCAGTCATGTAATTAAATTTGTGATAGATATAGACTAACAATAATACATCTGTGTGATTGCAAATATTTTTTACTAATTATATTTTTAGCGCTATTTCATGCTTTTAGCTTTCTCACTACACTACGATCCTATCCCTTGTCTGGACCAGTTGGGAAAAGGGGGCTGGTTGAATGTTTCCCTGATCGCTCTTTAAATGCATTTATTTAAACAAAAAGAACGATTTTACTTAGAACTCGAGGGCTAAAAACTCCTCAAACCTCCTCAAATGAATACACTAACCACCTGCCAAGGAAGTGCTTATGAAAATAGAAGGTTTTATAGTTATCTTTTGTTAGTTTCAAACTTTTAAGAGGGCTTATTTAACTTATCAGTTGAATGAGTCAACCACATCAGCCAAGTACTATTTCTTTCCCTTCTCCAAATACCAAACAAAATGATTAATTACCAATAGTTCATTAACAAATTGGTTAAATTTTTTTTTATTGATTCTTGTTTTGTCAGGTGAAAGAAATAATTATGCACAAGTTCATTTTAATCCGAAATCGGGTGTGGGAGAAATAGTGTACAAACTTGTTACCAGACAGACAGAGTTAATATAAGCTTTGTAAAAAAAAGGCTGTGCTTGTTATGAAAATCACCCATAGTGACACTAAAAATCAATTAGTTAAGAACAAAAATAATAGAGAATAAACTGTTGAGGGTATGAAACAATATCTCATTATACAACAAAAACATTTTTGGGGGTCTGATGTCTTAAATGTACAAACAATCCTAGAAAATTGAGGCGACACTTTCTTGTGTTGCTCTAAAGCAGAGAGCGTGTCACATCATTTACGTTTCTATGTAGCAGTTTAGGGATGGTTCCAATTAGAGCCTTATGGCATTGATTTCTTGATCAACACATCAACTGATACAAGAGTGTCAAGAACGATAAAGAAGATAAAGATACAGTGTAAAAATTCATTGGCCTTGGTGTGTGCATGGAACAGAGAGAGAGAGAGAGAGAGAGAGAGAGAGAGAGAAAAGGAGGGAGTGAGAGAGAGAGAGAGAAAGTGAGAGAGAAGGAGGGAGAGAGGGATGTAGGGAGGCAGGGGTAATTGACATTGGTGAGGGCGCTGAGAGAGACCTGTTGGTCAAGAGAAACTGGAACTAAGACACCTGCATGGCACACGGATGTTGTATTCAATGTTTGAGCAATTCAAAATCAATGAACATTATATTCCTCACACTTGTTCCTTGACAATGTCTCGTACTTTTCCTATGCACTTTCAATGGCAAATACAATTTTTTAAAATTATTTATTGATTACTTTAAACATTATGTAAATATAGAAAAAATAAAAAGATTTTTGATTATTTGAGAAAGTATAAGTTGTGTACAAACAAGTCTATGCACTAAAGAGTGTTGTACTGAGAAAATAGAATTTGTTTATTTTAAGTATCAATGAACCAATGAGACAAGAGCTATCAAAGAATTTCATTAATCCGGTTAGTGTGACCTTACAAAGAACAGAAGGAGAGAATTCTATGAATTTATGAACAGATTTTTTAAAATGTTGAAAAATTTGAACATCACAAACAGAAAAACACAGACAGACACAGAAACACACAGACATACACAGACAGACACATACACAAACATACACACAAAAAGCTCAAACGTATAAATTCAATATTCCATTATTTACCCTACCAAATAATTTGTTTATAACCAGCGCGGATGATGATATAATCACGGACATTCTTGATGTATTTAACTCAGAGATTGCTGATGTATTTAACTCAGAGATTGCTGATGTATTTAACACATACATAGTGAAAGTATTTCACAAGCGGCACCTAGCAATAAAAATGAGTTTACATTTGTAGTCGGTAACACTATAGAGTTCTTCCCTATATTCTATCACCTAAATAAAACAAAATGACTACACAGAGCTTACAGACTGTGAAATTTCTAGGTGTTAGGACACACATGAATGTCAATAGAATTCTAAGACAATTAGAAATAAAGGAGCATGAGCTAAAATCTAAATCCACAGCTATCCACTTTGAATTTCAGAAACCCTAATAGTGGGGTTCACTGGTCACAGATTAAGAACCGCTATGTCTACCCCAGAACTTGTCTGTTCCTTCTCTTCTTTACTTGAGCTGTAACTAAAGTCATGCATTAACGTCGCTTTCATCTTTGCCCCAAACAAATTACAACATATCAAATCGAATCATAGCTTTCTCTCTCCCTTTACTAGGAGATCTATCCTAGCCACTACATCTTGAGGTCAGATATGTTCATGATCACGTGGCTAGAACATGGGACATAACTTGCGATAACCAAATGAACAGGAAAAGGAAGTAGAACAAAAGCTGTTTCCACTTACCTGACAATAAAACAAAATCCTTTCTCCAAAACGAACACAAGTTCAAAAATGTCAATTAAAACTCCAAAGCTATTTCGAAATGAAGAAAATTGAGTTTATTCCTTCACCAATAAAAATATTTTCAAACGTGGCAAATTGAAGGAAACTGATAAAAATATCCACAAGATCACGATTACAGAACACGTTAAGAGTCTTCTGCATATATTTAAAGAAATAAAGATATAAAGATTTTAAGTTTTGGCTTGATTCCACTCAGATAACTAGTTTAGAGTACACACGGTTTGCTGACAACTGTACGGAATATCCCGACTGACCGCTTGTATTCGACTGTATCAAACTTAACAAAACTTCATCTATGCGTTAATGCATCTACTCTAAATAAAGTTTTCTCTGGAAGACCTGCGCTTAACACATGCTAAGTTGTCTCCTCATGTACCAGCTTGCTGCTGTTTTCTTAATTGAGAAATGTTGAGTCGTTCAGGTCTGAGGTCACATGTTCCTCAGGACCCAGGCCAGCAGAGCGTCCACGAGTGGCTTGGTGTTAGTTCAGGCCCGACTGGGGCAGGCAACATTCCGGCCTAGAGCTCACACACAAAACATACCAATAATTGACTTGCTTGATGATAGTGTGCGGTGGCCAGCCAAGGGCACAAGGGAGGGGGGGGGGTGGAAGGGAGGGGGAAGCTGGTGGGTAAAAATTGATCGAAACTGCCGCGGCCTGTCTCCTGTAGATGTTCGCGTGCGGGACACGATGGCGTGTGGGGACAGGGTGGGCGGGTAGGGGAGGGAGGACACAGAGTATGAGAAGAGAGAGGGGGGGGATGTGGTGCCATTGGTTCATTTATGTGTTTAGGTCTTCAATGAATAAATTCAAACATCAATATAAAAAATGGGCAGCTACCTTTTTTTAAAAACAAAATCTACATTAGACAGATGTGACCTGCACTATACTTCGCTGCTGGTTCGATTAATGAATGTATTACTCATTTTCTGTATTCTACAATTCAGCTCTTTATAACATTATTTCAAATAGATTTCTTCGTTCAACATTGTATTATTGAATTCTTTGATAAATATCTGGATGATAAACTATACAGCACATTTCCTACTCTTTAGTATCTATTTACTATGATAATTACCACGCCTAACTGAACTTCTATGTTACGCTACTATCATACTTTGCTAGAAAACTACATTAAATTACTAAACTAGACTTCTATAACAGATACCAAAAAAAACAACACAAGAAAAAATAGACTACTTAAGTAAACTACAATGCAAGATTGGAGAAAATGTAGAAAAATTCACACTTTAAATACAAATGTCTAAAGTTAGTCTTTCTATTGAAATTTTGAGATTTTTAATCAAACTACAACAACGTAAAAAAAAAAAAAGGTTACAAAGACAGTTTGTGTGGAAAAACAAACTCTAAATCGGCCCCTCAAGTGGTCCACCTATAGTCTTTACCAGGATTCGAACACAGGATTCCGGTTCCAAGTTCTTTACCCCTCAGCCACAGCATCTCCTTTTATTCATTTAGCGTACACTTATATTTTAAAAAAATAATAATGATTAACCTTATCCATACATTCAAAATTATCAACATGTTACATGTAAGGAGAAGAGAAACTAAAAAGATTTATTTTTCATACAAAAATAGATAAATTGGCAACACACAAAAAAAATAATTCTTGACCTACTTTCGTACTTTAGGTACCTACTAGAACGTAGTCTAAAAACTTCTAACTTTTGAAAGACAAATTTAAAGCTTAATGTTATTAAATAATAAAATCAATAGACTATATTTTGAAATTTTCATGTGTGAAAGTAAAAAAATATCTGTGCAAAGTGTAGTTTTAAAAATTAGATCTAGATCCTTTCGATCTTCTCTCATGTTAACATGATAAACATGGCCTAGATCCATAAAATAGGAATACTTTCATAGAGTTGGGCAACTTTTTTTTTTGAGGGTCTTAAGTTTGTTTTAGGGCTACTATACATTCGTCACGGTTCCAGTTAGTACCCAAAGAACATTTATGCCAAGTTTTTTCAAGATTGGTCGAACGGTTTTGATTTCTATCCCTAACATACATACATACATACATACATACGCATTACTTTCTACTTTATGGTATAGATATATGTATATATATAGTTCCCTTTTCAATACCTCCGTATTCTGTACATTGAATACATCTAAAAGCTTGATATTTATGGAAATTTTAAAAAATGTCTATTATTATTAATATTAATTTTTTGTTGAAGGTTAAGTCTTTGTTATGGATGAACAAAAAGATTTGACAGACTCGATTGCATGCAAGAACCATACAACCACTTTTAAAACATCGTTTGGTCAGTGTTTTTGTTTTTTAATACGAGTATGTCCAAGGGTAAACACATAATCCTGAAACAAGCCTGAGCTGATCTCCTGTGGGAACTGCTAAGTCTAACGGAACACTGCCGTGCTATGGCGCTTTACCAGACGTCCGGGTTCCAAGTAAGTCATTTCAAATGTCCATTTCACGCCATTAAGTGTACCTACAGAGCATTCTATCAGTCAATATTTCCATTCAAGAGTAGACTAGATTGTTTTATTCTATTTTTTTTTAATTACGAACGCTCCTTCCAATCCAAAGATTCTAACATGCTACGAGTATCCAAAGGCTAATCAAGTTATGCATGTTAAACTTAAACTCTGCTAATTAATTTTTTTTTCTGACTGATTCAGGCAACACAACACTCTATTCACACCAGGAAAGAAGGAGCACTCATACGAATGTGAGAAACTGTACTTTTTAGACACCGCTGTGTCTCAAGTAGAGTGTTGACTCTGTTGTGGTGAGGGGACAACTCATTCCAGCTAATCAACTGGACACAGGCCAAAGGCTAACAATGCAATGAGACAATCAAGAGTGTTGACGAGTCAAACGTTTAATCCGGTAACGAAGAGAGTCCGACTATGTCGTCGCTGTCTAACTAAATAATTAAGTCTAAAAACGTCTCGATAAATTAAACTTGACTGTCTCCAAAGATGCCAGCACATGTGACATGAACTGTTTTTTTTATTTCATATCTAACCCCGAAATACACAAAACAAGAGAATGATTGGGTAAATCTAGGTCACGTGTTTATGTTGTTATTGTGTTACAATTGTTAACGACAATGAGTACAAGAGGACCTGTTGCGTGAGCTTGGTGTCCTGAGATAGGACCATGTACACGGGCCATGCCCCCAGGGAGCTGGGGCAGCACTCATGTGTCCGTTGAAGAAGATTGATATTGTTGACCACGCTTTGCTTGCCAACACAACAATCAATAGTTGATGAGGAATGTGCCTGGTAACAGTCAGTGTTGTTGGGTAGGCATAGGTAAAGGGGGTAGGCAGTGGTAGATAGGGGTATGCAGAGGTAAAGGGGGTATGCAGTGGTAGATAGGGGTAGGCAGAGGTAGATAGGGGTATGCAGAGGTAGATAGGGGTAGGCAGTGGTAAAGGGGGTATGCAGTGGTAGATAGGGGTAGGCAGAGGTAGATAGGGGTATGCAGAGGTAGATAGGGTATGCATTGGTAGGTAGGGGTATGCAGTGGTAGATAGGGGTATGAAGAGGTAAAGGGGGTATGCAGTGGTATATATGGGTATGTAGAGGTAGATAGGGGTATCCAGAGGTAGATAGGGGTAGGCAGAGGTAGATAGGGGAATGCAGAGGTAGATAGGGTATGCAGAGGTAGATAGGGGTATGCAGAGGTAAAGTGGTATGGAAAGGTAGATAGGGGTAGGCAGAGGTAAAGTGGTATTTAGAGGTGGTAAATAGGAGTAAACAGGCATTTCTGGAAGCTGCACTGCATTTCTTTATAGTCTATTCTGCAAATATCAATGATTATTCTTTATGTCTTCAGGCTATAGTATTCAGGCCCTGAAATTCTATAATGCAAATCTGTAATTCTTCAGGTTTCCATAGCAAATACCTCTAGGGCTTATTAATATTCTTCAAATCTATAAGGGATCTATCTTGTCTCTTTGACTTATTTTGGTCTCTATAACTGATAACTGCAAGTATCTATGGCTTATATAAGTTATACTAGCTTAGTGTGTAGTAATAGTTGCTTGTAATGGAAGTCCTTAAAGCATTAACAGGGAGTAATGTAAATGACGTTTGACAGATTCAATAGACTATAAAGAAGATTTGGTCATAGGGTTATGTTTAAAGGAATTTTGGTCGGCATTTTAGGAACAATATATATTTCATTAAGTAGCTACGTTACTTTAATAAAACAAAAGAAAGAAAGAAAAGCATAATTGTCGTAGAGCTGGCAACATATTTCTACTATCAAAAATGTTGGCCACATAAACTCGTGGTCTTGGATGGAAATATTTCAATTAGATCTACGTACATAAATTATAATTAAAATGTTATATCCTTATTAACAATTTATTTGCGCTAAAGAACATTGGGTCACAATTTCTTTTTTTTTTCTTAATAATGCACAGCACCTTACACAGATTAGAACTGTTTTTCTTAAATTCTAGACAACGCACTGAGTTATACAAAAATGTTTAGAATAGATGGAGCAAACTTATTTGAAAAAAAAAAAACAATAGCTCGTAAGGTGGTGTATGTAATAAAAAAAATAACATGCACTTATTTTAAAAAAAAACACTATATATTTTACAAAATAACACTTTTAAATTTTAATGGTGGATTTTGACTCTCAGCTTTTTTTTTTTTGAAAAAAAAAGGGGGGGATGGGGGGGGGGGTTATAATGTCAGCAATCTAATCTCTATGCGTCATTATTACAGTTTCAACTATAAACCATTACGCGGTGTCCAGCTTTGATCTATACCTATTTTGGTACACCGGTGTATTGCGTTTGGTGTCCACGAAAATGTTGGGTTTTGTCCCAGAAGTCTCCTCGTAGTTTGGATATACACAAACCTGGTTCTATGCTATAGGCCTACTTTTAGTTATATGACTTCTAACGATTTCAGATGATGATTAATTAGCGACATGCCCTGAATATATTATAATTATGGCATAGATTTATTTCAATTATTTATGTTACCAAAAGAGTTAGGTCCTCCGCAACTATAAGAACTATTAGTGGTTCTATTGCACGTTGTTCGAATGGGTAACATAAAGAATGTATTGTTGTTATTAAACTACACTATTACAAATATAGTATGCAGTTATAAATACCATGTTCATTTAGATTTATTTCTTTTGACAAAGCTTCTATCAAGTCACTTTGTCTGTCTGGTACAAAACTTTGAACACGTTATTTTTCCCATACCCATTCTTGGATCAATTTGAAACATTTATTCATTGGCGTAGCCGTAGATAATACATGAATTAATACAAAAAGTGTGCTTACCTATATATTACTTGTATGTTGTTCATGATTTTGTTGGATACCAATAAATTAAATTAATCCTTTAGTATTCACAGATATGGTTAAATACGTCGCGGAGTTTGTCTCCTGAAATAATTGTACGGTACACGTTATTTCTCCCTCACCCCTATATATTCTCTGATCAGATTGAAACTTGAAACGATTATTTATTGTACCTTATAAAACATGAATCACTTTTTAAAGTCAACTAATTCATTATTATTTTTTTAAAATTATTAATACTAATTGTCTTTGATTTGTTCCCCTTCGATAATCTTTGTTGTATATTTCTGAACAGGATTTTAAAAAAACATTTGGCTTGTTCCTATTGCTCCTCTTCTTATCTTATCTTATATAATACAGACGTTACTTCAAAAAACAAGAATATGATTACGTCCTACGCATAATGCATGTGGTCATGCATGTTGACGAATGACTTAAATTCTGCCAAGTCACTGTTTTTTTTCTGGCTGGCTCAGGCAACCCATTCCATGCGCTAATAGCACTAGGGAAGAAGGAGCATTTGTGCAAATTTGCCTTTATCTTTGTGTCTTTCTGAGTATTTTATAAGATTTTTATTTTGTATTTGAAGATTATGGTTCAGTGTTTTATGTATAATTGCTACTTTACTTTTGTTGAGTCTTCTATCCTGAATGCTTTCTAAATTTAGTGATTTTACTAAAGGTATTACTCTAGTCAAATGTGAATATTCGTTAGTTATAAATCTCACTGCTCTATTTTGTGTCTGTTCCAGTTTCTTAATATTTTCTTGAGTTGCGGGGTCCCAAAACAAAGGATGCATATTCTATTACTAACCAAGGTTAAATAACATTTTAGTTTTATGTTCTTATTTGATTTATAGAAATTTATTTTAATAAACCCTAATGCTTTGTTGGATTTATTGATAGTTTCATCAATATGGGGGATTCCATGACAGTTTTTCATTTTTTTAGTAATAGGAATAACCTCTCTCTCTCTTTCCCTTTCTCTCTCTCTCTCTCTCTCTTTTATTACATGAGTCATCTTTGTTTTTGTTTTTTCTTTGTTACATAATATATATAATATATATACTATATTGAATTTTAGAAACTATGTAACCGACCAAGAGAAACAATCCTACAATTTTAATATGTTCTTTCAAGAGTAATGTCCCTTGAGTTTCACTCATCTGGAACAAATGTCCACTAGTGCGATAAGCTTCATCTTGTCGGTCGTTCCTCCGGACACGGCTTTGTTGGCTGCTGACACCATTGCTGGACGCTGAAATCGTGTCCGTTATTTCGTCTCACGTCCGCGGAACGGCTATCCCATAATTTATGTAAGAGATCGCCTCATCACGTGTACAAGCGTGGATAGAGTTAGCAGCACAAGAGAAATTACTGATTGACTTCACGTGTTTACTCGGTATGGTTGACACAAGCTACTGGTGTTTAGAGACACATCCGCAACTTGATGGTGGATCTGTTGTGGGAAGAAAGAGTTAAAGCTATAACATAATATATTCGCGCTTGGTTCTTATCATGAATATATAATATTGTTATAGAATTACACTCTGTATACTCTACATGTTGATTGATGGAAAATAAATATAACTATCCAGAAACTGTGGGTCGGTGTAGGAAATAAATAAAAAAAGTAAAATATAAACTACAATACCGTTTTAATAACAATAAAACAAAGTTCATATTGAATGTAATCACATCTTGGATAGATTTATAGATTACATTTTGAATAGGAATTGAAGTCCAAATTTAAAATTTTCCCGGGTCCCTACTTTTGAAGGGGGAGGCTCTGTCCGAAATGTGTTTTCAAATTAAATATTACGTCATTATCTCATGTCATGAGGTTGAATGTCAAAAATTCAGAGGCCCCTAAAGAGGTCAAGCCCCCCGGGCCCCCAAATCCCCAACTACGCCACTGATCTAGTCAAACAAAAATACATTTATGTTTGTACTATTTGCATGCTTATAGCATGCTCAGTTCGTTATGGTCCAATCACTTGATAGAGGACCAGAAATACTGTTGCTCAGGTCGTTATGGTCCAATCACTTGATAGAGGTCCAGATATACTGTTGCCCAGTTCGTTATGGTCCAATCACTTGATAGAGGACCAGATATATTGTTGCTCAGTTCGTTATGGTCCAATCACTTGATAGAGGACCAGATATACTGTTGCCCAGTTCGTTATGGTCCAATAACTTGATAGCGGACCAGATATATTGTTGCTCAGTTCGTTATGGTCCAATCACTTGATAGAGGACCAGATATACTGTTGCTCAGTTCGTTATGGTCCAATAACTTGATAGAGGACCAGATATACTGTTGCCCAGTTCGTTATGGTTCAATAACTTGATAGAGGACCAGATACACTGTTGCCCAGTTCGTTATGGTCCAATCATTTGATAGAGACCAGATATATTGTTGCCCAGTTCATTATGGTCCAATCACTTGATAGAGGACCAGATATATTGTTGCTCAGTTCGTTATGGTCCAATCACTTGATAGAGGACCAGATATATTGTTGCCCAGTTCGTTATGGTCCAATCACTTGATAGAGGGCCAGATATATTGTTGATCAGTTCGTTATGGTCCAATCACTTGATAGAGGACCAGATATATTGTTTCCCAGTTCGTTATAGTCCAATCACTTGATAGAGGGCCAGATATATTGTTGCCCAGTTCGTTATGGTCCAATAACTTGATAGAGGACCAGATATATTGTTGCATAGTTCGTTATGGTCCAATAACTTGATAGATGACCATATATATATTGTTTCCCAGTTCGTTATAGTCCAATAACTTGATAGAGGACCAGATATATTGTTGCCCAGTTCGTTATGGTCCAATAACTTGATAGACCAGATATACTGTTGCCCAGTTCGTTATGGTCCAATAACTTGATAGAGGACCAGATATATTGTTGCCCAGTTCGTTTTGGTCCAATCACTTGATAGAGGACCAGATATATTGTTGCCCAGATCGTTATGGTCCAATCACTTGATAGAGGACCAGATATATTGTTGCTCAGTTCGTTATGGTCCAATAACTTGATAGGGGGCCAGATATATTGTCGCTCAGTTTGTTATGGTCCAATCACTTGATAGAGGACCAGATATATTGTTGCTCAGTTCGTTATGGTCCAATCACTTGATAGAGAACCAGATATATTGTTGCCCAGTTCGTTATGGTCCAATGACTTGATAGAGGGCCAGATATATTGTTGTCCAGTTTGTTATGGTCTAATAACGATAGAGGACCAGATATATTGTTGCTTAGTTCACTATGGTCTCTAAATATGGCTCTTTATGTCTGTCTCGGATGCGCCCCAGGTACCTACTTACATATATAATAAGAAATGGCCTTTATCATGTTATATCTATAAAATATAACTGAGTATTTTATTCGGTTGTTATTGCCTACTAGAAATAGATTCCAAATTGGAGTGAGACAGCCAAAGGGAGAGAACAAGGGAAGTAGAGAAGGTGAAGCTGTATAGGCTGTATATCTATGTAGTTCCTAAACCTTAAGTCCTATAGTTCGTTATAGTTCTATAGGTCTACAATTTTTAAATGTGAATAGATTATCACATAGGCTTAGCCAGGGGGTTGGGGTTCAACCCCCCCCCACACCGAAATGAATGAAATCAGGGGGGGGGGTCGGAATTTAGTGACTTTTTTTTTGCTTTGATTTTGTTTATTTTAGATGAGATTTTAATATTAAACCATCACCTACGCCATAACAACCTATAGGGTTTTGAGTTAAAAAAAAAACCTTCCATTGGGTTTTGAGGTTCTATAAAACAAACAAACAAAAAATAAAAACGACTATTCCCAAATTCCAAGAGGAAGATTTTAATTTTAAAACCCCCTCCAAAATGCTTGTTACGATAAAACCCCCTCTTCAATATAAGATTAAAGCATACATCAGTCACCAGAATCTATGAGCGTACCCATGAGAGATTTTGTGTTTAAAACCCCCTCCAGCTTTGTTTTAACCTAAAAAATACCTCTTCAATATGAAAAAAAATGCAAATTACACACTCAAAATTTTATGAGCGTAGCCAAAAGTTGTTTTGAGCTCAACCTCCCTCCTCCGTTACATTTAAAACCCCTTCAGACGATTTTGAGTTTAACCCCCCTACCTTTCAGCGGGGTTTGATACTAAAAAATACCTATTCAATTTAAAAAAATGCAAATTATACACTCAAATTTCTATGAGCGTAGCCAAAGGGGTTTGAGTTTAAACCCCCCTCCTCCAGAGGGTTTTAAGTAAGTTTAAAACCCCTCCAGATGGTTTTGAGTTTAAAATCCCCCTACAGATAGTTTGAAGGTCACCAAATTCTATGAGCGTAGCTAAAAGGTTTTGAATTTTTGCCAGTGACAGACTTTTGTGGAGGCAGCTTGCCGCCCAATGGGTCTTACGGCGCAGGAGGATCTAAGTCCTAAGTAAAATAGCAGATAATGTTTTGAACTAAAATATTTAATAGCAGGATAATGCACTATAGATACATCAGAATATGCATTTTTGTTTTGTCTTTAAATACCGGAAATAATGGTTGGCGGCGGGGCTGCTCCCCGAACCCCTCTTGGGCAAGGGCGGGGGGTCTGCAATTTTCCCACTAGAACCTTTTCTAATACAATAAACGTCTACCGAAAGAATGAAGGGTCAGAATGTAATAAAGATCTATGAATACACACGCACGCATATATATATATATATATATATATATATATATATATATATATATATATATATATATATATATATTATGTATATATGTATATATATGTGGGTGTGGGTGTGGCAGGAAAAATCCCCCCAAACCCCCCACGAAAAAAAAAATCATGGCTACGCCCATGATCATTATCGTTTACTTGTTATAAAGTTAAACCGATCTAGATCACAAACCTATATTTGTGGGTCTGTGGTCTACAATAATCTAGAGCTACTTAATTAAAACAAAAAAACAAAAAAGACGAATAAAAAGATTGATTTTTAAGCTGTATACTTCCGGTAAAAAATCCGGACGAAATTTAAAACTCGGATTGTTTAGCTAGATCTAGATCTATTTAGGGCTTTGTTATTGTTGTTTAGGATTGTTTACCATTTAGAATCTATATATAGATCTAGATCTATAATCTAGACTAGATATAAAAACCTTTTTGTTGCCTTGTAATCTAGATCTATATCCTCCACTATGGACCGTAATATGGATTTGCGTTTAAATAAAGATGTGTTAATGCTATTAGAAAACGCTCGGTTAGAAACGTATGAAAAATGGCCAAACGACAAAACTTGGTATTGCACACCTGAAAAGGTTAGACTCAGCTAAGTCACCCTAAAATATACTATAGATCCAGATCTACATCTTTCTTAGAACTAAATAGACCTCAAGATATAGGCTCTGGATCTAGATGTCTAAATGATAATATTAATATTATAAATATACAGATCTATATCTAGAGTCTCTCTAGCGGCCCTAGGCGGCTAGATTAGATTTTAAAAAAAGATTGGGCCTAACCTAATCATTAATCATATTAATGATCTTAAATCTAGTCTAGATCTACTCAAGTTCAAGACTCTACTCTAGATCAGTTTCTAGACTAGAATAAGAATCTGGTTACACTAGATTCACTAGATTGACTAGAATTATTAATTAAGAATATTATTGAATATAATTCAATATATATAGATCTAGATTCTAGAGATATAATATTATATTAAATACTATAATAAATAATAATAAGATCTGAATATTTTAACGATAAAGTAATCTAAATGTAGGTGACACTAGCCCACAAGCCTTATTATACTTATATTTTATAAATTAGGTCTAGAATAGATCTCCTAGAATCTAGTTATTTTGGTCAGAAGTCTGAGATGAGAAGATATTCAGAATATTCTAAATTCTAATAGAAAATTATAAAATTAATAAGATTTAACAGATCAGATAGAGTGATAGAGCTAGAATAATTCTAGATATTTGTAGCTAGATCTAGGGAGGAAAAAAATCAGAAAGTGTGGAAGTAAAAAATGGCAGATAATTTAGAGATTGCATTTTTGTGTGTTCCTTCACACAGGTTGCTGTTGGACCTGGTCTTGGAAATAGATTATAAAATATTAAATACTTTATTAATGAAAGAGGTTATTTGAAAGAAGTGTTATTGACTACTTTAGTCAATCGCCTATAGATCATCTATATACGATGCTTAATAAGGATTTTTTTTTTAAGTTATTACATTTTTAAAAATTTATTATGAAAAATTACCAATAGAGAGGCAAGAAAAATCTTCAAACATAAAATTTTTTTTCCCTGTTAGAATATCATGCCTGGTCATAATTCTAACAAGTTTTATCACAACATCTATTGCAGTTTAATATTCTGCAAATATTATATATAATATAGTTTTTTTTATAATAAACAAGCTCACAGGAAGGAGTCTAAACGCGTATTTAAAAAAAAATAATTGTTTGTTTGGGTCACAATTTAAAAATATTTTGTTATTTTCTGCCATCACTATATGCGCCATTTTGTCCACACCACTCTGACATTTCTTGTAGCTCAGCACCTGATAATTTGTTAATTTCCTTTAATAAGTAAACTAGTACAGATAAAATCACATGGTTTTGAGCTAAAAATTTACTACTAACACTAGATCTATTACATTTCTTATTTTACAAAACTCAGCTTTGAACTTTTGTTTGGAAGGGGGGGGGGGGTCTTACCTAGCCTAGCTAGTGACAAAATCTCCTCTCAATCATTTCATTAGGCTCAATGTTTATTTTTTTTAGGTAAAAATCCCTTCATAACTTTTTAACTGTTAAACATACAGTCATAATTAATACAGCATTGAAAAGCTATTTAATAAAGTACTTTAATGATGTACTAACAACAAATTTTTTTTTCATATCCCTTATATGTTTTATAAAACTAGAGATCTAAACAAAGAGGATTTGGATCTAGTTGGCTCGGACTTAGAAATTCCATTGACTAGTGTGTGATTTGCATAACTGCTTAACTTTTAATAAATGTTAATTTTAGATCACTTTAGATGCTGCACTATTATAACTACACATAAAGTTTTTTTATTCACAATAAAAAAAGTCCCTTAAAATCGATTTTCTTCTTTTTAAATTCAATATTTATAAGTAGAAAACATCTTTGGATAAATTATCATTATTAGCTAGAACGAAATATGAATTATACCAATATATAGATCTTTTCTTTAAATGAGAACTTAAAAATGGTATATTAGGGCAGTTAAAGTTTTGCAGGCCTTGACACACCATGTATTACATTAAAGCTCTTATATTTATTTCAGCTTGCTAAAAGTGGCTTCTTCTTCAATCCAAGTTCTGATTCCCCTGACAATGTTTGTTGTGCATTCTGTCGTAAAGAATTGGATTGCTGGGATCCTGACGATGAACCCTTGTAAGAACTATTTAGACTTTGGATTTATAAAAAAATCTGTGCAGCATAAAATATATAAATGTCAGATTTTCTGACTTGTAAGATACCATTTGTTTATTTTAAGCCTAGATATACTAGTATATTATAATTTATATGAATAACAAAAGTTCATGAACGAAACATGATTTTCAGAATCCTTCCCTCTTCCCTCACACAACCGTTTGACTTTATGACATGTATTCAAGTTATAATTTTATGTGACAAAGAAATGTTTTTTTGAAGGCAAATTTTGCTAATATTTCTTGCTCTACTAATACTAAACAACCGTTGCTAAATCACATTATTTGAATTTTTTGTTTTAATTATTGCATGAAAGTCGATGATTGAAAAAAAAAATATTTTAGTGATGCTTTTTTTTTTTTTTTTTTCTAGGGCTGAACATAAAAAACATTCGCCAAAGTGCCTTTTTCTTACATTGAGTTGTCCAGTTGAGAACCTTACAGCTGTGGAGTTTCTAAAGCTTGTTAAAGATGTTACAGTTTTCAGGGCTGTAAGTCACTTGTCCAAACTCACTGTTTCAACAGTATTCAATTGACTTTTAAAGTGTTTTGCAATTTATTTCTAGTCATTATACAAAATATCCTCTGCCCACCAATTTTCTGAGTTCCTTGTTTTGTGCCCTGTTTGGAAATAGAATTAACTTCACCATATGTCTAATTCACTGTTGTATCAATGTGCTGTTATTTCATACAAGTTGAATTCAATAATTCTTAGACATTAACAATAGCTACATAGATTTATATAGCACAACTTTAAGTTTTTCTTTTCTTTCCTTTATTGAAAATCTGTTACTGCAAGGTTATGGATAATTCTAATACAATGTTGAAAAAATTTGTGTGCCCTAATGCTCCCCCCTCCTGGATACTAGCCACCAAATTTGTGGTGTTCAGGAATCTTTCAATGCACTGCTATCAATTTCTTGCATTCCTTGGTATTTGATGTCTTGTATAAGTGTGCCTAGAGAGGGACTAAGTCGATCCAACTCCTCTTCCTTTCCAATACTCTCTCAGAGACATGCACACAACAGATATAACATGCACTGTGTTTTACGAATACTAAACTTTTCATAACTATTAATAATGGAAATTATTTTAAGAGTAAGCTGTTATTTCCATTGTTTAAGTGTGTTAAACTCTAATAATTCGAAGTCATAGTCTGTTCCCTACCATTTTTTACTAAGTGGAGTACTGTGTATTTTACAAGATTTATAAAAAAAAAATGTTTATTTCAATTTAAAAGACAAAGATTTATTATTTTTATTATTTAATGTAACTAATATTCTTGCCTGAATACATATATATTGCTTTTGAATAAATTATTATCACATGTAAAAAATATTTCACTTGTATTTCTAAACATTTGGCCCATCTTAATGCTTGTAGTGATTTTATTAATAGCAATGGCTTTTAAATGTCGTTTGCACTTACATGATGCATTCAAAGTTTTAAAAATGAAATTGTGTATTTCATCAAAGAGTTAGTTTTTTTTATTAATCAACATATTTCTTTCATTGAGTCAGAATGTTAATAAACAACTGACTAAGCGTGGGTAGCAAGGTAAATTACCAGGAATTGAGGAAGTAAGCACCTATAAAGAATACCAATCTGTCATACATTTTTACATTTTCAGAGAATTCATTTTTGAAAGAGTTATTTCATCATCATGTATCTAGTTTTGATGTCATTGTTTTTTCCACATGATACCACTATATTCCTCACTCTTGACTTTATCTCCATCTTAGATGTTGTACCGTATGTTAGATGTGACAAAATTTCTGTGTCACTTAGATACTATACATTACCATTTGCAAAACTATGTAGATATTTGTTGGGGGAAAAAAAGCAATACTGTAATAGATATTTTTTTTTTATTTATTTACAGAGTTATTTTTTTGACAAAGCCATATCTACGTTTGAAAGTCAGGCAGCTGATACACGACAAGAAATAATTAAACATATAAGCAAGTGATAGAAGTTCTTGTCTTTTCTTCAACTTTTGTTTGCTGAGATTGGATGCTTGTGACTGCACTGTTCACTTTTTTTCTGGAACTTAAAACTTCAAAATTTGTTTGTACAATAATTCTAATGTATTTATTCTCACTCAACATTGTGTATTAACTCTTTGTCAACTGCACATTTTTATTTGAGACTTTATTGTTTGGACTTCAATGGACAAATATCAAAATGTTGATTTGAATTTTAATTTTGTTTAAAATTAAATAAACATAGTCTGTAAATATTCCATTGCTATAGGAGCTATGCATAGGTATTTAGTTATTTCAGAATGATGTTCATGCTATGTATTTTTTTTTTAAATTAAATAACTCAATTGTTTTAGATTCTTTGTTAATTAGTACAAAATTTGTTTCCAACAAAACAGAAAAGACTAATATAGAAAAATTTAAACTTCAGAGCAGATGAAAAATACTGTTTTTAAAATGTCTATCAATTGATTTGAAATTTCAAGGCTTGGGAGAAAGAACTTCTTCGCTCTAATTTGCACCTAAAGTGAATGGGTGCAGACCTCACTTTTGTGTTAAGCAACATTCATTGCAGATGTCTTCAAGGAACATTTGTGCAAACCCCCCCCCCCCCCCCCCCCCAGGAGTATTTGTATATACCATTTGACCAACTTGATGACTTGTGCTGTTCACTTTTAATTGATTTTTAAGGCCTTCAATTTAACAGATGTGTAACACAAACTCATTTTTTTACATATTTTTGTTGTTAACCTTTTGAAATCTGAACTCAAAATTTGGAACCTGAACTGAAAGGAAAGTTGAACACAGACATAATACTGTTATGTTAAGTTATCAAAGATTTCTAACCCTTAGGTCTAAATACATTTTTTTAGTACTATTATTATATAATGTAGTTTTCTTTTTTAAATATTTTAATGTGTAATGTGTCTCTGTTGTGATGTTGGGAAAATGTTAGTAATTTGATGTGAATGATGCAAAATATAGATGTTAGTAATTGGTTCTGAATGATGCAATATAGGTGGTACTGTCATCATTGGTCCTAGTTAGGACAGACAACTCCAGAATGTGATCCTGGAAGGTTGTGTTATTGTAGTGGGTTAGAGTTTGTTAAAAAATATTATTACTAAAGTCTAGTACATCTATTTTAAAAAGTTCTATTTAGTATTGTTCACAAAGAAGTTACTCAAGTAATTTCAACTTTAATTATTGAAGATATAAAAAACGCCTACAGTATTTTAGTTGTCTACCAGCAGTTTGATGCTACAAGTCAATGACCGACAATAACACTCTCCCTGATAACCCATTCTACTTCAGGTCTACTTGGACTTTAGTTCACTGAGCAGACTATAGCATGAAAGCTACAACAATTGAAAACAAAAAAAAATGTTATATCTTTTATAAAGAAGCAAATAATTGAAAAAGAAGGCACAATTTTTACAGTAGACATACAAGCTCTAATGATTTGTTTTATTAAAAATAGTTTTTATGTCTTAGAATAGTCACTTCATGGTTTAACACATGGGAGAAATAGATGACCTTAACATTATCTGCCCAATAGATGGCAAGGTCTGAAAGGGAAACTTTACTTACATCGGAGACAATCATTATTCAAATAAAATATTGAACATTTTTCTGATGCTCTATTTCCTACAAAATAGTCCAGGCCAGACATTCACCAATCTTTCAACACAGTGCTGCTTTGGTATTGATGGAAAATGTTATATTAAATCATGTATAGGCTTGAGAGGGTGAGTCTTAATGGGGGTACAAAGACAGGCTGACATCTTTTCCTAGTACCACTAGATTATATGCTCTTGTTTGGGTTACTACACATTTTATTAGTGTCTGCCTCACACAAATTAGAACCCACCTACTCTCTTTCGTTGTGACGTGACCCATTCTCTGAACAGACTACACCAGACCTCTGACCAACACTTTTTCGCTGTTGACTTTGAAAATGTGCAGTATCCAACACAGAGAAAATACCAGTACACAAACAGAACATTAAAATGCCAAGGGAAATAACTAAGGTGTACAATTATTATTTAGTTATGTCCATTGTTGAGTTGTCTTTCTTAGAAAATTAATCCAATGTAGTTTATGCAGGCAATAAGCTGCATTTGTTTACTTAAGTTGTTCTTTTAACTTTTTCCAAACTTGTTTCACTTCACGAGCATTCCATGCTCAGTTTGGAATAATAAAATATTAACAGAGTTCTTGATGTAAAAGTTTACATTTAATTACAGTTCAATAAATGAAAGAACACTGAAAATGTTTTAATTTTTTTTAGCAATTTATTTCTTTATATTTGATGTAAAAATAATGTCATTATCATAATAAAATATCAATGGAATGTTACAGATATGGAATGGTATAATACACTGAAGGCTTAAACAGTAATTCTAACAATGTTCACTTACAAGTTTCTCTACTTCACAATTAAGAGGATAATTAACAAAATAATTATCCAATCAATAACAAAATTATAGATCAGGTTCTTCATTGTCTTCTGAAGGTAAAAATAGTACTTAGAAGATATTTATTTTACATTATATGCAAATACAAAGCTAAGATCCTTTTTGAATATAAATCTGCAAAATATTAATGCAGTAACTTCGTAATGATGAAACTTGTCACACAAAGAGGCACTTTTAAAAAGACTCATGTAACCCACTAACGAATCTATGATTGCAAAGTTCATCTTTTAAAAAGTCAACACATTTCTCATATGTATTTAGTAAGCTGTTAGAGCCACCCACATGAGTTTATGAAAACCTTTTTACAAAAATCTGGAACACTATGGGCTGTATAGATTTAGCAGCATGATTTGATGCCCACATTACAAATTTTTTTTTTTTAAATACTTCTTTGATTGATTTACATATAAAATTTATATACAGGTAATGTCTATAAAAGTTGACAACGGTTGTGTCTAACATACAGTCAGTAGAAAAAAACAACTGTACAAAGCTGCAAATGATTCTTTTTTAGATGTCAGATTCATCTCTGGATCTGTCCATGATATTTCGAACATCTCTGAGGCTAAAGGAAAAAAAAAAGAAGATTGAAATAAATAAAACAAATGACTAAAAAGTTCAAGAAAATTTACCACAAAAATGTGGTAAATAAATCTTGTTGAGTTTGTAGAAAAGTTGAATAGAAGACTTGAGACAACAGGGCACTAAGTACAAATTCACATATGATTTAGATTCAAGTCACCTCAAATAAACTAATGTGAGACCATTAGCCCTATTAGACTTTTGGGTTTGGGGTAAACTCGATCCAATACAACTATGGAATAGTTGAAACTTCCTTTTTTTAAAATATTGTTTTACAAATGATTTATCAGCATACAATAAGCATACTTGATTTAAAAATTCAGGAACATGCTTACCAATATAAATAGCTGTTGTACTCATAATAAACATAATGAGGAGTAGAGTGAGTTCTGATAGACCTCTACCATGGATTGAGATGTATAAGAGATTTGACAGTGCAATAAACAAACTGACCTTTTCATATTATATAAAAATATTTTCTATGTATGCATATACAACTCTTGACTTTTGGAAATAATAAATAAATTTAACTATTTTAATAGAGTACAAATTTGGATTTTTAATCTAGCACATTTAATATTTAGGATAAGATCATGCATGAATACAACATTTCTAAAATCTGCTTTAAGTTTGATGAAGGCATTTTTTTAAATTAAAATTTTAAAACAGCTTCAGTTTTTTTAAATTTTAAATAAAAAAAATATTATAAAATACTTTTCTTTTTAAAACAAAGCTGACATTATGGATTTGGATCTACACTAACGAAAAAAAAATCTGTTCGATTAGAAATATGTTTACCAATTGTTTTTGTTTAGCACAATTTCATGCTTTTAGCTTTCTCAATGCGCTAAGATCCTATCACTTTCTCAATGCGCTATGATCCTATCACTTTCTCAATGTGCTATGATCCTATCACTTTCTCAATGCACTATGATCCTATCACTTTCTCAATGCGCTATGATCCTATCACTTTCTCAATGCGCTAAGATCCTATCACTTTCTCAATGAGCCTATCACTTCTCATGCGCTATGATCCTATCACTTTCTCAATGCACTATGATCCTATCACTTTCTCAATGCGCTATGATCCTATCACTTTCTCAATGCGCTAAGATCCTATCACTTTCTCAATGCGCTATGATCATATCACTTTCTCAATGCGCTAAGATCCTATCACTTTCTCAATGCGCTATGATCATATCACTTTCTCAATGCACTATGATCCTATCACTTTCTCAATGCGCTAAGATCCTATCACTTTCTCAATGCGCTATGATCATATCACTTTCTCAATGCGCTAAGATCCTATCACTTTCTCAATGCGCTATGATCCTATCACTTTCTCAATGCACTATGATCCTATCACTTTCTCAATGCACTATGATCCTATCACTTTCTCAATGCACTATGATCCTATCACTTTCTCAATGCACTATGATCCTATCACTTTCTCAATGCGCTAAGATCCTATCACTTTCTCAATGCACTATGATCCTATCACTTTCTCAATGCACTATGATCATATCACTTTCTCAATGCACTATGATCCTATCACTTTCTCAATGCACTATGATCCTATCACTTTCTCAATGCACTATGATCCTATCACTTTCTCAATGCACTATGATCGTACCATTTGGGATACGGGGAAGGGAGAGAAAGAAATGGATATCTTGGTGAAGGTTACAGTGGAAGTAAAAAGGAACTAATTCAACTTATACCACCACATGTCAAGTACAATTTCTTTCCATTGATCTATACCAAACAAAAAAATTAATTACCAATAATTAATACATTTATTGGTTTATTTTGTTATTCATTCTTGTTTTTGTCAGGTATATGAAATAATGTGTACAACAATTGTAACAGACAGACAGAGTTGATATAAGCTTTGAAAAACAAATAAAAACAACTTTATAAAAGCTTTTCATGCTAAAAAAAATGGTAAAAGCAGCTTACTTCTCATCAGGAATCTTTTCCACACCATCAAATCTTGGCACACCTCTTGGTCTACGTGTTTCATCTAGTGGTATCCTGGCTGCACCACCTGGTGGAGGTGGACCTCTATGACCATTAGGTGGGGGTCTTAGACGATCATTAGGACTGAAATAGTAAAATACATTTTCATTAAATTGTTTCAACAAATTTCTGAAAGCAGCACAACAAGCGGTAGATAAACATCTTAACTCTCTTGTATGCTAAACAACAGAAAATTAGGAGTCTTTCAAAACGGAAATAGATCAATTAGTTCATGCAAATAAGCAATATGAATGATATTTATTTTAAAATATTTTTTTTACCCTGGTCCTCCTCTTTCTTCATAATCAGGTGGTGGCCCACGTCTACCCTCTGGTGGTGGCCCACGTCTACCCTCTGGTGGAGGTCCACGTCTTCCTTCTGGTGGTGGACCACGCCTACCCTCAGGTGGAGGTCCACGCCTGCCATCAGGAGGAGGTCCTCTTCTTCCATCTGGTGGAGGTCCACGGCGGCCATCTGGAGGTGGTCCCCTTCTATGACCATCTGGGGGTGGTCCTCTTCTCTGACCTTCAGGGTGATAAGGCTTATTTGAATCAAGTGGGCTCTTGTCATAAGCATGGTTGTCTCTGCCATCTCTAGGTCGCACTCTGCGGGCATCTTTGCTAGACTAGACCAGAAGGATATTTGATAAAAAAATTCATAAAAGAAAATAATTTCTTACTTAAAAATTGAAAGTATCAAGAAGTTCAATGCATCTTACCTGCGAATAAGCTTCAGATCTTGGTTTTACATTCTTGTGTGGAGTAGTGCCAGATTTGAGATTTTCCCTGTATTTTAATTGAAGATAACATCAAAAACAACACATTAACCAATGAACATAGTTAAAGTACCAATTTGATCTAAATATTAAACAATGATTTTGAAAGGCTTACTTCAACTCAATCTCAATTTGATCTAAATATTACCAATATAACAATGTTATTGAAAAGCTTACTTCAACTCAATCCCAATTTGATCTAAATATTACCAATATAACAATGTTATTGAAAGGCTTACTTCAACTCAATCTCCAAAGCCAGCTCACTTTTATGAATACACTGTGCACCCCAGTCACCAAGCGGACGAAACTGTTTAAAAACAATAAGCTTTAACATATACACTTAAAAAAACAAATTTAAAATAGAATCCTTACAAAAGATCAAATTTGTATCTATTTTAGATTTTTAAAAAACTATGGCATGACCGAGTGCAGCTTATTAGGTAAACTATGACATGAATAAGACTGGCAGATCCAGGGAAAGGGCGGTAAAGGTGATAGCTTCAAATCCTGGGGGGGGGGGGGGGGGGGGGGGGGGGGGGGGAGAAGAGGCATATTTTGTTTCCTAATCTTCAAGTACTCATCGGAACTGTCTGTGTTTAAGACCCCCAGCAGTGATAAGTTACATTGTTACATTACTGAGTGAATTCCTGCAATAATATACTTCATATTCAATTCAGCTTTGAGCTAACTTTCCCGTTTAAAGTTTATGGTTCAGATATCTTCTTTAATTTATTAAAAACCTGCTTTTCTCTGTCAAAACACGGGCTCCATCAGTTGTTACACTTACCATCTTGTTCCAAGCTAGCCCAAGACTTTCAACACTGTTCTTCAAAGCATTGAATAAAATAGTGTCTGTAGTTTGTATCTTTAACTGAATTTTTTGAAATATTGTAAACAAAAATAATCTTCGTTTACTTAAAACTTTTTTAGACTGATATGTAAAGACAATGTTTCTTTTGCCTCAGAAATTGCAATAATTTATATAGGTATTTAAAATTAGCTATTTTTTTAAATATTTGTATTTTTATATATATTATATGCATAATCTGTGGGCACACCCGATTTCTGTAGTTGTCTGCGGGCCGCATAAAACAGTCCGGCGGGCCGCAATTTGCCCACCCCTGGTATAGATGTAATATATAATATGTATGTATTTGTGTGTGTATGCATTTTTATGTAGGATTATGGTTTACTGGGCTTAAAGGCTTTTAAAAAAATGGCCCACAAACTCAAAAGCTCTGGATTAACTCCTGATGGGTAATAAAATACAATTTTCAAAGAATAGGAACATATTTTTGCACACATCTCTGTCTCTCTAAAGCATAGAACAGTCTACTTAAAAGTTTACTTGGGAGAATATGAATTTGAGCATTTTATTGCTATTTTACAATATGATGTAAAAGAAAAAGCAATAACATTATAACATTATACACCAAGAGAAGAATTGTATCTTCATTAAATGACTGGCTTAGTAGTGTTGCATGAGAATTAATAAAATAATTTCAATCCCGATAAATGTTTAATATTTATACTCTAGGTCTAAAGTTATCTTACAAGACCTAAATAACTAAAATTGGGACTAGTTGACTTACATATAACTGTGATCTGTATCTATTACTTCTACGTTTAGCCAGCAGCATCATGTATGAAGCTCCAGCCATGCATAGTAAAAATAAAATGAAAAAGAAAGGTCCAAGGAATTGAGCACCCCAGTCCCACAGGTAGACATGGCGCATACGAAGAGCTACCAGAAGTATCCCAATGAAGATACTGAAAAAAGCACAAACAAACAAGAAGATGCCTGCTCTGTATGGAAGTCTCCCTGGACCTAGGCTAACCTGCAAAGGAAAATTACATTTTACTTTGGAATCAAAATAGATGTGTGTTGATATTCAAATTGTTACAGTATATAAGTAAAATTAACAAAAAATAATCATTATGAATTATACCATTGTGACTTACGTCATGCTTTCTGTGAAGCAAAGGCATCTACAACATCACCTAGAATGACCTAGATCAATGCTTTTTGACTCCTCAAGAATAGCAAGATTACATGGCAGTGGCATTTAATATTTAATAAAAAAAATAATTTAGGACATTCATTTGGGCCACCCCCTCAATTGGGGGTCACGGGGGGCAGCTTTTAAAGCTGGACACTCCCCCCCACACCCTAACTACACCATTGGTGCCAGGTTGGAGAAGAAAGTCCAGAGTTTATATGTACCACAAGTTCTTAGGTTACTTTTCTTAATCCACTTGACTAGTAACTAACTATTGCTAATTAAAAATAGATTTAGTCTAGAGAAGCTTTCAAACTGTATTTAAAATATAGACTTATTTAGACAACTAGTAGAGCTAGATTTATTAAATTATTATTCTAAAATCTAATTATCTTTAAGTTAAGTTTCATGAATCAATGCCATCACACCATAAATTATAAATAAATAATAAAATTATTAACCCATTAAAATGATTCACAATATTATATCAATACAATTAGATCTGGTCTTAATTAGAATCTAATTGAATATAAGACTAAGACTAGACTAGGTAGTTGCACCAAAAGATTTAAATTGATCCTATACCAACAAATGTGTAATAGAATGACAGAGGATGAAAAATGCTTTCCAACAACACCAGATTTATTATGCTAGCATTATTCGTTCAAAAGTTATTGTGATTTTAAGTTTGTCCGAAGCGTCCTGACATCCTATGGACTTTATTTAGAGAAATAAAAAAAAAGTGAAGCAAATTTTGTTTAAATGTGAATATTTCAGAAACTATCGTAAATATATCTATAGAAAAGTATATATCAAATTGTACAGTTTTAAAGGAGGAATTTTAATTTATAAGTGGCAAATCAAAATTAAAATAAAATTTTAAAATATAATGATTAAATTACGAAAAAAAAAAATAATTTCTAATTATCTTAAAATAGTCTATAAAAAGAAAAATGCTCCTCGTTGTCAAGTTTTCAACACAATAAACTTCTAAATTGATCTAGATCTATCTAGTTATAAAACAATAGTGTATATTAGAAAAAGAATCTTTAGATTTAAGATGTAGATCTATTTAAGTATATTTATTTGAAAGAATATTTTAGATACCTAGATTTACAGATTTTAGCTTCGACATCAACTGACCAAAAGAAATCCTAAGAATACAGATCTTTATTATATTTTATGTTAATAAGCAATGATATAGGTATAAAGAAGTGATTCATTCAATTTTACATGTTTTAGTGTACACTAATTTTATTTTTCTTATTTAAAAAAAAGAAAATTATCCTGACCTTAGTGAAATTCTAGTACCTGAAAAAAGTGTGCTAAGTTTTAAAATATCGTTGACTCGTTTAATCATAATAAAATTGGTATCATTGGAAAGCTGAATGAATTTTCTAAGTGTATGGTTTAAAACTAAAGATGTACGGAGACCTATATTTTTTTCCTTGTTATTTGAAAATTTCACATTTTTCTGATTAAAATATTTAGGACTTAGTATAAGTAAGAGAAAAAAAATATTTTTTTTCCCACTAGCCGTTAGAGGAACCTCTTATCTTTAGAATAAACTCAAGAAAATGTCATAAAAACACTCGGTTATAAAGCAATGTCTTTTCTTAGGACATGCTTAATTTCAGTTTGTAAAACCTGAACAGGAAATTGTTTTGATGTCAAATGTGTTTTTAGATCCAATATGGCCGCCTGTGAGAGTACCTAGACTAGACTAAGAAGGTGGTGAAAAAAAAAGCATTGTTTCACATTGATTGTATGATAATAATTGTATCTGAAAATACAAATCTTCTAGATTTATATCTTCATTTGTATAAAATATAGAAAATGTAATTCAACTTATAATAAAGAACTTTTGAGAGTATTTACAGTAAGTTGAGAAAGGTATCGAGTGTAAACTCCGCTAGATGATAGATCTACTCACTACTGAACTGAGACTGACTTACTGAATTTAGGTCATTGCGAATACCGCTTTGGACCCACGCGTGATATGTGTCGATTGTTGCCTTATCCAAATCGACCTCCTTCATTTTCGGCTACTAATTTAACAGCACAAAGAAAACTGCTATCGTCTTCAATCCACAAGTTTAACTCATTTTATCAGTGCGTCTTTGTTTTCAACAAGCAACGAAAACAAATTAAACGGCCACCATTTCCTGGTTTTAGCCGTTGTCTCACCTGTACGACTGCGCATGTGCATTTTGTCAACTTCCGTTTCTTTTCTTACCTTTTGAAACTATCACTAACCTACATTTGTACAAGTCAGCGAATAGGGCGTGAAGCTAGGACAAGGCGAGTCTAGAACTTTTAATTACGAGGGCGACTTTTAATGAGTTAATTATAGATAGTCGGGACCAGATTTAGATTTAGGAGGCCCTAAGCTATTTTAGTTAAGGGGGGCCCTTTATACTATGTCCATATATCAAATGCTAGAATTAAATATGAACTTCGGATACTAGAGGGTTTAACTTAAATACAATTAAAAAGTATATAGATTGTCTAATAATAAATCTTTACAAGAAATGGTATATTTAAAAAAAAACATCTCTTTACATAGCTTACTGCAGTCAATCAATGCGCTGCACTACCAACAAGATTCAAAGAATGGCTAGCACATGTTTGTAAAATGTTGTATATGTTTCGGATGATCCTTCAGAGATGAAGATAATCTATTATCTAGTCCAAACCTCCCGCAGGACCACGGGGGATGGCAGCGGAAAGGACATTAACCCTGAATAATCAAGACAAACTAACAACAGTCCAGGACGTATATTACACGATCAGGCAGCCTTATAGATATATATAGGCCTATGCTACGCCCATGATATATATATATATATATATATATATATATATATATATATAGGCCTATGCTACGCTTATGATATATATATAGATAATAGTGAACAAATAGATGCTATCTTACTAGATTTTTCCAAGGCTTTTGACAAAGTTCACCACCATAGTTTGCTTAAAAAATTAAAATATTTCGGCATTAACGGTCCACTGTATCAGTGGATTAAAGATTTTCTGATAGGGAGAGAACAAACTGTAATAATAAATGGCTCTAAATCAACACCAATAACAGTAAACTCAGGTGTACCTCAAGGAACAGTCTTGGGTCCACTACTATTTTTAATTTACATAAATGATTTACCAAATTGCATTAGTTCAGGAACAAAAGTCAGATTATTTGCAGACGATTGCATAATATATAGAACAATAAAAACAAAACAAGACACAGATATTTTACAAAGAGAATTAGATGAATTACAGAAATGGGAATCAAATTGGAGCATGTCTTTCCACCCAGAAAAATGTCAGTTGTTAAGAGTAACAAAAAAAATTAAACAAATTAATTCCACTTATCTTATTCATGGCAAACCAGTAACACAGACTAAAAACTCAAAATACCTAGGTGTTATAATAAATGAAAAACTGTCATGGAATCCACATATTGATGAAACTATAAAAAAATCCAACAAAGCATTAGGGTTTATTAAAAGAAATTTCTATAAATCAAATAAGAACATAAAACTAAAATGTTATTTAACCTTGGTTAGGCCAATAATAGAATATGCATCCACCGTGTGGGACCCCTCAACTCAAGAAAACATTAAGAAACTGGAACAAACACAAAATAGAGCAGTGAGATTCATAACAAACGAATATTCACATTTGACTAGGGTAACACCATTAGTAAAATCACTAAATTTAGAAAGCCTTCAGGACAGAAGACTCAAAAGTAAAGTAGCAATTATACATAAAACACTGAACCATAATCTTCAAATACAAAAACAAAATTTAATAAAATACTCTGAAAGACACAAAAATAAAGGCACATTCCTCGTCCCATATGCTAGGACAAATTTGTACAAATACTCCTTCTTCCCTAGTGCTATTAGAGCATGGAATGGGTTGCCTGAGCTAGCCAGAAAAACCAGTGACTTGGCAGAATTTAAGTCATTGGTTAATATGCATGACTAAATGCATGACGCGTAGGACGTAATCATCTTCTTTTTTGAAGTAACGTCTGTATTATATAAGATAAGATAAGATATATATATATATATAGGCCTATGCTACGCCCATGATATATATATATATATATAGGCCTATGCTACACCCATGATATATATATATATATATATAGAGAGAGAGAGAGAGGCCCATGCTACGCCCATGATATATATATATATACAGTGCTTTTTTGTGACGGTACGCACGGTAGGCCTACGCCGTACCGGCAACTTTTTTCTTTACTTTTTTAATTTTCTTGCATTTGAAGGTTATTTTTAATTTATTTCTAGTTCAAAGTTAGGCAATCCATCACTGAGTACCGGCACCTATTTTTACTTTTTAAAAAAGCGCTGTATATATATATATATATATACATATATTTATGTATATTGTTATAATCCTGGTGGTGAGACAGATGGGGGTAGTGATGTGTGTTTTTAGACTTCGCCAATCGTCCCAGGTCAGCGATATAGACGAGCGGTCAAACGTGACGAGTGACAATACGAGCCAGTTCGGCAAGGCCTGTGTCGTAAATATTACGCACGCAAGTCACGGCAAATGTAATCAACCTGAGTGGTCAAGCGACGTTCCATCCGATTCTGGAAGGTCTGTGGGGACCCTATATAAGAGCGAGTGAGTTAGAGTCATGACACTTCATTTTACCTCGCAATGTGACCATTACGAGGCTAAGTCCGAATAAGCACGATGTCTGAAGTCCGGAGCAGAAGGCTAGGTTTTTAGGACAGTTAGTGTAATGTTGTTGCCAATTTGTGATGTATTGGAAATTAAACTTTTACTGATACTTTGGAGCACTGAGTTGTGAGGTTCTTTAAGTTTGTTGTGTCTTGTGGTGCAGTTTGCAGAGAGCCTGGATAGAGGAGAGACGTAACAATATATATATATATATATTTGAAAAGAGTTCAAACATGAAATGCGAGGACGGCGAATGCGTCATCAGTTGCTTGCTAGCAAGTATTGAAAAGAATAGTGCACTCCAAGCCTCTCTCACGTGTTAAGCAAATGAAAAGTTCTAGAATGATTTTTGTTCTATTTGAGACATGAAATTTTTATTTTATTTTATATATTTTTGACGCATTCGTCGTTGGAAAATGGCTGCACTTCTGTGCTTAAGATGTGAGCAAGTCAGTAGCTTCCCAACACAGACGCCATACTTTTTTTTTCAGAATAAACACGTTGGCGTGTTATCAATGGTCCAAAAAAAGAAAATAAAAAAAATTAGAGATCTGTCTACTTTCCCTAAAGTTTCTACGTTCAAAGACCACACTTCTTCCACTTCCTCCCATTTCATTAACGTATCTACTTTGGCACGGTACCATTTGTGTTGTCAGGACCGGTCTTAGGCATAGGCAAACTAGATTGCCGCCAAGGGCCTCCGATTGGTGGGGCTCTGGCACTGGACTCTAAGAATTTTTTTTATATAAGAAAAAATTGCAAAATATTAATTAAATCTTAAACATACCAAAACTCTATGTCTCTATATCTACAAGCCTATCTCCAAGTCTCTATTATGATTGAAGGTTTATTCACGAATGTGTAGATCACCTTGATATATATATATATTTGTTAGTTGACCATTGTTTCTTCCTTTTGATGAAATGTCGAAACATTATTTCTAATCTGATGATCATGAATCTAACTCAGTGGTTCCAAACTTTTTTGTCTCGTATACCCCTTGCCATATTTTCTGGTTTTCCGTAGACCCCCTACTTAAGTTATATAGAATTTTTGAAAGTTCATCAATTTCAAACTACACATTTTGTGTAACATAACTTCTAACCAGTGATACGAGGAGTGAAAATGTAATTTAAAACTACATTTTAAGTTGAATTAATTTTTTTAAAAATAAATTTATTAACAAAATTCAAATTTAAACCCATTATATAACAGTTAATACGTATAGCACTAAACACATTAAAAACTTTTTATTTTTAAAGGTTTGCAAGCTCATCATCCGCTGATACGGAGATAATTTTTCATATAGGGATTTGTTGTTTTATGAAGTAGTTCTTCAAAACATTAAATATTAATGTGCCTTAAGTATCACAGTAAAAGTTTTCACAAAGAGCAGTTTTTCGTGGATTTCTTGAGCCATAATAATTTGATTACCATACAAGGTTGACCCAGCCAGCTGTCTACAGAAATGTGTAGTTTGCAGAAATATGTTGTTTCTCAAAGACTTACATAAGAAGAAAGATATATTTGACTATATTCCAACAGAGTTCAAGAATTTAGTGAACTCTTCTGCAAATCCATTGTCCTAACAACCAATGGGTCAGAGTTTGCATTGATGGTTCTCAGACAGCCTCCACAAACGGAGGAGCTGGAATACTCATTGAATGCCCCAATGGAGAAAAATAATTAAAAAATTAAGTTCATTGTAATCATGGAGCATTTTGACAATCACAGATAAGAAATAGGAGCACTGGAGCTAAAAGCTTTCATGCTAGCGAATTAGCCAAGTTCACCAAAAAGTTAAATTTTTTTTACAAAAAAAAATAGTCCTTCAAAGCTTGACAAACTCTGATGCCTCCTAAATAAGTAATTAAGTTCAATTTCAAATACTTAACGCTGTACAGTCTACATTTCTTTTTGTCAAAGTTATAACTAGACAAAACTACACAATTTAAATAGTTATAAAATTAAAAAAAAAAATTTTTATTCAATCAGCAGGATAACAATTTTAAGGATTTCCTAAGGTACAAATCATAAATGTGTGTATGAAAAAATTACAATTGTCAAAATTAAAGTCACGACATGCTGAATTGAGATTCTTTATCGTAGACCCCCGTGCACATCTCATAGACCCCCAATTCCCTTTTTAACTTTCGTAGACCCCTTGGAAGTCTTCGTAGACCCCTGGGGGTCTATATAGACCACTTTGGGAATCACTGATCTAACTTATTATTGATTTAGATATAGATCTAGATGCAGGTTTTTAATTCATTGCGGATTTTTCGGACTTATTTTTTTTTTATTTGTCTATTTCATTAGGAGGCCACCCAATTCTCTTCGCTTAGGGCTTCCAATTACCTAAGGTCGGTCCTGGTTGTGTAATCTGTTGTGTCCAGAATAGCAAATCCCAAAATGCAGAAATGATATAATGTGTAACAAGAACCTGTGACGAGGACAGGACCAGCTGAAGACAGCAGCGGAAATTTCCAATAACTAAAAATAATTGTAAATTCATGTCGGCGAAATCATAAACGTGGTTCTCTTATTAAGAACAAACAAATCTAATGAATACTAGAAGACCATTGTGTGAAGGAGAGGGAAAGCCTCAACGCAGACAAAAAGTAGATACACATTTTTACAAAGTGGATTTTTTCCCCTTTATGCTGATGTTTCGGAAGGCGGAATAACATAGGTCTCGAGTTATGGGCACCTTTAAATGATGATATATATAAGATAGTGATTTTAAGTACTAATAGCAGACCAATTTATTTTAAGTCATATAAAAACGATATTAAAAGTAATATTAGCCGTCAATAGATATGCACATGTTGATTTTTTGTTTAAATATAGATACCTAAATAGGTAAGGATAACTTTATGCCATTTTGACTATTTATTAAAAAAGTTTTATTTATAACTAAAATATGCAATTTTTTTATAAAACAAAATCTAGAGAGTTCTCTAAGTCATTGTCCTACGAAAACAAAAAAAAAACGCAAAGGTAATTTCTTCAAAGGAAGGTGACTGTTGGAAAAAATATAAACAATTTTTAATTAGAAAAACATATTACTAGATTTAGAATGGTAAAGGTCAACTCTAGGTTTCAGCATTAAAAATTATCTTTTTTTGTACTAATCCTGTTTTAAACCATATAAAATATTTTAAGTCATACAAAATTAATTTTTTAAAAACAGTATTTGAAAACTAATCGTTACCACATTTCTAGATTTATCTTTCGGAAGGAAATGTTTATATTAAAAGTATGTATAAATAGTCACTGAACTTATAATTCTGTATCTCTATGCAATGTTGTATCTGTGTGTGTGTTTAAAGTCTCTATGCAATGTTGTATATGTGTGTGTTTAAAGTCTCTATGCAATGTTGTATCTGTGTGTGTGTTTAAAGTCTCTATGCAATGTTGTATATCTGTGTGTTTAAAGTCTCTATGCAATGTTGTATATCTGTGTGTTTAAAGTCTCTATGCAATTTTGTATATCTGTGTGTTTAAAGTCTCTATGCAATGTTGTATATCTGTGTGTTTAAAGTCTCTATGCAATGTTGTATATCTGTGTGTTTAGAGTCTCTATGCAATGTTGTATCTGTGTGTTTAAAGTCTCTATGCAATGTTGTATCTGTGTGTTTAAAGTCTGTATGCAATGTTGTATCTGTGTGTGTGTTTAAAGTCTCTATGCAATGTTGTATCTGTGTGTGTGTTTAAAGTCTCTATGCAATGTTGTATCTGTGTGTGTGTTTAAAGTCTCTATGCAATGTTGTATCTCTGTGTGTTTAAAGTCTCTATGCAATGTTGTATCTGTGTGTGTGTGTTTAAAATCTCTATGCAATGTTGTATCTGTGTGTGTGTGTTTAAAGTCTCTATGCAATGTTGTATCTGTGTGTGTGTGTGTTTAAAGTCTCTATGCAATGTTGTATCTGTGTGTGTGTTTAAAGTCTCTATGCAATGTTGTATCTGTGTGTGTGTTTAAAGTCTCTATGCAATGTTGTATATGTGTGTGTTTAAAGTCTCTATGCAATGTTGTATCTGTGTGTGTGTTTAAAGTCTCTATGCAATGTTGTATATCTGTGTGTTTAAAGTCTCTATGCAATGTTGTATATCTGTGTGTTTAAAGTCTCTATGCAATTTTGTATATCTGTGTGTTTAAAGTCTCTATGCAATGTTGTATATCTGTGTGTTTAAAGTCTCTATGCAATGTTGTATCTGTGTGTTTAAAGTCTCTATGCAATGTTGTATCTGTGTGTGTGTTTAAAGTCTCTATGCAATGTTGTATCTGTGTGTGTGTTTAAAGTCTCTATGCAATGTTGTATATGTGTGTGTGTTTAAAGTCTCTATGCAATGTTGTATCTGTGTGTGTGTTTAAAGTCTCTATGCAATGTTGTATCTGTGTGTGTGTTTAAAGTCTGTATGCAATGTTGTATCTGTGTGTGTGTTTAAAGTCTCTATGCAATGTTGTATCTGTGTGTGTGTTTAAAGTCTCTATGCAATGTTGTATCTGTGTGTGTGTTTAAAGTCTCTATGCAATGTTGTATCTGTGTGTGTTTAAAGTCTCTATGCAATGTTGTATCTGTGTGTGTTTAAAGTCTCTATGCAATGTTGTATCTCTGTGTGTTTAAAGTCTCTATGCAATGTTGTATCTGTGTGTGTTTAAAGTCTCTATGCAATGTTGTATCTCTGTGTGTTTAAAGTCTCTATGCAATGTTGTATCTGTGTGTGTTTAAAGTCTCTATGCAATGTTGTATCTGTGTGTGTGTGTTTAAAGTCTCTATGCAATGTTGTATCTGTGTGTGTGTGTTTAAAGTCTCTATGTAATGTTGTATCTGTGTGTGTGTGTTTAAAGTCTCTATGCAATGTTGTATCTGTGTGTGTGTGTGTTTAAAGTCTCTATGCAATGTTGTATCTGTGCGTGTGTTTAAAGTCTCTATGCAATGTTGTATCTGTGTGTGTGTTTAAAGTCTCTCTGCAATGTTGTATCTCTGTGTGTTTAAAGTCTCTATGCAATGTTGTATCTGTGTGTGTTTAAAGTCTCTATGCAATGTTGTATCTCTGTGTGTTTAAAGTCTCTATGCAATGTTGTATCTGTGTGTGTTTAAAGTCTCTATGCAATGTTGTATCTGTGTGTGTGTGTGTTTAAAGTCTCTATGCAATGTTGTATCTGTGTGTGTGTGTGTTTAAAGTCTCTATGCAATGTTGTATCTGTGTGTGTGTGTGTTTAAAGTCTCTATGCAATGTTGTATCTGTGTGTGTGTGTGTTTAAAGTCTCTATGCAATGTTGTATCTGTGCGTGTGTTTAAAGTCTCTATGCAATGTTGTATATGTGTGTGTGTTTAAAGTCTCTATGCAATGTTGTATCTGTGTGTGTTTAAAGTCTCTATGCAATGTTGTATCTGTGTGTGTGTTTAAAGTATCTATGCAATGTTGTATATCTGTGTGTTTAAAGTCTCTATGCAATGTTGTATATCTGTGTGTTTAAAGTCTCTATGCAATGTTGTATATCTGTGTGTTTAAAGTCTCTATGCAATGTTGTATATCTGTGTGTTTAAAGTCTCTATGCAATGTTGTATATCTGTGTGTTTAAAGTCTCTATGCAATGTTGTATATCTGTGTGTTTAAAGTCTCTATGCAATGTTGTATCTGTGTGTTTAAAGTCTCTATGCAATGTTGTATCTGTGTGTGTGTTTAAAGTCTCTATGCAATGTTGTATCTGTGTGTGTGTTTAAAGTCTCTATGCAATGTTGTATATGTGTGTGTGTTTAAAGTCTGTATGCAATGTTGTATCTGTGTGTGTGTTTAAAGTCTCTATGCCATGTTGTATCTCTGTGTGTTTAAAGTCTCTATGCAATGTTGTATCTGTGTGTGTTTAAAGTCTCTATGCAATGTTGTATCTCTGTGTGTTTAAAGTCTCTATGCAATGTTGTATCTGTGTGTGTTTAAAGTCTCTATGCAATGTTGTATCTGTGTGTGTGTGTTTAAAGTCTCTATGCAATGTTGTATCTGTGTGTGTGTGTTTAAAGTCTATATGCAATGTTGTATCTGTGTGTGTGTTTAAAGTCTCTATGCAATGTTGTATCTGTGTGTTTGTTTAAAGTCTCTATGCAATGTTGTATCTGTGTGTGTGTTTAAAGTCTCTATGCAATGTTGTATATCTGTGTGTGTGTTTAAAGTCTCTATGCAATGTTGTATCTGTGTGTGTGTTTAAAGTCTCTATGCAATGTTGTATCTGTGTGTGTTTAAAGTCTCTATGCAATGTTGTATCTGTGTGTGTGTTTAAAGTCTCTATGCAATGTTGTATCTGTGTGTGTGTTTAAAGTCTCTATGCAATGTTGTATCTGTGTGTGTGTTTAAAGTCTCTATGCAATGTTGTATCTCTGTGTGTTTAAAGTCTCTATGCAATGTTGTATCTGTGTGTGTTTAAAGTCTCTATGCAATGTTGTATCTGTGTGTGTTTAAAGTCTCTATGCAATGTTGTATCTGTGTGTGTGTGTTTAAAGTCTCTATGCAATGTTGTATCTGTGTGTGTGTGTTTAAAGTCTCTATGCAATGTTGTATCTGTGTGTGTGTTTAAAGTCTCTATGCAATGTTGTATCTCTGTGTGTGTTTAAAGTCTCTAAGAGATCAAACACGGACAAGCAGACGTACAGACTTTCAAGGTTATAGCTTAAAAAATAAAAAGATAAAAAAGCCATTTTGTTTGTCATAAGTTAGAATTTATTTGATTTTTTAAAATAATTTCAGAATCACGTTTGCATAACTTCGACCTTGACATTGACAATAATTGTGCCAACAGGAACAGTTTACAAATGTAGTCGTGCACACAGCATGAGGGAAAACAAAAAGTGTATGCATAGCTTTCTACCTTAGTCAGTATTGTATGAGTCAGACAGTAGCATTTCAAAAAGTAGACAACTATAAATAAATGAGCCAAATAATATTTCAAACTAAAATTACTCAGAAAAACAATAATACACAGAAAGTAACTACATGTTGTTGTTTTGTTCTTTTAATTTAGTTTTTAACAATGGTAGAACTCAATGTTTCTATACACATACACAAAACCGTATACAACTGTCCTACATACACACACACACCTATACCTACATACACACACACCAATACCTACATACACACACACACCTATACCTACATACACACACACACCTATACCTACATACACACACACACCTATACCTACATACACACACACACCTATACCTACATACACACACACCTATACCTACATACACACACACCTATACCTACATACACACACACACCTATACCTACATACACACACACCTATACCTACATACACACACACACCTATACCTACACACACACACACCTATACCTACATACACACACACACCTATACCTACATATACTCCACAAGTCAACTCTCTTTTATTGGGAGAAGTAACCCAGGGGTTACATTTCCAATCTGGTCAATTCTTTAACTTGTCAATAAACATAGAGGCTTTTTTCTAATCTGAATAGACCAGTGTTTCCCAAACTTTTACTTTAATGGAACACTTCCAATTTTCGAAGAATTTAAGTTAGCGGAACCATTCGCTTGTTATTTGGGACTATTTCCCTTTGTTTAAATTTTAAAATGATAAGAGTAAACCCGTTTTCGAAATTTAAATTTAAAAAATTTATTTTAAGTAGAAAACTATAATATTATAAACATATATTAGCACCAGAGAAAATGTGAAGGTTTCATGACTTTGATGGTAGTGTACAACTTCTTTGTGTTTGTCAATAATCTCAACTCTACTGTCTGCTGGGGTATCAAGCCTCAACTCTACTGTCTGCTGGGGTATCAAGCCTCAACTCTACTGTCTGCTGGGGTATCAAGCCTCAACTCTACTGTCTGCTGGGGTATCAAGCCTCAACTCTACTGTCTGCTGGGGTATCAAGCCTCAACTCTACTGTCTGCTGGGGTATCAAGCCTCAACTCTACTGTCTGCTGGGGTATCAAGCCTCAACTCTACTGTCTGCTGGGGTATCAAGCCTCAACTCTACTGTCTGCTGGGGTATCAAGCCTCAACTCTACTGTCTGCTGGGGTATCAAGCCTCAACTCTACTGTCTGCTGGGGTATCAAGCCTCAACTCTACTGTCTGCTGGGGTATCAAGCCTCAACTCTACTGTCTGCTGGGGTATCAAGCCTCAACTCTACTGTCTGCTGGGGTATCAAGCCTCAACTCTACTGTCTGCTGGGGTATCAAGCCTCAACTCTACTGTCTGCTGGGGTATCAAGCCTCAACTCTACTGTCTGCTGGGGTATCAAGCCTCAACTCTACTGTCTGCTGGGGTATCAAGCCTCAACTCTACTGTCTGCTGGGGTATCAAGCCTCAACTCTACTGTCTGCTGGGGTATCAAGCCTCAACTCTACTGTCTGCTGGGGTATCAAGCCTCAACTCTACTGTCTGCTGGGGTATCAAGCCTCAACTCTACTGTCTGCTGGGGTATCAAGCCTCAACTCTACTGTCTGCTGGGGTATCAAGCCTCAACTCTACTGTCTGCTGGGGTATCAAGCCGCATGTTTCTAGATTTATACTTTGAATTTGTTGCAAAGAAACAAACAAAAATCCTGCTTCTCACAAATCGAGTTAGGAAAAATAAGTTAAATAACATTGGCCTGTTTGAAATATTGCATTCTTTTCAAACAGACTCGACCAGAAATCATTTAATGTTTGCTCTTTGTATCTTTGTTTCAAATTAAGAGTTAGAATCTAGGTCAGTTCAAAAATCATAAGGATGTTGTTATAACTTTTTTTGTGTCTTTACTAAGAAGATCTAATAAAATCATTTTTTTTTTCATTTATATTTCAGAATAATTCATGTCTAGGACTACCTATTTTATTGTTCCAATAGTTCATGGAACACCTATTCAAGCCTCGAGGAACCCTTGTGTTCCGCAGAACACAGTTTGGGAAACACTGTAATAGACACATAAAAAAAAACAACACCCGAAAAATGTAATCCCTCGTGCCATAATATTTTAAAAAGTCATTCCACTTCAAAATAAAAATAATGGAACAATATTTAAAGATGTTTATCTCTGGCAACCTCCCCCCCTCCCCCTCTAAATAGCTTTTTGTTCTACCCGATGTACTCAATACAGGAAGGGCTGATAAGCTAGGCTTTTTTTTTTTTAAAAAAAAAGGTATGTGATAATTTGTGTGTGCATCTTTAAGCACTGCAGAATAACATTGTCTGAGCTCTCCCATTTGTATTACAAAATAAATTTCAATACAGTTAACATCGATGTAGTTGGCAACAGTGAATTTCAATACAGTTAACATTGATTTAGTTGGCAACAGTGAATTTCCATTTCCTTGACATTGTTAAGTTTATCGCCAAACTCCCCGAGAAATAATATTTGGTAAGACACTTTCATTCACGTTAAGTCCATGCTTTTGTTTTTATGAAGCCAATTGAATCAACTGAACCGTCATGTTAGATTATGTGTTAGAATTTCGAATAGAGTATAATATTATAGTGTTTCATTTTCAGGCACAGCCTTGCAGTGTTACGAGCAGCTATGAAGACTCGTTCTTGTGCACTAGGAGCTCCAGTCTTTATGTCTTACAATGGAGAATGTTGAAAACTAGTTGTTTTTTTTAACGCCTCATTCCGTAGATTACATTGTTACAAATGAGCATTTGGAAGTGGCGCTATTAAAACAAACGTGGGAGCGGGTTATAGGGAAGTCTGCCTTTCATTATACAATTTTTCATGACCAATCTAAAAAGGATAATTATAAGATTTAATAGCATAAATAAGTGTTCCACGTCTCAGCAATTGCACGAAACAAAATGTCTAGGCCCGCAGACACACACAAACAACACAACTAACTTTTAGATCAATAACTATTCATATATAGAACACAGTGATTAACACAGGGTCTATATTATACATCTGTAAGAAGTCCTTTGATTCTATGACATTGTACGATTCAATAAAACTGTACAATTGGTGCTACCTTACATTCCAAGTATAAAATATAAATAAAAATGGCATATTATCATAAAAGACTCATTCTTGTTGGACTTACTGGAGCTGCAGGATTTTAATCTGTAAATCTATATTTCTACTAAGCTTTACATAAAAGTTAGTATCAGAAATCAATATAAAAACATGTTTAGGCCGTATTGGCTGCCATATCTACATCACGATAGGTATTAATTACATTCAGAATACGAAAGTAAGATAAACTATAAGTTAGCATCTCATATTTAATTTATTCTTAATGTGATTTTAAACATAATTTTACTTTGGCTCGTAACATTCTATCTGGCCAAGTGACAAATAAACTTGAATGCAAACTGTTTGGTCTAACGTTTTGGTGAAGCAATTATTCTAGGCCTCTTTAGAATCAGTTGAACGTCTTCAGTCTAATCCCTAAATCAACTATCAACTATCCTGTTTCGTTTATATGCAACAGGAAAACGAAATAGTGAAGAAAACGTTGCACTTTTTGTTTCATGATGATAGTATGAGTGAAAGCAATAAGTCTACTTGGGAACATTTCATTCGCAGACCAATTTTTTTTTGTTTCAATTAGTCTGTCCAGAAAAAGGGCTGTCTAAAAGCGTACATATTCTGATATTTATGGTGTAATTATCAATATTTGTCTTTGCTCTGCCGACATAGTTTTTAATTTATTATTTTATTTGTAAAGTGTTTATAGTACAAACAAAAGTTAAAATTGGATCTCCATTATTATAATATTCGAGATTGAAGGCATGTACAGTTTCAAAAAAATACTAAAGTTCCAAGTCCATATATTGATTAGTTACAATAGCATTAATACAGGGGTCTACTTAGGTTTTGATATGTCTAACAACAATGTAGACAACATGTCAAAATTAAAAAACTTGACTACATTTATTTACACAGATTCAGCTTCGGAAATCTAAGAAAATCATAAAGTATGAATTAAAAAAAAAATAAAAGCAGTTATTAAGTATACATGCTACAAGTCAAACTTGATCCAGCTGCCAAAATATCTTAGGCGAAAAGTCAAGCAACAGTAGACTTACTATTAGTACTTAAATTATTTTGTTCTTTTAACTATCTATTTTTATAACAAACAAAAAGTTGATATCTTTTTTTTTGTCTAAACTAGAGACCGGGAAGCATTGTCGAAAATAATAACAAAAAAAACTCTCTCGCTCTCTCCCTCGTGTTCAGATGACAAAAGTTTTGTTGTGCGCGTTTGATCAAAACATACCGAATGCTTACAAAAAGAGAATTGAAAACAATGAATGACAAAGAAACTAACACAAAGACGTGAGACTAAAAGAATGCAAATAATCTGCATAGGAGTTGCTAGTAGAGGGGGCAGGGAAGTCAGTACATAGTGAGGTAACCATTTGGAGTGTGGAAATAAAGAAAAAAAAACATTCAAATAAATAAATATGGATATTTCAATGGAAGAGTTAATCTGGTAACAGAAACGGAACGCCTCGACTCCATTACATTTAGCCAGATACAAGCGCACAGTTGCAGACCAAATCAGAATGTGTACATATATATCAGTTACATTTGCAAAATTTGTCTGTTTCGTTTTGGTTCAAAGCAGAAGAATTGTTATCTCAGCGACAATGGTTCTATCTAACCGTCACCCAATGAGGACACAATGTTACTAATCAGAGAGTTGGATAGAAAACGTTAAAAAGTTGAAGCAAGAAACAAAAGTGTTTGGGTTTCTATGGAAACATTTCGAACACGTTTAATTGTTTCGTGTCAATTTTCAATTTGAATAATGAAGAAATGTTTTTTGATATTTTGTTCTCAGACGTCTGTCTACATTCGCAATCAATTTGGTCTCTCTTATTTCTATGGGCCCCTTCGTTCAAATGTACACATTCTCGTCAAAAGCATATTTGATTAGTTCATGAAATTAAATGTTTCTACAAGAAGTTACTTTTCATTGATTACATTATACTTTAGTAAATAACATTTCAAAACGTTTGAAGTGACAAAAACAACTTTGACTTTTTTTTTAGCCAACCGTTTGATGTTCATAAAAAAAAACCCCAGACAACTGCATGTGAGGTTTTTCCACATCTTATCTTATATGTTACAGACGTTACTTCATGTGTTAATGTTTATCTAGCCATGCATGTTAATCAATGACTTAACTCTGCAAAGTCGTTGGTTTTGCTGGCTGATTCAGGCAACCCATTCTTTTCTCTAATGGAACTAAGGAAGAAGGAAACATACAGCTCACTAATAAGCTCGAATTTTAGACTGCATTGAAACAATAAGGACATTTCTAATAATAGATTAATATTGTGAGAAGCATTTTTAAAGTAGGGATCTTTAATCTTATATTAACGTAGCCATGTTGGCTCAGTGATAAAGTCTCTGGCTTGCTGATTAAGAGTTCTCGTTCAAAGAATTCCAGTGAAGTCTGAGATTTTCTCCTTCACAATATTTGAGAGTTCCTGATTCATTGCAAATTTAGAATTTATATTTAAATGAAATATTAATAAATTGTTGTCTCAAAAGACGAAATTTTAAAAACTACATTTTTGAGGGTCGAAGCTAGTGACTAAAAGATCTCGTGAGGACTACTTATAATACTTAGCATAGGACCGTCTCTCAAAATTCCATTCAACACATTGTTAAAACAAAAAAGGATGCTTCTTTATCTAATTGCTGATAATGTAGTGAAAGTATTTAAAGAATCTAAAGTTTAAAGTAGTGCCTGCACTACAATTCTATACACTACATTAGACAGCCATAATCCTCTCATATCAATTTGTTGACATATACCGGTTCATATTTAGATCTATATACAGCAATACTTTGCCACAGCCACATGGTTAGTTTGTATATTGTATGATTCCGTGGATAAAATGTACAGAAATATAAATATGCTCATTTACTATGCTGCTTTTCTAAAACTATAATATAAACCTGAAAATTGACGGGAAAAAAAATATATAAAAAAAAATATGTATTTGCCCTGGGGGAGGACTGTTCAGGATTATTTTTACTTTTGTATGGAGAGACTATTATAATATTTGTCCTGCTCAAAGTTTTAGCCTTATAACCTCTGACATGTATAGAATAAGATACAAATGGCTGCCGTTGTTCTATATCTTGTAGGCTCCAAGACGTACGTAGTATCCAATGTCTCTGAATTATTTTCTTCTGTTGTTAATGAAAAAATCAGTTTTGTATATAGTTAATGCTATAGAACAGATGTTTCATGATTTGACATTTGATCTACACGTTTAATAAGAAAAGTTGCTAGGGTTGGTATAATCCGATGCGGTTAGCTAACTGTATCACGTTTAACATGGGCGTAGCCAGGATTTTTTTCGGGGGGGGGGGGGGTTGGGGGGGATTTTTTTTCGCCCCCCCCGAAAATTTTGTATATATATATATATGTTTGTATGAATGGATGTGTGTGTGTGTGTACACAATTAATCTCTATTACATTCTGACTCTTCATTCTTTTGGAAGACGTTTATTGTGCCCAAGAATAGGTTCTTCCTGGAGTTAGTGAAAAAATTGCAGACTCCTCGCCCTTGCCAGCAACGGGTATGGGGGGGGGCGCTGAGAGCTCCCTCAGCGCGGGGCAAAGCCCCGCCGCCAAGCACTATTTCTGGTATTGAAAGCCAACTAAATGCATATTCTGAGGTACCTACAGTGCATTATTTTGCTATTTAAAAGTTTTATTTCAAAAAACTAATGTGCTATTCTTACTGACTTAGACCGTCCCGCGCCGTTCGGTGCATTTGCTGGCCAGCTGTTTCCCACAAAAATCTGTCACTGGCAATGTCAGAAGCCTCTTCCCATCTGCTCTGAGGACCTCCATGAAAATGTGGCGCCAAGTTGTACTAGGATGTCATCGCAACTCTTATTATGTGTAATTCATTTTGTCGGAGAACATGTCCCGCAAACGTCATGCAACGCCCTGTCACAACCTTACTAAGGGGACGACTCCCATTTCGGCATAGGATTTCCTTGATTTAAACCCGATCTCTATCTGTTTGGGGAGGGGGGGTTAAGGCTAAAATATATCTGGAGTTGGAATTTGGTGACTGTAGTTTGCTTTAGAAATAATATTGAAGAGAGAGGCTTTCAACCTTAAAACGCTCTGCAGGGGGATATTAAACTCAAAACTATCTTGAGAGTTTTAAACTTTTAAAAAAGAGGAGAGGGGTTGAAAGTCAAAACCCCTTTGGCATGCTCATAGCATTTTGAGTGCGTAATTTGCTTTTTTTATATTGAAGAGGTATTTTTAGCTTCAAACCCAGCTGAAGAGGGGTTTAAACTCAAAACCCCTTTGGCTACGCTCATGCAATTTTGAGTGTGCAATTTGCTTTTGTATATTAAAGAGAGGATTATCGTAAATTTTGGAGAGGGGTTTAAAATCAAAATATTCCTAAGATGTGCTCTTGGAATTTTGGGATTGTCGTTTGCATTTTTTAAATTGTTTTATAGAAGAGGGGGATTTAAATGCAAAACCCCCTTGTAGGGGGTTTCAAACTCAAAACCCCCTGGTAGGTGGTTTTAAACTTAAAACGCCCCTGGTAGGGGTTTTCAAACTCAAAACCCCTGGTAGGGGGTTTTAAACTCAAAACCCCTGTAGGGGGTTTTAAACTTAAACCCCCCTGGTAGGGGTTTTCAAACTCAAAACCCCCTGGTAAGGGGTTTTAAAATCAAAACCCCCTTGTAGGGAGTTTTAAACTAAAAAACCCCTGGTATGGGGTTTCAAACTCAAAACCCCTTGGTAGGGGTTTCAAACTCAAAACCCCTCTAAGCCCCCTGGTAGGGGGGTTTAAACTCAAAATCTTCTTAGCTGTGCTAGGGCAAGTGATGGTTTAGTATTAAAATTTCACCTAAAATAAACAAAATTAAAGCAAAAGATCAGTCACTAAATTCCGACCCCCTCCCTGGCCACGCCCATGACGTTTAAATTGGTGCTTAACATTGTAGACTTCTCTTATAAATTACAGATGTTACTTCAAAATGAGAAGATCGTTACGTCATACACTTATCCAGGTATTAATCTAGTTATGCATGTTAATCAGAGACTTAAACACTGAAAAGTTTATGGTTTTATTAGCTGATTCAGGTAACCCATTCCATAGTGTATTGGCACTTGGGAGGAAGAAGCACTTATACGAATTTGTTCTAGCATATAGAATAAGAAATGTGCCTTTATCTTTGTGTTTTATTACTGAGTATTGTATTTGAAAGTAATGGTTCAATGCTTTATGTATTATTGCTACTTTAGTCTTCTGTCCTGAAGTGTCTTGAATTTAATAAAATTTTAGTAATGTTGCTACTCTCGTCAAATGTTTATCATGAATCTCACTGCTCTATTAGCCGTCTGAATGTTTTCCTAATTTGAGGAGTCCAAAACAGAGTACACAATTTAATGAAACACTTTTGACTTCAATATCTATCTACAAATTACTAGAATAAATTAGCTTAGAGAAAAGTTCACCACAGTGAAAATCGTTGATTCTTATTTATACCTGATGTAGGTCGACCAAATTATTTCAATTTGTTTCTCTGATTTCGTCTTTACGCCTTGATACAATAACAATCAACAAAAATTGATTTGTTTTTTTGTTTTTTTCAGACTCGAGAGAACAGCGTTGAATGTCATGTCATTCCTACTGGTACTGACTCAAAACAACTATCACCGCCTTTCTTACGTATGGCCAATTGGTTAGATTTTTTGTTATTTGTATATACTTTCTGTAAATATGTAATATTTGAAGTCAAAACTATTGAGCATGTATGTACCAAACTAGTGGACAAGTGATAAACCAGTGGACACGTGATAAACCAGTGGACAAGTGATAAACCAGTGGACACGTGATAAACTATTGGGAAGAGAGTGTAGGTTAAAGGTGAACTAGATTCAAGATTTGTAACAAAACAAACAAAAATATTTTGTAGTCCAGACAGTCATAAATACATTCCAGAAATGTAAAAGAAGAATTGAAAATTGAAAATAAAAAAACCCAGAGTTAATGAATAGGGAGACCTTCTGTTCAGATCTTCAGTCAGTTTAAAGGCAGCGTAGTAAGATCGTTGCAATGTTAGCAGTGGACTTCTTTATTTACAATCAGTACACAATATGTAAAGTATTCATGCGGTAACCAACATTCTGATATTGGCATTGTAGTAAACATTTAGATCGCACCATTTTTCTGGGAAATAAGAATCTTCCACTAGTGATAGATAATGTTATTCCAAGTGAAGATGCGCTGTATGGTATCGATCTTTATTGTCACGTGATGACATATTCAGGTCTTTGAACTTGAATGGATGCACCAATAGAACGACGGAGGTGTTCATGAAGAGTCACAAGCTTTCCAACGGAGAGATACACAAAAATGGCGGTCATAGATTGTTAACCCAACTTGAAACTTTTGGTGGAAACAAAATCTTGATGACGTATCATACTTTGCTCTCATCGTCATCAGGGCCTGATCTCTTTCGGGAGTCATTTCTCTCTCTTCTGGCGCCGCCCCTGTCTCCGCTGCCTCCCCTCTCCCTGTCGCCCATTCTTCTCCCTCCACTGACGCTACTCACTCCCCCTTCGACGTCTCTGTCCAAAATGACAACGCCACCCGCCGGCACTAGCGAGATGGCGTTGGTTTGGTGGTGGGCGTTGGGCGCGCTGCCCTGGGAGCTGATGCTGTTGGCAGGCTTGGTTTTGGGCTGAGGTTTTAGGCACTGGACGAGATTAACTATCTCCCCTTGAATGTTCGCAAGTGCCTGTACCACATTGCACAGGGCTTTCTGATTCTCGGCCATCAGGCGCCTGATGAACTCTACATCGTCCTGAAGACGATTCGTCTCTTTGTGGTTGGCCTGGAGCTGTTGAAGTCTCATATCTAGTAATTTCTGGGACCTGGAGGTAGAAAAAGATAAGATAAGATAATTCTATTGGTACAACAAATGTAAATTCAGTTTGACAACAATTGTACACCTCCTCATTACCACTATAACAATATTAACAATAATAATATAGACACAAACACGAACAACACTCACATACGTAAACTACACACACACACCCACACAGAGCGCTTTATGAATTGCCTTGTATGCACTTCTCGATGAGAACACGTAACCTTGAAACAACCTTGAACTGACATTGGGATAAAGTTTTTAAATCTTTCTGTTCTAGTTTCAATGGAGTGGACCCGACCACTTCTCCCAGATCTAATGTAACTGTGGTGTGATGGATGCAAATTGTCTTTAACAATCGTGTGTGTTTCGGAAAGGCAACTCTCATGAATAAAAGTTCTTCAAGAGATAGTAGCCTACATCAAGTGATATAGGAGGCTTTCTTAAAACAAGTCTTTTTTGGTTGATGACTTTGTGCAAGTGAAGACATTCTTCAACAATTTCAAGCTGAATATAGGCATCAATACAATCTTTAGGATAAGCAGCTAAGCAGAAGATACCAAATACACAGCAGATGTATTTATAAATTAAACGCAAAGCGATTATCTAGAAAACGCATGCACAAAAATATGCTATTTACAGCTCAATAGAAAATTTTTTAGAAATTCTATTAACTTTTAGTGACCAGTTTAATGCAGAATATTTCAACCCACTCAACCACAGTGATTTCAAATAGCCTATTTAACCACAGTGATTTCAAATAGCCTATTCAACCACAGAGATTTCAAATAGCCTATTCAACCACAGAGATTTCAAATAGCCTATTCAACCACAGAGATTTCAAATAGCCTATTCAACCACAGAGATTTCAAATAGCCTATTCAACCACAGTGATTTCAAATAGCCTATTCAACCACAGTGATTTCAAATAGCCTATTCAACCACAGTGATTTCATATAGCCTATTCAACCACAGTGATTTCATATAGCCTATTCAACCACAGTGATTTCATATAGCCTATTCAACCATAGTGACACAAACTAATCATTTGATTTTCCCTTAGCGTTATAGAGTCATTAATGAGTCATATATTTTGATATTTTAAAGTTATTCTTTAATTTATAAAAGGGCCTTTTTTACGAAAAAAATACTCAGAAATACACAGAGATACGATCACGTTTCTTATTGCATAAGCTGGGACGAATACGTACAAGTGCTTGTTCTTTCATGGTGCAATTAGAGTATGGATTGGGTTGCCTGAATCAGCCAGGATGACCAACAGGGGCGGACTGGGTATCAAAATCGGCCCTGGCATTACCATATATAAACCGGCCCACATTGAATGGCATGTCATTTCATGGGCGTAGCCAGGATTTTTCGTTGGGGGGGGGGGATTTTTTTCTACCCCCCCTCTGCAATATATATGTATGTAATTAATCTTCATGACATTCCGACCTTTCATTCTTTCGGACGTTGTTTTTTATTAGCCTAGAATATGTTCTTCTTTTAATTAGTGGAAAGAGTACACACCACCAAGGACAGCTAAGGAGTCTGGGGGAGCGCCGTGAGTTTGGGCGAAGACCTGGATCCAATCATTATTTAAGCTTTAAAAAATGCATATTTTTTAGGTACCTACAGTCAGTGGCGTCACTAGGCAGGTGCGGGGGGTGCGGTCTGCACCGGGTGACACCCATCAGGGGGGTGACACCCGAATGGAAAAGAATTGTATTTTGGAAAAAGCAGACAACTTAGACTAAAATAAGTGATTAGCTAGATACAAAAGATACTTTGATCTATACATTTTAATTTACTTTATTTTTGCAGGCCTACAAATGTTCAAAATATTAAGTGTTAAAAATTGGGACGCAAAGGTTGTCTTTCTTTTAAGGACAACAAGTCGGTTGTATTTGCATTACAATTAATACATATTATATTATTAATCAAGTAAAATTATTACCAAAATACAAAATACAATTAGAACTAGAACTTTTCTCATTAACTACAAGATCGATTCAATTGTTGTTTCTTTTAATAAGACTTTTTTCAATGCGTCTTCAACAACGTGATTTTAAAGTCTTCTAGCTTCTTAGGACAGAACTGAGACATTTCTATCGACTGACGCACAATCATACTATTGACGTATTTAACGTGAACAGAACAGGCCTGCTACAAGCCCTGCTGCTACAAGCCCTCCTGCTACAAGCCCTCTTGCTAAACATGAATGTGATGAAATGACGATCAAACCCATGAAAAAAACGTGCATGTTCTACTGCAGTGTCTCTCAAACTAAGGAGGTTGGGGGGAGGCCAAATGTGGAGGGGGCGAAGTCTTTCAGATTATTTTTCAATGGTAAAATAAAAAAGTTGTATTTTTGTTTTAGTAATTAATCGACGTCCTAATATGAACCCAGCCAAATGTCTTTCTTAGGCCAGACATTCTCACAACTGTTGAATACCAAAACCGCTCTGAGCATGCTATAAGCATGAAAGTAGCGCTATATAAAAGCTATAATAATAATAACGTCCCCTTGCCTGTAATATTTTAATCTTTTTTTTTTCACATGGGCTCTACATAATACATGAAAAAAAGCGCTTTTAAGACATCAGGAAAAAAAAAAGAATTATGAAGCCCACAACAAGGAAAGGGGGGGGGGGGAGAACTGATTCCTCTCATATGCTATTTGTGTCTACAAAAATTATCTTCAGATCAACATTTACGAAACCAAAGGCTCAACGGACAAGCTTTTAATGAACACTAACTTCG